>CM040117.1:113266793-113633987 GCA_022559845.1 Amorphophallus konjac
TTCTTGCTTTGTGCAAGGGAAGCCTCACTCGGGTTGTGTTAGAGGTGGACGTAGGTCTGTAGGTAGCAGACCAAACCACCTAAAAAATCTACTATCCAGTGTGGCATGCCTGTGTTATTGCTTTCTCACTAGATGTTTGCTTAGGAAAGTTCTCCATATCTACTATAGCATCTAGTGTGCGAGTTTCTCTATTATGTGAAGAGTTGTTTTATTCCGCTGTGTTCATCGAAAAGAGGGGCAGATCTATTCACCCCCCCCTCTAGATAAGCCTTCCATACACTATCTGTGATTCAGAGCACACAACAATTGGTATCAGAGTAGGTCTCTGATAGATCAGATTTAACCATCTGCAGAGAGCATCCTGTTGCATGGTGCTTTTATGATCATGGGTTATTACTCTGATTTGATTCCCTTGGTTCATCCACCGATGTTTGATGGTTCATATTTTTCTACCTGGCTAGGCAGTATGTGCACATCTGTAAATGCAGTTAATCCAAAGCTATGGAACATCATTTCCAAGGTCCACATAAACTGCCCAAAGATATGTCCAAATGCACAGACATTCATAGGATGAAGAACAATAAAAATCTTAGAGCTCTAAATATCTTTAAAGATGCTATTGATCACAACATCTTTCCATTTGTTTTTTCCTCCAGGTCTGCGAAGGAAATATGGGACAAACCTAGTTGCTATCTACAAGAAGGAATGCTGATAGAAGTGATTACAGCAGTGATCAAAGGGAGAATGAGGAGGTAACTCCGAATCTGACGAGATTGTTATATCTCTGTGATTTTGATGATGTCAAACACTATGACTCATCATGAGTCTGAGTTGGAATGTGCTTTGATGATGTAATATGTGTTGATATTGCATTGGTCTTGGAGAGGGGAAATCTAACTGCCCAAACGGAGAGGCCAAATGAGGTCCAATTTGACCCAACGAGGCCCAGCGCCTTGAAGTGGTAGCCCCCCGGGCCCACTAAATATAAGCCTAATAACTCACTCGGATCAAGAACTTCCTAGGTGGCCTTCGGGTTGGGAAGTCCGAGCATCAGTTCGATCGAGAGAGCTCCTTCGGAGCCCCATATTCTCTGCTCAAACCACGCAACTCATCGCTCGGGAGACCTCTCCTGGGACAGTGCCTCATGTTCGGGCCAACTGATGGAAGCTTATCTGTACGGCCGTTGCGTGTCCCTTAAAAGCTGAAAGCTCAAGGGGATAGGGGAGATCAAGAGTCCACATGGTATAAAGAGCTCGCAAGGAGGACGTAACCCCCCCTGAAACTCCTCAGCTTACAAGGATCATTCACTCAACGAGCCACTATTTAAGCTGGAAGAGCCCTACTGTGCATAGGTAAGCCAAAAACCCTGAGCAGGAACCACTTCACCTCTTGGTGGAGAGGGATCTCCCGCTCCCATCTTCTTCCTAACTCCTCTCTTTGCACCAGTGCTCTATTACAGTCGCTGACTTAAGCATCGGAGGGTATTCCCTGGGGATCCATCCCTGGGCACCTCTAACCTGTTTCCCATCTTACAGTTCATACTTCAAAGATACGTGGTCATCTACCTCCCTACTCAGGAGTAGCGCGAGATCGCCCCTCTTCATCTGGCGCCATCTGTGGGAAACGAACAAAGAGCCATCATGGTGTGAAGAAGTTCTGGTAGGAGGACTACGGGCGACAAGGGAAAGGCCCTGGGGACAGAAGAAGGCGCACCTTCCCTCCCCATGGATAATTCCCCGTCAAGCAACCACGCCAATGAGATACCTCCATCGGTGGCGGGGGAGCAGCTTCCCGGCGGGAGTACCGACGCCCTCCAAACCCTCAAAGCAAAACTAGATGTCCTCATGGATCTCATGAGGGCCCTAGCGGCCAGGGAGGAGAAGTCGCATCTCCCTCGGAAGAGCCCCCCCCCCCCCGCGAAGATGCCTCCCAGCAAACCGCTGGAGGCCGTTTTACCCTCCGGGGGTGGCGTCTCATCCGCAACCAGTTAGGAGGACCATCGTATGCCCCTCCCCCGGAGTAGGAAGCCTCCTCTACCCCAAGGAGGGAGAAGTCCGGAGCACACCGATAGTTCTAGGAGACCGAGGCCCCTGAGGAGAGCCGAGACAGCATGCAAGTGCGTCCCCCCAGCCCCTCGGGCCAACGACAACCGGAGAGTCCCTCCGACTGCGAGACTTTGAGAGACGTTTCGCAGAGCAAGAGCGCGCCCTCCGCGCCTTGCAGAAGACCTCTCCTCTGGAGGACGAGGAGCGATCCCCATTCTCTGATTATATCTTGAAG
Source organism: Amorphophallus konjac (assembly GCA_022559845.1). NCBI lineage: Eukaryota > Viridiplantae > Streptophyta > Magnoliopsida > Alismatales > Araceae > Amorphophallus > Amorphophallus konjac. The sequence goes on from CM040117.1 coordinate 113,269,074, forward strand.
GCCGAGATCTCCCCCAGGATCTCACTTCTGACCTTCAAGTCGTATGACGGCCAGGGAGACCCCGGCCGATCATTACGACATCTTCGATGCCCTGATGACCTTGCATGGGGCGTCAAACATGATCAAGTGCCGAGCGTTCGTGACCACTCTGGTCCAGGGTGGTCAGGCATGCTTCAGGGCCCTCGCCCCCGACAGCATTCACAACTTCAAGCAGTTCGGGCGAGTGTTCAAGGAAAGCTTCGCCGGCAGCGGTCCACCCCGGTCTGTAGCGGGATTACTAGCCCTCAAGTAGGAACAGGGGGAGAAGTTGCGGGCTTATGTCAACCGATTCAAATCGGAAGCCCTGTGCATCCCCCACCTGGATGTTGCCTCGGCCATCACCGCACTGACGGGGGGGGTACCCGTGATGAGAACCTACGGCGCGAGCTAGTGCTTCATCCTCCCACCTCCCTCGTCGAGATAGTGACCCTGGCCCTGTGCCATGCAGAGTGCGAGGAAGTCCTCAACGCCTGCCGAGGCACGAAAGGCTCGTGTCGGGAGGGGGACAAGAAGCGACCGTCCAAGCAAAGGATGGGCCAAGGAAAAAGGCAGAACCAGGACGGAGACCGGAAAGAGCCGTCACGGAAGTATGAGGGGTACACCCCCTTACCACTTCCGTCTACAAAATTTACGAAGACATCAAAGGCTCGGGTCTCCTCCACCAACCCGAGCCTATGAAGGCCAAGCACCACAATCACCGCAAGCATTGCCTGTTCCACAGCGATCACGGGCATCACACCAGCGACTGCCATCAACTTCAAGACGAGATCGGGCACCTCGTTCGCCAGGGACACCTATCCCGATACGTGGCCGGGCAGAAAGAAGACCGAGGCGCCCCCGAAGAAATCAACAATGCCCCCCATGGAGTCCACATCAATGTCATTGCGGGCGGCGCGACATCAGGAGGAGATAGCAGCCGAGGAAGAAAGCGTCATGCCGAGCGGGTGAGCAGAGCCTCCGCCGAGCCTCCTAAGGCCCCGTAGGGGAGCAAACCGTAGGCCCTGGTATTCTCCGACCAAGACCTGGAAGGGCTAACCACCCCGCATGATGACGCTCTCATTGTATCGGCTACAATAAACCATTGTAACATAGATAAGATCTTAGTTGACAATGGTAGTGCCCCTGATGTATTATCCTATGAATGTTTCCTCAAGATGGGAGAGAATCCATTTAAACTCCGCCCGATCTGAACCCCCCTCTGTGGCTTCAACAGCCAGGCAACTTATCCCGAGGGAGCCCTGAGCCTGCCAGTTACTATCGGCACCCCGCCCAAAACCATTACGGTTATGGTGGACTTCATCGTGATTAAGGGATGATGGCATATAATGCCATCTTCGGCCGAGGTATCCTCAGCCGAATGAAAGCGGTGCCCTCTACCTTTCACCAAAAAATGAAGTTCCCTACCAAGTATGGCGTAGGGGAGGTCCGGGGTAACCAGGCATTGGCTAGATGGTGCTATATAATCTCCGTCAAAGTCACAAGGCCAGAAGGGAAAAACAAAGGAGTAAAGGGAGCCGAGGAGGGACCAACAACATCTGAGCCTGGTGGTGAGTTGCTAACGGTCTTCCTCAACGGTGACCCGACTCTAAGAGTCAAGATCGGAGCCGATCTACCACTTGAGAAACATGAAAAATATAAGGACTTCCTTGCCCAGTACATTCAAGTCTTTGCATGGTCGGACGAGCATCTTCCCGGGATCCCGGGAGACATGGGGACGCACAAGCTCAACCTCGACCCAATGGTGAAACCTGTCCAGCAACGTAGGAGAAAGCACGCCCTGGAGAAGCTAGTGGTCATCAAAGAGCAAGTCATCAAGGGAAAAAAGACTGGCCTCTTGAGACCGGTCATGTACCCTACGTGGCTCGCCAACATCATCCTGGTGCCAAAGGCTTCGGGGAAATGGTGAATGTGCGTAGACTTCACCGACCTCAACAAGGCTACTCCGAAAAATTGCTACCCGCTACCAAGCATCGACCAACTGGTCGACTCAACCTCTGACAATGAGTTGCTCAGCTTTCTGGATGCCTACTCTGATTACCATCAGATCAGGATGGACTCGGTGGACATCGAGAAGACCGCTTCATCACTGACTTCGGTGTACACTGCTACACCCGAATGCCATTCGGGTTGAAGAACGCAGGAGCAACATATCAGAGACTAACCAACAACATCTTTGAGGGAAAGCTCGGTCGGAACGTCGAGGCCTACATTGATGACATGCTCGTCAAAATGCCGAAGGCTGAAGACCATCTTGCCGACTTAGCCGAGACCTTTGACACCATCTTGAGGTGCAACGTGAAGCTCAACCCTGCTAAATGCGCCTTCGGAGTCAGATCCAGGAAGTTCCTAGGCTTCCTGGTAAATTAGCGTGGGATCGAGGCCAACCCCGACAAGGTTCAGGCCATCCTAAACATGCGGCCACCCACCTACATCAAGGACGTTCAACCCCTTACGCGGCGCATTGCTGCACTCAACTGTTTCCTGTCCTGGGCGGCCGAACGATGCCTACGCTTCTTCAAATCGTTGAGGGGACCCAAAATGGCATCTGCTACATTCGCCTGGGACGAGGAATGTCCGAAGGCGTTCGCCGAACTCAAAGAATTCTTGGCCTCACCCCTGGTGCTGTCCAAGCGAACCCCAGGTGAAGCTCTACACCTTTACCTCTCGGTGACCCCTTCCATAGTGAGCTCGGTCCTAGTAAGGAACGATGCGGGGGTCGAGAGACCGGTTTACTATACTAGCAAGGTGCTTAATGAGGCTGAAAGAAGGTACCCCGCAACCGAGAAACTCGTGCTAGCATTGGTTACCTCGGCCAAGCACCTCCTACCCTACTTTCAAGGGCACTCCATCGGCGTATTGACCGGTGAACCCTTGAAGAAGATTCTCTTTCACCCGGAAGCCTCGGGACGCCTCATCAAATGGGTCATTATGCTCGGGGCCTACGATATCTCGTATCACCCCCGCTCGGCCATCAAGGGACAGGCCCTCGTGGACTTCATCACCGAAAGCACCGTCCTGATTGAGGAGGTACCTACACCTGCACCCGGGCCCACTTGGGACTTGTTCATCGACGGGTCCTCCAACTCGACCGGGAGCAGTGCTGGTATCCTTCTCAAGTCCCCTGAAGGAGCGGAGCTGCGGTATGCCTTGAAATTCAATTTCCCAACGTCCAACAATGCCTCTGAGTACGAAGCCGTTATCTCAGGGGCCAGGATGGCTCGACGACTGGGAGATGAGCGAGTCAGGATCCACACCGACTCCCAACTGGTCGCTAGCCAGGTTAACGGTGATTACGAAGCTCGGGAAGGATAAATGATCAAGTACCTCTAGGTGGTCAAGAGGATGGCCTAACTCTTCGAGAGCTTTGAGGTAGTCCGGATAGCCCAGGAGGAAAACTCCCGAGCGGACGCCCTGATGGGTACATCTCTGACCACTCCACATTTTTTGAGATTCCTGATGATCACCAGTAGTGCTACATCTTGTTCGTCGCTTTATTTTGAGTCATATGATGTATTTTTCATTTGTTTATTTGAGTCTTATCATGTAATTTTCTTTTTATTGGAGTCCAATACCTAGCTTAGGTAGTTATTTACCTAAGTCTTGAGTCATTATGTTGGTTTGATAGGTTAATGGGCCCAATTATATGGGCTAGACCCAGGGGCGCCCCCTTCCCCTTAGTTTAGTGTTATTTGTCCAAAAGTCAAGGACTTTCTATAAAATGTGGGTTTCCTATAAATAGAACCCCATTCCCTCATTTGAGAGCTAATGAATTGTTGAATGAAAGTTTGAAATCCACCAAAATTGTGTGAGATTCTCTCTCTCCCTCCCTCTCTCTAAGGGGTGGATTCCCCCCCTCTCTCTCTCCTTCTCTCTCTAAAGGGGCGACCCCCCTTCTCTCTCTAGGGCGCACCACCCTCTCTCTCTCTCTCCTCCACCTAAGCTCCACCTCATCCAATCTCCTCTTGCCAAATCACCCTGCCCCTTCACCTCCCTAGAGTCAATAACTCCTCCCATCAATTCCCTTCCCCTTCCTAGGTGACCTTTGACACTCCCCATACACCCTTCCCACTCCCAAGGGAGAATCCCATCTTCCCAAGCCACCCTTTCATTCTCCCAAGCACCCCTTCCCCTTCCCAAGACCGAAATTAATCCCCCATTAACCACCCATTCAAACCAAGAGAGAAGCCTCCACCTTCCCCTAGGCCAACCTGCGCCCTCCACCCTCTCTCCCCCTCCACCTGCTAGCTGCGACCCAGCCCTCTTCCCAGCCTCTCCACAATCCCATTCCACCCCCTAATCGACCCCCCTACACCTTCCACAGCCATTAGACCTCACCCCATCGCAACCCCTCACCTCTTGCCACCACAAGCAACCACTTTCTCCAACCTGCTCAACCGAGTTCGCAGGCAACAGATCAGGGTCCTGAAAGCAGCTTCATCTCCAGCCCTTCCCCAAACATTCTGGTAGCAAATCATATACCTCTAGAAAGGTCATCTAGATAGCTTTCCAGGCGAGGTTGTTTCATCATAGTTCGAGCACCGAGCTGCCCGTGAGAGCCATCCTCCCTAGAATGTGCAACCCGACTCTTACAGAAGACCAGAGGCCCAGTTAAAGTGCGACCACGGATGCTCCTATGGGAGTTTGGACAGGATTCTTTGGCTGAAGTCTCCTCCTACAAGTCCCCTAGCATCGCGAAGAAACGGGGCACCGTTTGAAGCCCGAAGCACAAAGGTCTGATTTTTCTACCCCAGGTGCGCAGGTCTATCCTATCAGGGCCTGACCGACACCTCTTCATTCTACGGGCTCTATCTCCCTGCTCCGACGTCCTCTAGCATTATTTCTGGTTTCTGCTCGAAAAGGACCCTCCCACGGTCGTATTGATATAAGCTGCATCATTTTCAGAGCTCAGGAGTGTTCGTGGCGGCTTCTTCTTCCTGCTGTAGAGTTCTGGAGTCAGTCCGAGCCAGAACAAAGTGGCCCAGTCCCAGAGCCAGCCCCGACCTCTGACAACGTCCAAGGGTTCTAACAAAATTCAGGAGTCCTCCCAAGCCAACCAGTGAAGATTCGACACAAGTTTCGGTGACTTCTGAGTCCGGTAGAGCCCGTGGTGCCGTCAACATCGTCCACCTATCCAGCAGTTCCAGAAGAAAGCAGAATCGACGAAGTCTTCATTCGGCGACTCCTTTAGCTCTCCGTCCGATCTCGCGTGGCCGGCTGATCGCCCCCCCTTGCATGGAGGTAGTTTTGGTTGTAATTAATCATCGCCACCCCTAGTCCACCCCCTCTGTGAGGGCATAGTGCATGTACTAGCAGGTCTTCGGCTGAAGCTTCATCGGCGCAGCGTGCGGGTAAGCCCACCCTTCCTCACTCCCCGTCGTCTCCGGCCAGGATCGACATCTTCACGCTGATCCGGTGAGCTCCTGGTTGCACTTCTCTACTGGAGTCACTTTGCTTGTTTGGTATCACATCTTACTACCGTCGGTCGGTGAGTGAGTGCCCGATCTCGAAGTCGCTAATATTTGAGTGACTACTGCGGGCGAGTTGCGAGAGAACCATTACATCTCACGCCCTTGGCGTGCTGGCCACCCACGGAATTGGGCATCCCAGGCCCTTTGGGGGTCCATGATGGGGACATCGCTTACCACTTCTCACTTCTCCACGGGACCGGATGATTGCCATTATGTTTAGCTTGATTTCCGAAGTCTAGCTATGTATTTTTTTATCTTTCCTTGAGTCATTTTGATGTACTTATCTTTATTTTGAGTCATGGTCCTAAGTCGTCACATTATCTATCTAAGTATGTTAGGCTAGGGAGTCATTTGGGCCCAATTAGATGGGCCTGGCCCATGGGCAACCTCTTCTTTCCTCAACCCCCTTGCTTATTTGCTTTTAGTAGTTTATCCAAGGACTTTTTGTAAATGTTGGGATTCCTATAAATAGGACCCCAACTCCACTTGAGTTCAGTAATGAAGATTTGAAGAATTGAGCATAATTGCAATCCCCCTCTCTCTCTCTAGTTCTCTCTCCCTCTCTCTCTCCTTGGGGCGGATCCCCCTCTCTCTCCTCCCCCTTCTCTCTCTCTCCCAAGGGCGAACCTGCCCCTTCACCTCCTCTCTCTCTCCTCCACCTCAGCTGCCACCTCCCCCTCCAACCTTTCACCTCCCCTAGGCCACTTAACCCCCATCAATTCCCTCCCCTTCCCAAGTGACTCTTCCTATTCCCCATACACCATCCCCACCTCCAATACACCCCTCCCTCTTCCCCAAGCAACCGTCCCACTCCCCCACACCTTCATTCACACCCCAAGACCATTCAAACTCCAGCCCCCTCCACCTATTGCGCAAACAGCCACCCCCCCCCCCTTACACCCTTGCCATGGCCGAACCCCACCTCCACCTCCACTAGCTTCGGCCCCCACTTCCTCTCCACCCTCCTGCCCCTTCACACCCCTGCTCCACCCCTTCCTCCACTCCCACACAACCCCCCTGCCACCTACGAACACCCCCACCCTCTCCACCTCCACCAAACACTAGCCTCCCTTGCCTCCATCCCACCCCCTCTCCTACATCCTGCCCCACTACAGGTAGCAGAAGAAGACACGTCTTGCAGAGGCTCCCCCGAACTCATACAGTGGCTTCTGAAGGCAAGGCGTACCATTCTGGAAAGGGCTCCCAGTCCTCTTCCCAGGCGAAGTGGAAGCACTCCGTTCCAAGTTCGTGGCCACCCGTGAGAGCCGATCTCCTCCGACAGCGTCTGGAACTAGCTGCAGAGCACCAGAGTCCGACTAGAAGCTCAACCACGGTCGACAGAGACAGATCCAGACTGAAGTTTATTCTCCAAAGATCTTCCTCTCCCTATCCCCGATCAGGAGCAAGAAACGGAACCCCGTTCGGCCTCCGGGACCTAGAGTTCCAAATTTTCTCCCACCGTCGTTCGGGTCTGCCTCCTGCTGTCTGCCGTGACCAGATCCCACTCAACGGATCCCTCCTATCCACCCCGACCTCAGAAGGAGTCTCCGTCAGTTTTGCTGTGCAGAGGACTTGTCCACGGATCCAACAACTCCGACAGATCGAGATTCTGAGTCCGGAAGCCCCAGGTACAACTTCTGCATCCGGCTGCATCCATTCTGAAGCTGCCAACCCCAGATTCCGACGTCCTGTTCGAGTCTCCACCACGACCACCAGCGATGGCAGAAGAATTTGACATAAATCTGAGGCATCCCTGTACCTGTTACGAAGCCATCCTCACTGATCTCGTCATCGGCAAAATTCCTGAGAGCAAGCTACGACTACAACAGCGACCTCCTGTCCCCTCCAACAACAAGTGGGCAGAACCACGTCGGCGCCCATTCCGTCGTCCTCGGCGGAATTCTCTCTCTCTCGCCTGGCCGGCTTAGCGCCCCTCCCTGCGTGGAGGTAGTGTTTGATGTAATTGTTATTACCCCACCCCTAGTTCAACCCTCCTGCGTGGGGTGTAGTTCATGTAACTAGCAGCCCAAGCTTCATCGGCGCAGTGTGCGGGGATCACACTTCCCCACTCGCCCACGTCTCCAAACGGGGTTGGTTTCTTCAAACCAACCAGGTGAGCTCTAAAACTTTGCTCCATTTATATTAGTGTCTGTTTGTTTAATATCCGTAGACATAGCTCCGTTGCGCAAGAGAGTGAGTGCCCGTTCCCGGAGCCATCATCATTGAGTGGTCACCGTGGTCATCGTGAGAGAGTGGGACCTTGTGCCCCAAGTGGCACCGGCCAGCCCCAAAGTGTGGGCCACGTACCCTCGGGAGGATAAACCTAGCCCTGCTGGCACTCTACCAGTTAGGGTCTTGATCCATCACCTCCCTCTAGCATCATATAGTTACCCGGGGCTTGCGAGTGTGCGACGGCGTTTCGGTCTCAATTTATCATTTTACTTGCTATGTGATTGTGAATGCGGATTAGGTCCGAGGTTTGCGTTTGTTTGCTGCATACCCTATACTTGTGTCACATCAGTCCATCCTAAGCTTGACAAACCCCGAGAATAGAAAGGTCCAACCTCTGACCCTCACCACTATCGCCGGTCCACCTACGGACCCAGGTGTGCCCGACGCGGGTGAACCCACTTGGGTGAGTCTGCCGTTCGGTTTGGTTGCTTACGAATCTAGGTCTGAGGGGTCGTGTCACATCAATTTGGTATCAGAGCAAGTTCTAAACTTGTCTCTACTAAGTCTTGTCCTAGGGCCATTGCATGCATCACCGTTGTCTACCATCATGACTACCTCATACTTGTCATATTCGCCACTCTTAGGCCCATTAGAAGCCTTTGTGTTTGACGGAACCCACCCTAGTATATATCTAGAGTAGGAGGACTCCATAGATTGACACTTTAGGAGGTTCACTCTATCAGGGCCTATGCAAGTCAACTATGCCAAGAGTTTGCTCTGGCACCAAGCTAGGAAAGAATGGGAGAACATTGTAGGTTTGAGAGAAGCCAAAGGGGAAGCACACATTGAATCTTGGGATGAAATGAGGGCCGATCTTAGAAAGATCTACGTACCCCAATCCAAACCTCTTCAACCAACCGATCTTCCACCCCCGACCCCAACTCCAACCCAAGAACTTCCCCGACCAAGCCCAACCCAAGTCCACCCATGTTAACCACCCCGAGAGTACCATGCACCGACCATTATCACTCCACCCACCATAGACTTTCCTACCCCATTATCCTTGGAAGTTGTGGCCCACACACATACCCAAGTGGAGATGGATGCCAATCCGGATGCACCTCCCACCATAGAGAACATCCTGTACCCCCCACTTCCACCCACCTCTCCTAGTCCGGGTCCTCATGAGCCACACACTCTCGCCATGAATGAGTCCATACTCCAATGGCTCAAGCGGGGCCCCACCGTTCCTAGCTCACCACCCTACCTCTCACCCTTGGGATATCAAGTCCAAATTGTGCCCACCCGGTCTTCCCATGTCACACTTCAAACCTCCTACCTTGTGGAAGACTTAGGGGACCTAGTGGACTGCTTACAATGACAAGTCCACCTCACCGAAATGTTAGCCATAGGACCATCAGAGTCTAGCACCATCTTCCTAGCATACCCCACCACCGGTTCCATCACCTCCATCTACACTAGTGGCCATTATACGAGTGAAATCCTCCTCTTTCTCCCCAAGGATGAGAAACCCATCTTGGCCCACTCCCCACCCATTGAGGTTACAATTGATTTGATTGGCCAACCCACTAGATACCTTGGCCCAATTACCTTGGAGGAGGATGACTCACCATTTGGGAACCTTGAAGACATAGAGTGCCTCTCTCTAGGAAGACTTTTCCACGACTCCTTTGACCCCTTCCTTTGGGAGCTCGAGTACCCATGTGACCAACCCACATCTCCCACCACCCACCCTTTCCTACCCACACCCACCATGTTGGACCAAGCCCACCTCAACAATGACCCAGGTTACACCATAGGAACCATGACCTTAGACAACACCCGCCTAGAGATCGAGGAAGTGCCCCCCCTCATATGCACCTTTCTCGATCCCTTCGACCCTTTCACATGGAAGTTCAAAGGCTGTCCCACACCTATACACAAGGAAGTCACCTTTAGGATAAGCATGCATGTGTCTAGGCTTATCACACCACTTGGCATGAACACTATGTTGGGTCCATTCATTAATATCACCCACATGCTAAGTAGGAAGCATGAGTGGTCTATATTCGGATGTAATGGTCCACCTTCATTCATTATGGGTCTTAAGCATAGTAGGAGCATTCATGGATGTTCGGGACCCTCGGCATTTGCTATACCCATGTGCAATAGATTCCCCTACGGATGCTCCGGCCCACCAACCATTGTTATGAAGTCCATGCATGATAGGGCCACTTGTGGCTGCCTCGGTCAACCTAAGTTCATTAAGGTCCATATGACATCAAAGCATGATAGGTCAATTTATGGTTGCCCCAGTCCAACTTTACACACTACCCACTTTTAAAACCACTCACCTCATCATAATGCATGGCATGAGCATACACACAAGTAAATCACAATGAGCGGTGAGATTCACAAAGAGCGGGCAAAGGCTCGCGAGTGCCACTTGGAATTCCAAGTAGGCAACCTATCGATGGTGGCACTGGAGTGGCTCTACCCTAGAGTCACCTCTAACTTGAGGGCACGAGGACTTGGACCTTGCCAAGTTTCGAGTGACTTTGATAACCCTGCTTACGGGTTAGACTTGCTAATGGGTTTTGGGATACACCCCACTTTTGGCGCGGTGGATCTAGCACCCTATATGGGCACCGCGGTGGAACCCAGTGAGCACCTTGAGCCTACCCCCACCTTTGTGAGTGATACCCTCGGAGAGCCTCCATATATCAGCCTGAGAGTCCGACGTGTGCACACGGAAGCAATACTAGGCAAGCAGGGTACCATCGCTAGTAAGAGGGTGTGCCTGAGCCACCTTGAGAGGCTGAAGAGCCATCCCCCGGCTAGGACGCAGGGTTGAGTTTGGAGGTCGTGGTTCGCCCCGAGCTACTTTGGAGGACCACTTCCCCCCTCCCTCCTGGTGGCCCCATACTCGACGGAGTCGAGTTCTCCGCACCCCGGGGGTATGATGGGGACATCTCCGACCATTCCACATTTTTTGAGATTCCTGATGATCACCAGTGGTGCTACATCTTGTTCGCCGCCTTATTTTGAGTCATATGATGTATTTTTCATTTCTTTTGTAGCACCCTTTAAAATAAAAAATAATAAAAATATTATTATTATTAATATTTGTCACAAAAAAAATTAAATAAACTCTTTAAGAAGTTTATGTAAGAAGTGGAAACGAAGTTATCATATGTAAAGATTAATACCTTAAACCATTTTGAGCAGATTTGAACTGCAGAGTCGACCATGCCAGTTCACCGCGTTGACGCAGTACTGTTCATCGCGTTGACGCGATGAACTGATGAGTCAACCCTGTGAACTGGAAATGAACTGATGAGTCGACCCTGCCAGTTCACCGCGTTGACGCAGTACTGTTCATCGCGTTGACGCAGTACTGTTCACATGAACTGATGAGTCGACCCTGCTTGTTGGAAGGGTTGACGTAGTACTGGTCACATAAACTGATGAGTCGACCCTGCCAGTTGGAAGGGTTGACGCAGTACTGTTCACATGAACTGATGAGTCGACCCTGCCTGTTGGAAGGGTTGACGCAGTACTATTCACATGAACTGATGAGTCGACCCTGTCTGTTGGAAGGGTTGACGCAGTACTGTTCACATGAACTGATGAGTCGACCCTGTTATGTTATGTAAAGGTTACAAGTCTTATCATGTAATTTTCCTTTTATTTGAGTCCAATACCTAGCTTAGGTAGTTATTTACCTAAGTCTTGAGTCATTATGTTGGTTTGATAGGTTAATGGGCCCAATTATATGGGCTAGGCCCAGGGGTGCCCCCTTCCCCTTAGTTTAGTGTTATTTGTCCAAAAGTCAGGGACTTTCTGTAAAATGTGGGTTTCCTATAAATAGAACCCTATTCCCTCATTTGAGAGCTAATGAAATGTTGAATGAAAGTTTGAAATCCACCAAAATTGTGTGAGATTCTCTCTCTCCCTCTCTCTCTCTCTAAGGGGTGGATTCCCCTCTCTCTCTCTCTCCTTCTCTCTCTAAAGGGGCGACCCCCCTTCTCTCCCTAGGGCGCACCACCCTCTCTCTCTCTCCTCTCTCCTCCACCTAAGCTCCACCTCATCCAATCTCCTCTTGCCAAATAATCCTGCCCCTTCACCTCCCTAGAAGCAATAACTCCTCCTATCAATTCCCTTCCCCTTCCTAGGTGACCTTTGACACTCCCCATACACCCTTCCCACTCCCAAGGGAGAATCCCATCTTCCCAAGCCACCCTTTCATTCTCCCAAGCACCCCTTCCCCTTCCCAAGACCGAAATTAATCCCCCATTAACCACCCATTCAAACCAATAGAGAAGCATCCACCTTCCCCTAGGCCAACCTGTGCCCTCCACCCTCTCTCCCCCTCCACCTGCTAGCTGCGACCCAGCCCTCTTCCCAACCTCTCCAGCATCCCATTCCACCCCCTAATCGATCCCCCTACACCTTCCACAGCCATTAGACCTCACCCCATCGCAACCCCTCACCTCTTGCCACCACTAGCAACCACTTTCTCCAACCTGCTCAACCCAGTTCGCAGGCAACAGATCAAGGTTCTGAAAGCAGCTTCATCTCTGGCCCTTCCCCAAACATTCTGGTGGCAAATCATATACCTCTGGAAATGTCGTCTAGAGAGCTTTCCAGGCGAGGTGGTTTCATCATCGTTCGAGCACCGAGCTGCCCATGAGGGCCATCCTCCCTAGACTGCGCAACCCGACTCCTGCAGAAGACCAGAGTCCTAGTTAAAGTGTGACCACAGCCGCTCTTATAAGAGTTTGGATGTGATTCTTTGGCTGAAGTATCCTCCTACAAGTCCCCTAGCATCGCCAAGAAACGGAGAGCCGTTTGAATCCCGAAGCACAAAGTTCTGATTTTTCTACCCCAGGTGCATAGGTCTGTCCTATCAGGGCCTAACCGACACCTCTTCACTCTACGGGCCTATCTCCCTGCTCCGACGTCCTCTGGCATTATTTCTGGTTGCTACTCGAAAAAGACCCTCCGACGGTCGTATTGATATAAGCTACATCACCTTCAGAGCTCGGGAGTGTTCATGGCGGCTTCTTTTTCCTACTGCAGAGTTCTGGAGTCAGTCCGAGCCAGAACAAAGTGGCCCAGTCCCAGAGCCGGCCCCGACCTCTGACAACGTCCAGAGGTTCTACCAAAATTCAGGAGTCCTCCCAGGCCAATTAGTGAGGATTCAGCATAGGTTTCGGTGACTTATGAATCCGGTAGAGCCTGTGGTGCCGTCAACATCGTCCACCTATACAGCAGTTCCAAAAGATGGCAGAATCGGCGAAGTTCTCATTCGGTGACTCCTTTAGCTCTCCGTCCGATCACGCCTAGCCGGCTGACCGCCCCTCCCTGCGTGGAGGTATTTTTGGTTGTAATTAATCATCCCCACCCCTAGTCCACCCCCTCTGTGAGGGTTTAGTGCATGTACTAGTAGGTCTTCAGCTGAAGCTTCATCGGCGCAGCGTGCGGGTAAGCCTACACTTCCTCGCTCGCCCTCGTCTCTGGCCAGGATCGGCATCTTCACGCTGATCAGGTGAGCTCCTGGTTGCACTTCTCTGCTGGAGTCACATTGCTTGTTTGGTATCGCATCTTAGTGCCGTCGGTCGGAGAGTGAGTGCCCGATCCCGAATTCGCTAATATTTGAGTGACTACCGCGGGCGAGTTACGAGAGAACCATTACATCCCACGCCCTTGGCGTGCTGGCCGCCCACGGAATTAGGCATCCCAGGCTCTTTGGGGGTCCATCCTAAGCTTGACAAACCCCTGGAATATAAAGGTCCAACCTCGGACATTCACCACTATCGCCAGTCCACCTACGGACCCAGGTGTGCGCGACGCGGGTGAACCCGCTTGGGTGAGTCCACCGTTCGGTTTGGTTGCTTACGAATCTAGGTCTGAGGGGTCATGTCACATCACTCCCTCTCACGCCTGGCCTCCTCCCTCTACCCCGAAGGTACTCGGCCGGTCTTCCTTGAAGAGCTTGAGCGACTGAGCATCGAATCCGAGCTTATGACCGTTGACCCGGCACCCCCGAGCGACTGGCGGACCCCCTACATATCCTGGCTTCGGGATTCTCAAGAGCCCCCCGACCCTCGGGAGACTCGAAAACTTAAGTACCAAGCTCATCATTTCGTCATGCTGGACGATGCCTTGTACCGCAGATCTTTCTTCGGTCCCCTCCTCAAGTGCATCGGCGTCGACGAAGCCTGCCGAGTGGTTCAGGAAGTACATGAAGGCATCTGCGGCGCGCACCAAGGAGGAAAATCGCTCGCCAGGATCTTGCTTCGGTAGGGTTACTAGTGGCCTACTCTCTAGCGCGACTGCACGACCTACGTACAGAAGTGCGACCGATGTCAACGCTTTGACCATCTGACCCACCAGCCCGCCATTGAGCTCATCACCCTTGCCGAGCCATACCCCTTCGCTCGGTGGGGAATAGATATTCTCGGGTTGTTCCCCACGGCTCAGGCTCAGAAGAAGTACGTCATCGTCACCATCGACTACTTCACCAAATGGATCAAGGCTGAAGCCACCACCAGGATCACCGAATCAGTTGTATGGAGTTTTGTTTGGAAGTCGATCATTTGTCGCTACGGTGTCCCCCGAGTGATCGTAAGCGATAATGGTCGGCAATTTGATTGTCATTACTTCAGAGATAGATGTGCCGACCTAAACATTCACAATCACTTCACTTCGGTAGCCCACCCTCAGGCTAACAGACTTGTCGAAAATGCCAACAAAACTATTTTAAAAGGCAGCAAAACCAGGCTCGGCAAGCCCAAGGGAAGCTGGCTCGAGGAATTACCGAGCGTACTATGGTCGCATCGAACTACTCCGAGAACGGCCACCGGTGAAACACGTTTCCAGCTGGTGTATGGCACATAAGCCATTATTCCATTGGAGGTCGGCAATCCCTCTCTCCGAGTCGCCCACTTCAAATCCGAGGTAAACGAGCAGAAGCTGCTGGTTAGCGGATGAGATCCGAGAGATTGCCCATATCCGAGCAATGGAATAGCAACAGCGCATCACTCGATACTACAACTCCAGAGTCCGAGGCAGACATTTCCAACCAGGGGACTTTGTCCTGAGAAATGATGGGGACATCACCTCCCATGCCCACATTCACGACTCGTCTCCTCACCCCGGTTGCATCCGGCATGGTCTAGTTATTTATTTTGAGTCCTATGTAATCTTTTTTCAAGTCATATCATTGTATTTTCCCTTTTATTTGAGTCATGTCCCTAGGTCTTTTGTTTATTTCCCTAAGTTTGAGTGTCATTAGGTTGATTAGTTTTTTATTGGGCCCAATTCATTGGGCTAGGCCCAAGGGCGCCCCCTACCCGTTGGTTATTTGTCATTGTTGCATGAGTTAGGGACTTTTTGTAAAATGTGGGTAACCTATATATAGGACCCCATTCCCCCCCATTTCAAATTAATGAATGAATGCCAAATTTCCATTTGAGAGTTCAAATTATATAGTTCTAGTGGAGTGAATCCAATAGGGGTGAGAAGCCCTAGGGGAGAGAATCCCCACTCTCTTTCTCTCTCCCTCTCTCTCTACAAGGGGGGCTGCTACCTACCCTCTCTCTCCTCCACCTCACCTGTCACCTCACCCCCCATTCCCTTCCGTAGGTGTATTGGAAACCCCATCCACCAAATCCCCACCAAATCTTGCTTCTCCCTAGAAGATCCTTGGCCATTCCAACACAATCTTCCCCATTCCAACACAATCGCCTCCCTTCCCCACACAATTTCCCAGCCCCCAAGACCCATTTGAATTTGAAATTCCCTCCATCCCCCAGCCTTAGGTCACCCCCAGCCCTCCCCTTGACTCCCCACACCCTCTGCTACTCTTCTGTCAACCCCTCCACCCATTGGCACCATCTCCACCCCGGCCTTGTAGCAGGTCCCAGCTGACCAGTTCGCAGCTCAGAGTCAGCAGAGGAATGGCAACTTGCAGAGGCAACCCTGGCTTCGTCCAAATGTCCCTGGAGGCCCAAGAGCTACCATTGGAAGCGTCTCTCCGTCCTCTTCGCAACGGCGGTGGTCTCATCACGTTCTGAGTTCAAGGCCATCCTGAGCAGTCGATCTTCCCTGACTGCGCATCTCCTCCCTTAAGAGCAGCCTGAAGCTGACTCCTGAAGCTACCACGACCACTCTCTTGAAGATCTGGAGGCGAGGCTTGTCCGAGAGCTTCTTCGACAAGTCGACTTCTAGAATCAAGAAGCGGAGCTCTGTTTGGTGCCCGGAATCAAGAGTTCTCATTTTCTTCCTCCTGGTGCGCGGTTCTACTTCCTATCAGTCTGCTCCGACCCCCCATCATTGTCCGAGTTCTATCAGTCTACTCTGACAACATTTGGCATCCCCGTTGGTCTTATTTCGAAGAGGACTCATCGACGGTTCTGACAACTCCGGAGGCACTTCATTCTGAGCTCTGGAGCGCTTGTGGCAACCTCTTCTTCTTGCTGTTGTGAACCTGAAGCAGTCAGAACTGCAGGCCTGCCTCCCTATTTGAGCCTCTGCCCAACCAGCACCGGCGACCAAAGAAATCAGAAACATTCTGGCGTCATCCTGATCTAGCTACAAAGAATTTCCAACTGGTTTCGTCATCAAGAAAAATATGGAGTGGCCGTAGCGTCAAGATAACCAACTGCCTGTCCTGAAGCGCAGAGAGTGGTCAGAATCGGCATTGGCTCCCTTTCTTTGCTTCTAGCTCGATTTTCCCCCTCTTGCTTGGCCGGATGAAGGCCCCTCCCTATGTGGAGGTAGTTTTGGATGTATTAACAGTTAACCCCCACCCCAAGATCCCCCTCCTACGAGAGGCGTAGTGTTGTAAGTGTTTAAACAGGGCAAGCTACCCCGACGCGGCGTGTGGGGAATCGACGCTTCCCTGCTAGCCCACGTCTCTGAGCAGGACCGATTTCTTCAAACCGGTCAAGTGAGTGTCCCAACCTAGCTCTAATTTCATGCTTGTTCATTTAATATTAGTTCATAGCTCCGCTGGCCGTGAGAGTGAGTGCTCGGTCCCTCAAGCCCCGTTGCTTCAAGAGACCACCGTGGGGTGAAGAGTGCAACCCGTGCCCTTGGAACATCATCGGCCTCATTGAGTTGGGCCAGCCATATCCTTGGGGAACCAACCTTGGCTTTGCTGGCCCTCTACCAGCAAGGGCCCAGCCCACACAACCTCCACTCGGTATCGCTGAGTTACCCCGGGTTCGGGTGAGCGACGGGAGAGTAGCCGCCAATATCGGTCCGTTTGATTGAAAATTGTGCTTGTTAATTTGGTCTAAGGGTGTGTCACATCAATTGGTATTAGGGCAGGTTTTAGACTTCTCTCTATGAGTCTAGTCCATGGGCACACTTGCATTCGAGTCCTCGACGGACCGTCTCATGTATTGTCCACCTCCTCTTGACATTGAGTCTACGGACCAAAAGGCCCCACTTCCCATCATATCCCAAGCATACCTACCTAATGGGAGCCCCACAGAAATTGACTTCATTGACATGGTAGAGGATAATTGGGTATCCCTCGATATCGTAACCACCCTCTCCACGACTGGACAAATTATGCACAACGGAGACCATGTCTTCGTTGAATTTCGTAAATGGTTCAGGAAGACCAAATACATTGATGGAGCATGGTGTCAAATTGGTACTTTAGAGGGCCCTTGCCTAATCCTAGGAAAACAATGGCTTGCTGAACGGAATGCCACCTTTGACCCATTGCGTCGAACTTGCCTAGTTCATCCCACACATCTCCCAGGAGCCTATAGTTTTAACAACCATGTGTTCCCTGGCCCAACGGAGCCCCATACCTGGCTACCATGCCCTCTCAACCCACTTCAAAGAATGAACGAGGTCATGAGTGAACATGAGGTGACCACGGCCCACAAGACCGAATCCTCGGGATTGAACACCAACCCAAAGCCTTTCCCCACCTTTAATGAAATCCATACTCATATCAATAAGGAGGAAGGACATCAACTCATCCCCATCCAAATAAACCCATACCCCCCCAAGCCTCTCAATCTCACCCAAAAGGTGGTGACCATGGGAGAACTCATCATCAAATGGCTCAAGCAAAAACCCATCCCTCATGCCTTGTACTTACAAACCTCAACCATGGGGCACCCATTCCAATTAATACCCATTAACTCCTATCGCACCACATTCCAATCCTACTTAGAGGCAGAGACTTGGGAAGATCTTTTTAAGGGCTTAGAGTGGCAACTTGAGCTGACTAGCGTGTTGGCCCTGGCAACCGATCAACCTAAGAGCCTTGACTTCCGTCACCTATGTATTGGGTCCATCACCTCGATTTGCACCATTAGTTGCTACACTAGCGACCTTCTTATAGTCCTTCCCACACCCGATGAGCCCGACTTCATTCTTAAATTGGAGTTCCTTATATCGAAAAGAAAGCCAAAACATTCCCTTATGGCCGACCCACTCAGCAAAGACTTCGGCCCACTTATTTCACTAAAGGTGGATGATCCACCATCATTTGAGGACCTTGAGGACATAGAACTCCTCTCCCTTGGTAACCCTTTCCATGACCCCTTTGACCCCTTCCTATGAGAGCCTAGATCCCTATGTGATCCACCACCCTTACTCACTACCCACCTTTTCCTACCTCAATCCACCATGAGTGACCCAACCGCCTTA
The DNA here is from genome assembly GCA_022559845.1 of Amorphophallus konjac. NCBI lineage: Eukaryota > Viridiplantae > Streptophyta > Magnoliopsida > Alismatales > Araceae > Amorphophallus > Amorphophallus konjac. Next base: position 113,287,436 of record CM040117.1, read on the forward strand.
TCCACCACCCACTTTTCCCTACCTCAACCCACCATGATTGACCCAATCCACCCCATCCTAGACCCGGGTTATGCTATGAGAGCCATGACTTTGGGCAATATACACCTAGGGATCGAGGAAGTGCCCCACTTCATGATATCCATCTTCCTAGACCCCTTTGACCCATTCCAATGGAAGTCCAAAAGCCCGCACATAGGGGACATCTTTGGCACAAGAGTGCATAAGTCTTGGCATACAACATCACTTGGCATGATTCATAAGTCGGGTCCACTCGTTCATATCACCCACATGTCAAGTAGGATGCATGATTGGTCCATATTCGAGTTTAATGGTCCTCCTTCACTCATCATGGGTCGTAGGCATGATAGGAGTGTTCATGAATGTACGGGTCCCTCGGCATTTGTCACCCCCATGCATGATCGGATCACCTATGGATGCCCTGGTCCTCCCCATTCCATCAAAGTCTTCTTGGAGTCAAAGCATGATTGATATACTTTTGGTTGCTCAGGTCCACCCATCACCCGTAGAATGTCAGCATTCACAAAATTGCATGAAAATCTTCGCAAGCACATCAGCAAGGAAAATAAGACTTATAAAAGGCAGGCTGACTCCCATAGGCATCACCAAGAATTTCACGTAGGTGACTTTATGATGGTGAGGACGGAGAGGCTCTCCCCGGGAGCCATCTCCAAATTGAGGCCTCGTGGGGTTGGTCCCTTCCAGGTTCTGAGGTGCATTGACGCTAATGTCTATGAGTTAGATCTCCCCGAGGAGTATGGAGTGAGTCCCACATTCAATGTAGCCGACCTAGTGCCATATAAGAGTCCCATGGTGGTACCTAGTGAGGATATTGAGCCCACACCCCTCATTGAGAGAGCACCCACCCGTGAGAAGAGTCCTCTAGCCAGGAGAGCCCAGCGTGAGCAAATTGAGCAAATATTAGATGAACAGGTCACTACCACCAAGAGCAAGGTGACAGAGCACTATCTCGTCGAGTGGATGGATCGGTCCCCTTTGGAAGACTTGCGGGTGGTATCGCTTATACACCGTCCGATGAGGGAAGGACTCTTACTCGACGGAGTCGAGTTCTCCGCACCCCGGGAGTATGATGGGGACATCACCTCCCATGCCCACATTCATGGCTCGTCTCCTCGCCCCAGTTGCATCCGGCATGGTCTAGTTATTTATTTTAAGTCCTATGTAATCTTCTTTTGTCACGTCCCGAGCGCGGAAGATACCCAGAAATGCGTGACGAGTTTATATCAATCATGTCAATCAGAGTAGTAGTGTATTTGACACAAAGACAGAGTGCGTAATTATAAAGATAACCCAATCTATTTTATTCCTGTAATAAGAATATATCTATTACAATCTCTTTGCAAATACTAGACTCAAAAAAAGGAAAGATACAAAGCTTGACTCAAGAAAAATATAAAAAAAACTAGATGACACTGGAGAAGCTCTATCTCTTTCACTCTTGGATTTCCCCGTCAGATTGAGTTCCCTCATCATCGGACTTACCTGAAAATTATGGAAACACTGAGTGAGCGAATGCTCAGTAGGAAATTATATCTCAAGAACTAGCAAGGGGTTTAAGTGATTACATCTTTCATGAATGCACTATAGCTACGCATGCTCGCATAAAACGACAAGATAGAAAGAGGATATAACAAAAAGATAGCAAGAAGAACTAGTCATGAACTTTTAAGAACTTATATCAAAAGCTATCAAGATACTCAAGCAAGTAGACGCATCATGTCATGTCGGAACTTGGCTATAACGTTTCAAGCACGCAAGTATGAAATTACCCTTTTTCGGGGCACGCAAGTCATGTAATATCAAGTCAAGTACAAGATTTGTGGAATGTTCAATCAAGCTAGTCATGCACTTCGGTATAATGCCAATACCGTGATCAATCAACTCCCATGGGCACAAGTACTTTCGGGTGCTCCTCCCAGGACCAGATCGGGCCCTATATGCACAGGCATTAATCATGTATTTTAACATCCACTTTTGTGTATAGCCAATATGAAATTTCAAGAATAAAGCTTGTAGACATGTAGGATAAACTTGGATAGAGTAGAGTCCAAAAATATGACACTTGACATAGAATGGCGATAATAACGGTACAATCACGATTATCGATAAAACTAGTTGGAATTGGTTCCCTAACTTGGGTACCATGACAAGTGAATGCCCACAAGTAGATGGTCACTCCTTTAATATAGAATTGAGGTCCACAAGAACATCATAACAAAGTTGTTATAGAATTGGGGTCTATAATAACATCACATTGATGGCATGCTTCCCGTTCATTAAGAAAATTCTTATATCATACTCAAAGCATAATATGAGGGCCGGTATACCATGTTTCTATAGAGTGACATGGCAAAAATAGGGTGATAGGTTTTTATGGTACAACCCACTCAGTCGGCCTTGAGGGAATCTGTCACGCCCCGAGCGCGGAAGATACCCGGAGATGCGCGACGAGTTTATATCAATCATGTCAATCAGAGTGGTCGTGTATTCGACACAAAGACAGAGATGCGCAAAATAGCAAGATAACCCAATCCTTTATTTCATAATGGATAGACTATTACAAATCCAATACTCTGTTTAATAAAAAGGAAAAGAATACATATTTGACTCAAGAAACTATAGAAAAGACTAGATGACACTTGAGCAGCTCTATCACTTTCACTCTTGAATATTCCCATCCGATTGACTTCCATCGTCGTCGGACTTACCTGAAAAAGTACAAAGGGACAAACGGAATGAGCGAACGCTCAGTAGGAAATTATATCTCAAGTACTAGCAAGGGGTTTAAGTAATTACATATTTCATGAATGTAATAAAGCTATGCATGCTCGCATAAAACGACAAGATAGAGAGAATGTAATATCAAAGAAATAAGATGAACTTAATCATGAACTTCCAACAAGATAACAAGTGTATTCAAGATATTCAAGTAAGTACGTTTAACAAGTCATGTCAAGAACTTTGGCTATCATGTATCAAGCAAGTAAATTACCCTTTTTCGGGCCACGCATTTCATGTAAAGTCAAGTACGATTCAAGTACAAGATGTGTGTGGAATGTCCAATCAAGCAAGTCAAGTACTCGGTATAATGCCAGATACCATATCATTTTAACTCCCATGGGCACAAGTACTTTCGGGTGCTCCTCCCAGGACCAGATCGGGCCCTATATGCGCAGGCATTTATCATGTATTTTTTGACATCCACTCTTCTTTATATAGCCAATATAGAATTTCAATATTCAAGCTTGTAGACATGTATGACAACTTTGACAGAATAGAGTCCAAAAATATGACAAAGGACATAGATTGGTGATAATAATGGTAAAATCACGATATCAATAAAACTAGGTAGAATATGGTTCCCTTAACTTAGGTCCCATGACAAATCAATATGGACATTCTTTATATAGAATTGAGGTCCACATAAACATTAGATCAAGCAAGATACCCTCATTCTTATCATAGAATTGGGATTTACAAGAACGACATGATATGGCATGATATCATCATCCCATTAAGAATTTCTTATGATATACTCTTTGTATAATCATAAGGGCCGGTATACCATATTTCTTTAGATTGACATGGCAAGGATCGTGTAATGGGTTTTTAGGGTACAACCAGCTCAGTCGGCCTTGAGGGAATCCAAGGCTACGAGGAGTCTTACGGAGGTCTCTATGACTAACTTGCTAGTCCAAAGGAACGGAATGTCCAATGGAGAGCTTGTATGTCAATGAGAGTTGAGTGTGATCGATAAAACAACGTGAAACGTGGGACTATACTCACGGAGTGGAGAATAGTGCCGATATATATATTATATAACATATGAAACCATCGGTTAACAAAGACAGGGAAAAATCAGTTTTACAGTAAAATAACGACTTAGGTCAAGTCGTTTCTCAAGTAATTAACGCCTAACAGAAGGGCGTTTACATATGTTTCCGTTTTGCAGAATTTTTAATAATTCAGTAATTTATCTAAAACGCGCCCTGGTCAGGGGCGTTTATTCAAGAGTTGACGACTTCACCAGAAGACGTCTTATTATTTACATATCTGTCAGAATATAATTCGTTTTCAGGATTTATATAAAACACGCCCTTGAAAGGGGCGTTACTGTTTAATTCTATTTTACAGAGTATATATTTTTCAGGATTTACAGAGAAAGCGCCCTAGAAAGGGGCGTTTCTTTTCAATTTACGCCCTGTGGTGGGGCGTTAACATATATAAAACGACGTTGTCCAGGTCGTGAATTCAAGGAATTTACAATATTTCAACAAACACATTTCCAAGACAGGAGACATGGTCATGACAAGAAAATTAGCAGGAATTTACAGGTAGAGTCATGCATTAGATATCAGGATTTCATATATATCATTTTTATAACGTGGGTATTTAATATTTTCATGAAAGTAACGCCTGTATATAGGGCGTTTATTATGAATTAACGACCATAGTAATGGTCGTTTCTTTTAAAGTAGCGCCCTATTCAAGGGCGTTTCTTTCAATAATATTCCAACGTCCGAGAAACTAAAATAAAACTAATACATGATATGCAAGATGCTTCTTGTATATATAAATTTAGTTTGGGCTACAAGACTTGAGAACATCCTACCTTGATGAAGATAATCTGATGAACGGTGAAGAATTTAGAAGAACAAAGTCTCCACAAAGTCTCCTGGCGATGGAACTTGCTAACAGCAGTATGCACAGAAGAGGATGCAAATGATCGTCGATGAAGAATCCACGTTCTTCAGTAGGTTAGAAGAAATTTCCTACAGAGAAAATTGAAGAAATTACTATTTCTTCATGAGTGTAATCGTAGGTATAGGAGAAGAGGAATAACCATACCGGTCTTTAGTCTTGACAGGCAATTCCTATAAAACCAAAGAAGATGAAGAAACAGTCAGTGTTCTTCATATGAGCATATGCAGAGAAAGAATTTAAGGAATAACTGTTAGTTATTCACCTACCGCGACAGGGACGATCGACCAAATAGCTTTCTAGGGTTCGACTGTCAAGGGTATTTATAGGATTTTTGGGTGTCCTATTAGAGTTAGTGTTTTAGTGAGGGTAATATATCCCTAATAGAGTCCTTACCACCTTTTAACTCTTTCTAATACTTATCTATTACCCTGGATAAGTTCTGGGTTCGAATGGTCACGAATGAAATTAACGCCTTATGTCAGGGCGTCGATTCTTAAATTAACGACCTTGTTCAGGTCGTTTCTTAAGAAGCGTCTTGTATAAGGGCGTTCCTTGTTTTTGAAACACGCCCAAGATATGGGCGTTTCTTTTACTTGCCCATTTGGTCGCGTGAGAGTTGACGACCGCACGTGTGGGCGTCCTTTCTTTAGTCACGCCATTTTTAGAGGCGTGTCTTTTTAAATTAACGCCTTACTCAGAGGCGTTATTTGTAATTTGTTTTATTAACCCTATTCTTATTATCTGTATTACTTTTGTAATATATATGTTTTTAATTCATTTTAAATATTCATTTATCAGGGTTGCTACACCCTCCCCTACTTAAAAAGAATTTGGTCCCCAAATTCACTTGTATATTATGTATATATGCGGAGAGTGTAGAGCATATACCTCTTAGAATAACTCGGGAAATCGTTTCTTCATAGATTCCTCGGTCTCCCATGTCGCTTCGTGTTCGGAATTCTTATTCCATTGCACCTTGAGCATGGGAATAACCTTATTCCTTAGAGCTCGTATTTCACGATTTAAGATCTTCATAGGCTTCTGTTCATATGTGAGATCTTTCTTGATCACCAGATCTCCATGTTCAATAATATGCGAGGGATCGTGAACATACTTCTTCAACATGGATATGTGAAATACATTATGTACCTCGGACAATTGAGGAGGCAATGCGATGCGATAAGCAACCTCGCCAACTCTTTCGAGTATCTCAAATGGTCCGATGAATCTTGGCGTAAGCTTACCCTTAACACCAAATCTTCGTATGCCACGTCCAAGCGATATCTTGAGAAATACATGATCTCCGATTTGGAATTCAAGATCTCTTCTTCTTGTATCTGCATAAGTCTTTTGTCTGGTCTGAGCAACTTGCAATCTTTCTCTGATTACTTGTATCTTCTCAGTTGTATCCCTTACCATGTCTGGACCTAACAGTTGTTTTTCTCCAACTTCGTTCTAGCATATGGGTGATCTGCAACTTCTTCCGTATAAGGCTTCGAAAGGTGCCATTTGGATACTAGCTTGGTAGCTATTATTATATGCAAATTCCACTAGTGGCAAATGTTCATGCCAGCTTCCACCAAAGTCAATGATGCAAGCTCTTAGCATATCCTCAACAACTTGATTAGTTCTCTCGGTCTGACCATCCGTTTGTGGGTGAAAAGCAATACTAAAGTTGAGCCTGGTTCCTAACGAATGTTGTAATCCCTTCCAGAAATGAGAAGTGAAACGGGGATCTCTATCAGACACGATTGAGACAGGAATTCCATGTAACCTGACTATTTCCTTGATGTATAGTGCAGCTAGCACATCAATTGACCATCGGCTTTTTATTGGCAAGAAATGCGCCGATTTAGTTAATCGGTCAATGATAACCCAGATTCCATCATGTCCTCCTTTAGATTTAGACAAACCCATGATGAAGTCCATACCAATATCCTCCCACTTCCACTTAGGAATATCTAGAGGGTGTAGTTTTCCAGCAGGCTTTTGGTGTTCTGTCTTGACCTGTTGGCATGTGAGACAGCGTGATACATAGTCCGCTATTTCTCTTTACATATTGGGCCACCAAAAGTTCCTCTTTACATCTTGGTACATTTTAGTTGATCCAGGATGAATAGTATACCTTGATCTGTGAGCTTCATCTAAGATCTTCTTCTTTAATTCTGGACAATCAGATATACAAGTTCTACCTTTGAATAATAATCTTCCATCGGAAGTTAGTTGGAAATCAGATTGTCCTTCTAATCTGCCCTTGATTTCCACTAATATAGGATCATCATCCTGAAGTGTTTGTATCTCAGATAATAAGTCTGACTGTATGCTTACATGAGATAATGTAACAAATTTGGATTCCGTGTCCAAGCTTATATTGAGCTCGGAGAATTGTTCAAGTAACCTCCATTCTTGTATCATACAATTGGCTATCATTACTCTCGGCTTTCGACTAAGGGCATCAGCAACATGATTACCCTTTCCGGGATGGTATTGTATATTGAAGTCGAAGTCCTTGAGATATTCTAGCCAGCGTCTTTGTCTCATGTTTAGCTCCTTTTGGGAAAATAGATATTTGAGACTTTTGTGATCGGAGTATACAGTAAACTGCACTCCATATAAGTAGTGTCTCCATATCTTTAGGGCAAATACCACCGCGGCCAGTTCTAAGTCATGGACGGGGTAATTCTCCTCATGCTTCTTCAGTTGACGTGAAGAGTATGCTATGACCTTTCCTTGTTGCATTAGGACACATCCGAGGTCAATGCCAGAAGCATCAGTGTAGACCTCGAATTTCTCTCCTTCTATTGGTAGAGCTAACACCGGAGCTGTAGTGAGATGATCCTTGAGAGTTTGGAAACTTCTTTCACATTCCTCACTCCATTCATATCGGATCTCCTTACGAGTTAATCTTGTAAGTGGTACGGTGATCTTAAAGAAATCTTTGATGAATCGCCGATAATAGCCTGCAAGACCTAAGAAACTTCTGATCTCGCTAGCATTGGTTGGTCTTCCCCAGTTTCTAACAGCTTCAACCTTTGATGGATCAACAGATAGACCATCCTTGGATATCACATGTCCGAGGAAAGTCACTTCTTCAAGCCAGAATTCACATTTGCTGAGCTTTGCATATAATTGATTTTCCCTCAATACTTGCAATGCGATCCTTAAATGCTCTTCATGTTCTTCCTTAGTCTTGGAATATATCAATATTTCATCAATGAAGACTACTATGAATTGATCCAAGTAAGGCCTGAATATGCTATTCATTAACTGCATAAAGGCAGCAGGGGCATTTGTTAGTCCAAAAGGCATAACAACAAATTCATAATGGCCATACCTGCTTCTGAATGCGGTCTTATGAATGTCATCATCTTTGATCCTTAACTGATGATATCCCGACCTGAGATCAATCTTGGAAAAATATTTGGATCTTGAAATCTGATCAAATAACTCATCGATTCTCGGCAGTGGATACTTGTTCTTGATAGTAAGATGATTCAACTGTCGATAGTCGATACACAATCTCATGGATCCATCCTTCTTCTTTACAAATAAGACTGGTGCTCCCCACGGGGAAGTACTTGGTCTAATAAACCCTTTTCGGATTAGTTCCATCAACTGCTCCTTCAACTCCTTGAGTTCAGCAGGGGACATTCTATATGGTGCCTTTGAAACAGGACCAGCACCAGGGACTAAGTCAATGGTGAAGGTCACTTCTCTTTGAGGGGGAAATCCCGGCAAATCTTCCGGAAATACGTCTGGAAGTTCTCGCACTACCTGAATGTCTTCTATCTTGGTTTCTTAGCTTCTTTAACAATGACAAAAGTAAGGAAGGATACACATCCTTTCCTGACGAGCTTGCTTGCTCGAAGAGCCGAAATAAGAGGGGATTTGCTCCGACTCTTGGGGCGAGTAAAGACTAATTCTGGAAAATCTTTGAAAGCAATTTGACTATTGCGGCAATCAACCGTTGCCTGGTATTTGGATAACCAGTCCGCTCCCAGTATAGCATCATACTCCTTTAGATCGAGGCATATGAGATCTATAGGTAAATTCCTACCTTGAACCATTACCTCACAGTTTTGGTAGTGATGAGTAATATCATTCTCACTTCCAAGAGGAGTAGTTAGAACTATTTTTATCCATTCCGGTTCTAATGGTAACGGGTCGGCAAACTTCTTAGAAATAAAGGAATGCGATGCACCCGTATCAAATAAGACATAAGCACTTTTGGAACAAATTTTCAATGTACCTTCCACTAATCCGCCTTCTTCTTCAGGTTCGGTCTCCTGTATTGCATGAAGATGAGCATTCTTTGTCACCGGGCGTTTACCATCGCCGGCTTGGTCATTCATTAATGGACACTCGGGAATCCGATGCTCACGGCTTCCACAACGGAGACAAGCTCCTAATTTCCTCCAGCATTCTTCTGTCTTGTGACCAGCCTTGTCACAATGCTTGCATACTGTATTAGAAGGGGTAGTTGTGATAGAGAAAGGCTTGGTCTTTTTGAAGTTATGGTCTTGAGAGGAAGAACCTCCATTATTGGGCCTCTTCTTAAATTGGATTTGAAAGAACCCGAACCCGTGACTTGTTCCTTCTTGTCTTTTCCTCGGATCCTATCAGATAGTTCTGTGGCATCTTCAAGTAGTTGAGCTCGGCGCACTATTTCAGAATAAACTTGGATGTCCATAGGCGCCAGTTGAGTAATATAGTGGGGCCTAAGCCCATTAAGAAATCTACGGGCTTTCATATTCTCCGTGCTAATAAGATGCTTAGCATATCTAGACAACCTAGAGAACTGAGCTTCATAATATGCTAATGATAAGGATCGTTGCTTTAATGCAGCGAATTCGGCAGCCTTCTTTTCTTGGACTCGGTCCGAGAAATATTTAGCATTGAAGTATTCCATAAATTCTTCCCATGTTACTTGAGTAGGATCGATGGTTGCTTCAATAGACTCCCACCAGCATCTAGCATCTTTCTCTAACTGGAATGTAGCTAATAGAACTTTGTCCTGGTCCGTGCATTGCATGACACGGAATATGCATTCGGTTTCCCGAACCCAATGCTCGGCATCGTCCGGATCGGTCGATCCCATAAACTTCGGGGGATTCATGTTCTTAAAGGCTTGGTGTAAGCTTCCAGCTCGTGGAGCACCACCTTGTGCTACCTGTTGTAGCACTTGGGTCATCCCTTGAAGGGTACGCTGCATGTTGCGCCATTGAGCACGTTCGGCAGCCATTATCCTACAATTACAATAACTATATTAGTACGTGATCGTATTTAAAGACTCGTACACTATGTTAAATCTAACCCTTGGTTCTACCCAATCTCACTGGTTTAAAGGTTCAACTTATCCTTAGACTTGGGTTTTTCCTAGGAATTGAATACCTTAGGCTCTGATATCACAAAAACTGTCACGCCCCGAGCGCGGAAGATACCCGGAGATGCGCGACGAGTTTATATCAATCATGTCAATCAGAGTGGTCGTGTATTCGACACAAAGACAGAGATGCGCAAAATAGCAAGATAACCCAATCCTTTATTTCATAATGGATAGACTATTACAAATCCAATACTCTGTTTAATAAAAAGGAAAAGAATACATATTTGACTCAAGAAACTATAGAAAAGACTAGATGACACTTGAGCAGCTCTATCACTTTCACTCTTGAATATTCCCATCCGATTGACTTCCATCGTCGTCGGACTTACCTGAAAAAGTACAAAGGGACAAACGGAATGAGCGAACGCTCAGTAGGAAATTATATCTCAAGTACTAGCAAGGGGTTTAAGTAACTACATATTTCATGAATGCAATAAAGCTATGCATGCTCGCATAAAACGACAAGATAGAGAGAATGTAATATCAAAGAAATAAGATGAACTTAATCATGAACTTCCAACAAGATAACAAGTGTATTCAAGATATTCAAGTAAGTACGTTTAACAAGTCATGTCAAGAACTTTGGCTATCATGTATCAAGCAAGTAAATTACCCTTTTTCGGGCCACGCATTTCATGTAAAGTCAAGTACGATTCAAGTACAAGATGTGTGTGGAATGTCCAATCAAGCAAATCAAGTACTCGGTATAATGCCAGATACCATATCATTTTAACTCCCATGGGCACAAGTACTTTCGGGTGCTCCTCCCAGGACCAGATCGGGCCCTATATGCGCAGGCATTTATCATGTATTTTTTGACATCCACTCTTCTTTATATAGCCAATATAGAATTTCAATATTCAAGCTTGTAGACATGTATGACAACTTTGACAGAATAGAGTCCAAAAATATGACAAAGGACATAGATTGGTGATAATAATGGTAAAATCACGATATCAATAAAACTAGGTAGAATATGGTTCCCTTAACTTAGGTCCCATGACAAATCAATATGGACATTCTTTATATAGAATTGAGGTCCACATAAACATTAGATCAAGCAAGATACCCTCATTCTTATCATAGAATTGGGATTTACAAGAACGACATGATATGGCATGATATCATCATCCCATTAAGAATTTCTTATGATATACTCTTTGTATAATCATAAGGGCCGGTATACCATATTTCTTTAGATTGACATGGCAAGGATCGTGTAATGGGTTTTTAGGGTACAACCAGCTCAGTCGGCCTTGAGGGAATCCAAGGCTACGAGGAGTCTTACGGAGGTCTCTATGACTAACTTGCTAGTCCAAAGGAACGGAATGTCCAATGGAGAGCTTGTATGTCAATGAGAGTTGAGTGTGATCGATAAAACAACGTGAAACGTGGGACTATACTCACGGAGTGGAGAATAGTGCCGATATATATATTATATAACATATGAAACCATCGGTTAACAAAGACAGGGAAAAATCAGTTTTACAGTAAAATAACGACTTAGGTCAAGTCGTTTCTCAAGTAATTAACGCCTAACAGAAGGGCGTTTACATATGTTTCCGTTTTGCAGAATTTTTAATAATTCAGTAATTTATCTAAAACGCGCCCTGGTCAGGGGCGTTTATTCAAGAGTTGACGACTTCACCAGAAGACGTCTTATTAATTACATATCTGTCAGAATATAATTCGTTTTCAGGATTTATATAAAACACGCCCTTGAAAGGGGCGTTACTGTTTAATTCTATTTTACAGAGTATATATTTTTCAGGATTTACAGAGAAAGCGCCCTAGAAAGGGGCGTTTCTTTTCAATTTACGCCCTGTGGTGGGGCGTTAACATATATAAAACGACGTTGTCCAGGTCGTGAATTCAAGGAATTTACAATATTTCAACAAACACATTTCCAAGACAGGAGACATGGTCATGACAAGAAAATTAGCAGGAATTTACAGGTAGAGTCATGCATTAGATATCAGGATTTCATATATATCATTTTTATAACGTGGGTATTTAATATTTTCATGAAAGTAACGCCTGTATATAGGGCGTTTATTATGAATTAACGACCATAGTAATGGTCGTTTCTTTTAAAGTAGCGCCCTATTCAAGGGCGTTTCTTTCAATAATATTCCAACGTCCGAGAAACTAAAATAAAACTAATACATGATATGCAAGATGCTTCTTGTATATATAAATTTAGTTTGGGCTACAAGACTTGAGAACATCCTACCTTGATGAAGATAATCTGATGAACGATGAAGAATTTAGAAGAACAGAGTCTCCACAAAGTCTCCTGGCGATGGAACTTGCTAACAGCAGTATGCACAGAAGAGGATGCAAATGATCGTCGATGAAGAATCCACGTTCTTCAGTAGGTTAGAAGAATTTTCCTACAGAGAAAATTGAAGAAATTACTATTTCTTCATGAGTGTAATCGTAGGTATAGGAGAAGAGGAATAACCTTACCGGTCTTTAGTCTTGACAGGCAATTCCTATAAAACCAAAGAAGATGAAGAAACAGTCAGTGTTCTTCATATGAGCATATGCAGAGAAAGAATTTAAGGAATAACTGTTAGTTATTCACCTACCGCGACAGGGACGATCGACCAAATAGCTTTCTAGGGTTCGACTGTCAAGGGTATTTATAGGATTTTTGGGTGTCCTATTAGAGTTAGTGTTTTAGTGAGGGTAATATATCCCTAATAGAGTCCTTACCACCTTTTAACTCTTTCTAATACTTATCTATTACCCTGGATAAGTTCTGGGTTCGAATGGTCACGAATGAAATTAACGCCTTATGTCAGGGCGTCGATTCTTAAATTAACGACCTTGTTCAGGTCGTTTCTTAAGAAGCGTCTTGTATAAGGGCGTTCCTTGTTTTTGAAACACGCCCAAGATATGGGCGTTTCTTTTACTTGCCCATTTGGTCGCGTGAGAGTTGACGACCGCACGTGTGGGCGTCCTTTCTTTAGTCACGCCGTTTGTAGAGGCGTGTCTTTTTAAATTAACGCCTTACTCAGAGGCGTTATTTGTAGTTTGTTTTATTAACCCTATTCTTATTATCTGTATTACTTCTGTAATATATATGTTTTTAATTCATTTCAAATATTCATTTATCAGGGTTGCTATAGAGCCTGAGCAGAAGAAGAATAGAGAGAGCAGAAGAGAGATCGAGAGATCCAACAGAAGAAGAAAAGAGAGAACAGCGTGAGAGAAAGAGAAGCAGAGAGAAGAAGAAAGAAAAGGAAGAAAGAAAGAGAGAGTTCATGGATAAGAAGAAAGAAGACTTTATTGAAGATATGTCTACTGGACCGTGGATCAAATCTAGGCCAGTCAGCTCCATGGGAGCCACATCTATGTTATTATCCTTTACAGCTTTCTGATTGCTGTATTTTCGTTTCTTATTTTTCCTTTTATCTGATCACTCGTTTTCCGATTCTCTTGTTTGAGGTCGAGGTTCCTGCTGTTGGTTCAGGAGAAGGGACATTTTAATCTCTGGTTGCAAGTGACGGTGTGTCACTTGTGGGTTCCCTCTGGTCTCAGAGGAAGGGAGTCTCTGCGTCCCGGTTTGCTGGTAGTGGTTGCTACTTGTGGGTTCCCTCTTGGGTGGAGGAAGAGAGACTTTGGTCTCTGGTTGCTAGTGACGGGTAGTCACTAGTGGTTTCCCTCCGGTCTGGAGGAAGAGGGGAGGTTGTTCCCCTGGTCAAGCTGTTAGGCAACACCTGTTTGCAGACTGAGTCTGCGGTTCTAGCTGTTGCTAGTGGAAGCCTCACTCCATTTGGAGTGAGGGGTGGACGTAGGTCTGTGGACCAAACCACCTAAAAAATCTTCTGTGCAGTGGGTTGATTGCTTTCCTTTGCTTCCGCTAGTTTAATGCATAGGCGCGCTCCAAGTGCTTGCTTACAGGTTCAATAGAAGATTTAATTAGCTTTTCAGTTTTCTTAAATTTGTGAAGTGAGCGAATTTGTTAGAGAGCAAAATTTTAATTTGGGCAATTTCGAAGAGGGATACATTCACCCCCCTCTATATCCGGGCCTTGCACCCTATCAATTAGTATCAGAGCAGGTGTCTACATAGAAGGTCCAGCGACTTGCAGATCCGATCCTGCAGTGTTCGGTGCTATCTCGCTTTTGGTGCATCATTATTCCTGGTGCATTAATCTGATCTGTTTCCATGGGTGATCCACCGATTTTCAATGGCTCTAATTTTAATTTGTGGTTTGTCAGTCTGCGCAAATATGTTATATCAGTTAATCCTGATCTGTGGAAGTTAATTTCACACGGTCCTCACAGATTACCAAAGAAAGTGTCTAAATGGACCGACAGTCATAGATCAAAGGATGGAGAAAATCAGAAAGCTTTGAATCTGATGAAAGCAGCTACTGACAAAGCCTTACATTCTTACCTTCATGATTGCAGGTCTGCTAAGGACATTCTGGATGTGCTGAAGCTAGCTCACAGGTTAAATGAGGACAGCTGCATGATGGCTAACGGAAGTAATCGAAGCAGCAATCAGAATGAAGATGATAATGATGAAGAGGTAAATCCCTTCGAGAATTTTTCTTTAGATGATTGGGAGAATGCATATGCTGAGTTGCTTGAATCTCATGAACATTTAAGAAAATAATACAAGAACTTGAAAAAGAAAAGTGATCAGGGTAGTTCAAGTTCTCCATGTGAAAATTGTTCAAATATGAAGCAATCTCATGATACTTGTTTGTCTTATATCCATATGTATAAAAAATAGAATGAAAAAATGATGAAGGAACTTGAATGTGGTTGCTCTGAACTAAGTAGGCTAAAATCTGAAAATGACTCTCTTAGAAAATCTGTTATAGAAAATGAAGAAAAATTTGGGAAACTTGAGCAAGAGAAGAATTTGTTTGCTAAAAAATTTAATGCCATAAAATCTGTAAATATGAAATTACAGAAAGATCTTGAAAAATAGCAAAAAGAATTGAAAGAGTTTGAAGATGGGAGAGAAAACAAGGTTAACTCAGAAGATCAGACTCTAATAAATGAGTTAATTCAAAATAATAAGCTTAAGGAAGAAAATGTGAAGTTAAAACAGCGGAACTCTTCGATATCTGAAAGACTTCTTACATTGGAGAAAGGGAAAATGATCTGTACAAATGAAACTGAAAAAGTAGATGATCTGAGAAAGGAGATCGAAGAATACAAAATTGCCAACAAAGTTTTGAATGAAGCTGTCAATTGCAGTGAACAAGAGACTACAAGTTATGAAATACACATTGCATCTCTTGAAAACAAAATTCAGGATTTGAACAGAGTTTTGTCTAAATTTGTTGATGGACAAGAAAATCTGGACAGGTTGCTAGGAGTTAAGGTGAATACTCAAAAGGAAGGGTTAGGCTACAACAATGTCAATAAAAAGGTTCTCAAAAACAAGCTAACGACATCGTTTGTCACTTCATCAAATGTAGCCACCACCTCAAAAGATAAACAGCCCATTGTTCAGAAAATACAGAAAGAAACTGACATTCAGAAAAGAAATGAAAAAGTGAAAAAATATGTTCATGTGAAGAATAAGAAAAGAAACAATCATGTTGATGCTGTGCATGTGACACATAACCTAAACACACGCACACATGCTCACAAAAGGAAAATGTCATGCCACTATTGTCATAAACCTGGTCATCTGATGCATGAGTGCAGGTTGATGGAGAAAGATGATATGAGCGCCAGCATAATGAATGCTAGAAAATTTCATGATAAAAACTCTTCATCTCAGAAAAAGAAAATTGAATTTTTTCACTGTGGCAAATTAGGACACACGATTACACAATGCTGGTTTGCAAGTGGTAAGAAAACATCTCATTCATATCATGCTAAATTCCCTGCAAGCCAACATGGTTTTAATAAGAACAAATTTGTTTCAATGAACCAGCATATCACTTGTTTTAACTGTAACAAGACTGGTCACAAGGCCATTGAATGCTGGTCAGGCTCGTTTAGAAGAAATTATCTCAAATGCTCTCACTGTAGAAAGCATGGCCATACAGTCAAGGACTGTTGGTATATCCAGGGTAGGAATGTAAATTCCAAACATGCTAAATTCCTTGCAAATAGAAATGATTTTGGTAGGAATAAATTTTCATTTAAAAGAAAGATTTCTACATATTTTGAATGTGAGAAATTTGGCCACCGAGCTTCTAACTGTCGGATGGCACGATGTGGAAAATAGTATGTTCATGCAAATAACAGAAATTTTCATGATAATGCACATAGATTCCATGCTAACAATGATGTGCATAAAAAGAATTCAAGATTTGCTATTTCATTCCATAACTGTGGGAAGGCAGGCCATAGAGCTGCTGACTGTTGGCTGGCTTATTTTAGTAAACAGAATTTTCTCTCTGCCAATAAATTTCATGACAACAGTAATTTGCATAAAAAGAATTTGAAATCTGCTGCATCATGTCATTACTGTGGTCAAATAGGTCCTTCAATGAATAATTGCTATTTGATGAGATCTGATGACCTTCATGCTAAAAAATTGTTTAGAACCCCTACCAAAGGTGTCACTGTTAATTCAGGACCCAAGACCTCTTGGGTACCTATTTGTGCAAAGTGAACATTGTTTTGCAGGTGTGCCTTGGGACTGAGAAAATAAGTGGGGTAAATAAGCCAAGGCACTCAAAAGCAAACCCATTTCTGAACTTTTCAGGTAAATTCTCTACATTTCCTATTCTAAAATTCATTGCATATCTTGTTTGATGTGTTCATGCATATTTGTCATCCTTTGCACACTATGAGTATTCATGTCTCTCAATGCTCATACTGAATTGTCTGTTTAGATATTAGAATGAGAATGAACTTGCATTTCTGAAAATCTGAATAGACTGAATTTGAAGCCTGTATGTGATATCATGCATGACCACTATGGTATATGAAATGGTAAGCTACCAAAAGGCAGGTGAAGTCTGTCTGGAGGTTCTTACTATGTGTGAGGTGGTCTTTTAGACAAAGTTCTCCGCCTAGTACCATGGGTCATATTGCTTAGTAGGGCAGTCTGAATGAGCATGAGTCACAAAATCATATGTTCAGTCTTCATGGCAAACATTGCAGGTTTTTGCATACATATAGTTAATTGCATTACATATCATCTAAATTGAAAAATCCAAAAAGGGATAAATCATTGCATCTACTAAAAGGAGTCAGAGCTTTTGCATACTTGTGTTGATCACATTTGAACCATTTTGAAAACTCCAAAAGGATGATTCAGTAGATTTAGGCAGAGGGAGTGTGTTGCCTCTGCACCATAATTGTGTCCATGCATTGTGCTTTAGAAGTGGTCACTGCATATGCATGCATATAGTTAACTGCACTGGATTTATTTTGGAAAATTCAAAAACAAGTGATTTTCTGTGCATATAGACAGGGGGAGCAAAAAGCCTTTGTCTAGTTAACCGATGCTCTCTAATTCAGATTGTCGTGTCTGGACATCAATGCATTTAGTCAGGGGGAGTGAATGCATTGCATGCAGGTTGTCAAATGCATACACTTATGTCAGAATTCATTGCATATTAACCTTGAAGATCCTGAAACATGCCTGACCTCCTGTTATCTTGCTTTGTGTGCATATCATTTTTATTGATTCTATTGATAAACCTTGATCATATAAGAAAACATTGGGCTTCAAAATCACTTATTTTTGCTGGATTTCTTCTATCAGTCATTCATGAAGATTTCAATGGCGCATGTCTCGATCATAAATCTGAAAACATTTGAACTAGGAATCTTCTATTATACGATTTTATGAATGTCTGAAATAACTCAGGTGTTTTAAGTTTAATGTATTCATTGAGTTTGACTTTAAAATCTCTTAAAAATATATGAATCATGTTTAATAAATTTTAACCAACTGTTTCATGCTGTGTCTTGTAAAAACTTCTGAAATCTGCACTATTGAATACATGGCTTTATTTGGTTAAGTACATGAAATTAGTATTAATTTGAAGCAAATGAGTTTTCAGAAATGTCTAAAGGGTAAATTCTGTCAGAGCAATGATTTTGGTCACTGAGAAACCATGTCCATTGACCAAGAAGTCTAGAGGACTGTGTCATGAGGTGCCATAGTTAACTCTACTTAAGAATGATTGATAATCTGGCAGAGCAATGGCATGTACACTGAGAAATACAACTCACTCATCAAAGAAATGAGTTGAGGTATGTCATGAGGTGTAAATGTTAACTCTGTTAATATAAAGCATGACTGTTAGTCACACTAAGTGCTTAGGGATATTGGCGTCTGATCAACGTATATCCTCTAGTTACAAGGTGTGCACTGAACTAGAGTGCTCGTGAAATTTGTAATGTGAAAATTCTTGCTGATCAAACTGCTATATTTGAATATTTATGCAAAAGTTAAATTGCTATAACCCTAGATAAAATCATATGACCTCATAATTGCTTGATCTCAATACTAGTGAATGTAATTCCGAAAGAAGTCAATAAATTTGATTGTGTAAGAGAAAGGGAGGTTAATCAAGATATGAATATGAGGGCTTGGTTCATTTTTATTAAATCGTGATTTTAGATATAAATATAGATTTTTATTAACAAACCTTGCTTATATCATATTTAAACCATGCTGATCAATAAAGTTCATTCATAAGCCCTTATAATGGAAGACTTTAAAAAATTCTGGTTTGGATTTATGAGATTGGTATCTCCTTGAAAATCTTGTTGAATTCCTTGTGTTAGGAGCTTATTTGAAACTCCTTTGCTCACTGTCCTTGATTCATCTTGACCAGAATTTATCCTTGATTGCCACTGTGGTCTCCTTCTCATCCATTTCATAAGACTCCATTTATTCAGGAGGAGCTTCCTTGTCATATGAATCATGCTGCATAGAAATTATTAAAGGGGGAGAATTGTGTGCTTCCATTCATATATTTAGGGGGAGATCTTGCATTTCTTGTTGCATCTGCATCTCTACATTCATTCCTCCCCATGGTTCTTCTTGATATTAACAAAGGGGGAGATTATTGCCAAAGGGGGAGACTTTCCTTCATTCATTGCATGCGGGTTTCTTTTGCTCTCTCTCAAACTATTTTCTTTTTGATGAAGTCAAAGGGGGAGAATAGTTGAGCCATCAGAATGACTCACAGTGTTGCCATCATCAAAAAGGGGGAGATTGTTGTGCCCATGTGGTTTTGATGATTGGTTTTGATGTGAGTCAAACACTGTGAGTCACCATGCGATGTTCAGTCATTTTGTCACATCATAATGCATTCATTTCAATAGTTGTTGCATACCTTAAGGTCGATGCATATGGTGAGCATCTATTCAGTGCTCTTCATGCATGTGCATAGTCCATGCATACATTTCATGTCTGAACATTCTTCATGTGCATAGTCTGTTCAGTGCTCTTCATGCATGTGCATAGTCCATGCATACATTTCATGTCTGAACATTCTTCAAGGGCATAGTCCATGTGTTCATTCATTGATCAAGTCTATACAGCCAAAGCCAATGCTTTTCACATCTCACTTAGCGTCTCATGCTATACTGCTAAGTCTGTACATTGGCCAAGTCTGTACAGAGTCTTATTGCATCGTTTATCAAGTCTATACATCGCATGCATTACACACAGTAAGTCTGTACATCCACCGTCTCACTTAGCGTCTCTATGCATATTTGATTTGAAGTCTATATAGCCCAAGTCTGTACATCCATCCGTCTCACTTAGTGTCTCTATGCATATTTGATTTGAAGTCTGTACAGCCCAAGTCTGTACATCCATCGTCTCACTCAGCGTCTCACTCAAAGTCTATACATTGCAGCCTGTTCATGTTCAAGCTTTCAAAGTCTATACATTGTCTGCCCTGCACACACAAGTCTATACATTGTCCTGTAGCACACACACGAAGTCTGTACAGCCTTTGTGTTGCACAAACATAAGTCTATACATTGTCTCATGCATACACAAGTCTGTACAATTTGTGTGTCTTGTTCATGCATGTGCTGTGTTGTCAGTGGGTCAGTTAAGCAAGTCTATACAGACTTGTTTCATGCGTTAGTTTAAGCAACTCTATACATTCATCGCATTCTTAAGTGCTAGGTTGCAAGTCTATACATGCTGTAGTTCAGCATCTTTACGTACACAGCATGCACGCAGACAAAGTCTGTACAATCCCTTCCATGCATTCTAAGTCTATACATGCTTCGGATGGCATCACATAAAGTCTGTACATTCTTTAAGTCTATACATGCTTGGTTCAAATCTTGAACTAACTCGATGCATCCAATTTTCTCTTCGTTCAGGTTGATTCAAGCTGATGAGTGGCACGTGATTCGAGGATGGCACCTGGCACGTGATCCAAGGTTACCTCTGGACAAAGAGGGCACAAGCCCTACACACGCCCTATCTCTGAGGCTCTATAAATACGAAGCTTCTTCCTCAGAAGAAGAGTGATCGAGAAGCAGTGAAGAAGCCTGCACGATCCAGTGTGAAGTGATAGAAGAAGAGAGCAGCAGAGAGGCAGAGAGCAGAAGAAGAAGAAGAAGAAAGAAGAAGAGTGAGCCTGAGCAGAAGAAGAATAGAGAGAGCAGAAGAGAGATCGAGAGATCCAGCAGAAGAAGAAAAGAGAGAATAGCGTGAGAGAAAGAGAAGCAGAGAGAAGAAGAAAGAAGAGGAAGAAAGAAAGAGAGAGTTCGTGGATAAGAAGAAAGAAGACTTTATTGAAGATCTGTCTACTGGACCGTGGATCAAATCCAGGCCAGTCAGCTCCATAGGAGCCACATCTATGTTATTATCCTTTACAGCTTTCTGATTGCTGTATTTTCGTTTCTTATTTTTCCTTTTATCTAATCACTCATTTTTCGATTCTCTTGTTTGAGGTCGGGGTTCCTCCTGTTGGTTCAGGAGAAGGGAGATTTTAATCTCCGATTGCACGTGACGGTGTGTCACTTGTGGGTTCCCTCTGGTCTCAGAGGAAGGGACTCTCTGACTCCGGGTTTGTAGGTAGTGGTTGCTACCTGTGGGTTCCCTCCTGGGTGGAGGAAGAGAGACCTCGGTCTCTGGTTGCTAGTGACAGGTAGTCACTAGTGGTTTCTCTCCGGTTTGGAGGAAGAGGGGAGGTTGTTCCCCTGGTCAAGCTGTTAGGCAGCACCTGTTTGCAGACTGAGTCTGCGGTTCTAGCTGTTGCTAGTCGAAGCCTCACTCTGGTTTGGAGTGAGGGGTGGACGTAGGTCCGTGGACCGAACCACCTAAAAAATCTTCTGTGCAGTGGGTTGATTGCTTTCCTTTGCTTCCGCTAGTTGAATGCATAGGCACGCTCCAAGTGCTTGCTTACAGGTTCAATAGAAGATTTGATTAGCTTTTCAGTTTGCTTAAATTTGTGAAGTGAGTGAATTTGTTAGAGAGTGAAATTTTAATTTGGGCAATTTCGAAGAGGGATACATTCACCCCCCTCTGTATCCGGGCCTTGCACCCTATCATATGCCAGTTTGCCAAGTAGACTTATCTTTGTTCCAAGTAGACCTAGCCCTGTTCAAGTCGACCTAAGCCTCCTGAATTGACCTGGGATGTGTGGGCTGGGCCCTGGTTTGGTTCCACCATGCCTCACGCCGACCGAGGACCTAACTAAGTCAACTGGAATTGCTTTGCTAGACCCAACCTTTTAGCGGTCTTTCCTAGACCGCAATCCTTAATTTAGCGGCCTAGTCTAGACCGTCATTTCTATTTAGCGATCTTGGCATGGTCGCAACTCTGTTCCAGAACTCGCTTTTCCGTGATTATTGTATGCTGTAGCAGCCATGCCAAAAGGTAGCCTTGGGTTGCAATCTAGTCCCATTTGTAATCCCATTTAGGGTATCTTGACTTCCAAACTCATACTCCTATGACTTATCCAAATTTCATTTGGAATAACTCTTGCTCTTAAAGATAAGTTACATAGCTTAACCTTGGAATTCTTAGCCGATTCCAATGAATGTCTAGATTTTTACTTGGGATCTTGGATCCGCCAATCATAAAGAGCCCGATCAGGTCCTAGGAGGAACACCCGAAAGTACTTGTGCCTCGAGGAGTTTGTAATGACATGGTGTGGCATTACACCGAGTACTTGCGAGCGTGTTGTCTATGACATTCATTCCTACATGAAATTGTGACTCTACGTGACTTGCTCTACTTGCGTGCTTGTTTGGCCAATTCATGGACTATTGTTAAATGCTGATCTACTCTATTTATTTTCATTTGCATTCATATCCTTTCTTTTTGGCTATAGTTGATTACTATCAGCTTTATTTAAACATTCACTATTTCTCCGCATGACATTATTGAATTGGCTAATCACTTATATATTGCCTGCTATAGAACCTACTGAGCGTTCGCTCACCCAGTTGTTTCTCCCTTTCAGGTAGCTCTGGCAAGGATACGGAAATTGATGGGGACAGGCAAGAGTGAAGATCTTGGAGCGACCCAGTACAAGTTGTGCCGAGTGTCTGTCTTAGCATAGAATGTGTCAAGTTGTGTAGTTATGTCTAGTTGTTAAAGAGTGGTAGTTTGTTTAGCTTATTATCAATTGGGTCTATGTAAGATGTTGGTTTGAATTTTGAAGATTTGAATTATGTTGATTAATAAAGTTGGCATTTGTTGAGTAATTTATCCTCTTGCATTTTCATATTTATTTTAATTACGTATTGCTCTGATTGTCATGAGTGATTATAACTACTGCGTTCCGATTTTCTACGTTGGGGCGTGACAGTTTTATGGTATCAGAGCCTAGATTTTTGAAAGTCCCTAGGTTTCTAGTAGTGATAATAGAACCCGCGACCTTGGTATAGTCTAAGGTTTCAACCCAGTGAGATGTGGTAGAGACTTGGGTTAAGTTAACTAATAAATTTTAAAAGAGATTTAGATAGGTCATTTCTAATTAATTCCCCTACCTATAGTAATTCGTTGCGATGGTAGCTGAGCACGCGTAGTGGCGAGATATGCAACACACAGTGTAGGGCTTCACCCAGGCCTTACAGTAGGTAGCGTAAGGCGGCGCGCATCATGGAGCCAATGATCTCCACCGAAACTTTAGAGGCTTGAGTCCCCCACATTTTGGTGGTACTGTAGACCCTAACGAGGCAGAACATTGGCTGAAGGAGATGGATCAGATCTACAGAGTTATGCAGTGTGGTGACCTGGAGCAAGTTCTCTTGGCAACATTTCAGCTGGAGCGCGATGCACGTGCTTGGTGGGAAGCTGTGGAACCCACGCTCGGTAATAGGCGTGCGACAAGGGATGAATTCAAGGAGTACTTTAACAGTAAATATTTCTCAGATCGTGTGTAGGAGAAGAAGGCAGCGGAATTCGCTTCGCTGAAGCAGAGGAACTTATCAGCTGCTGAGTACGAGGTGCAGTTCGCTAGATTGTCCCGCTATGCACCACATATGGTGTCTACCGAGAAAATGAAGGCCAAGTGATTTCTAAAAGGGTTGAAGCTTTTGTATATCAGTTAGTTGGCGCCATTGGAGATCCATAATTACGCCAAGATTGTGAGGAAGGCACAAGTTCTTGAAGATACCATGGAAATTATTGGCCCAGACTAGATGGCGGACAAGAAGGGGGATTGAATTGTCCCCCAGCTGAGATGGTAGATTTCTTAAAACTTTCTAAACTAAACACAGCGGAAATAAAATTAACTACGTTGATTAGCCTAAATTGAAGTGAGATTTAGGTTCACTCGATCTTTCCGATCTCACAGGGATTATTAATGCCAAGAACAATTAAATCTAAGCCTAACACAGATAGCAGATGAAGCGATGTGCAGAGGTGCAGTGAATGAAAACCTATCAAATGACCTGTGAAAGAAGGTAGATGAAATAGACAATCACACAGGCAAGCCACATGCAACACGGAGATTTTTAGGTGGTTCGGGATCACGACAAGCTCCCTACGTCCACCCCTCACCAAACCCCGGTGAGGCTTCACTACACGCTACGAACCGTAGCAGAACAGGGATGAACCCCAACACCACAGACGCTGCTTCCGCAGCAATGCATACACACGGGGCCTTGCCCCAAGCCGCTGCCACCGCAGCACACACATACGCAGTCGGGGAACATACCCCAGACGCAAAAACCACACGGAGACGCAGCTCCATCTTCACACAACCAAACTCGTGAAAACTTTCCCTACAATAAATCCACACACATGCGGAGACGCAGCTCTGCTTACACACGACAATATCTCAAGTTCAATAAAATGAAAGGATATACAAGAACAGCCCAAATAACAATCTATGCTCAAATGGAAGAATAGAAATTAGTGAAGAGGAAATTTCCCTCAGATCTGTAGTATATCCCGCTCAATGGAGTGATGGGGTGCGCTAGAAGCATTTGTCCGCGGAGTGGAAGTCGTCCAAGCTTGTCGGAGAAGCCGCATGTATAGTCTTCAGCAACCACGCTTGAAGCTGGATCAGATCGGCAGATGAAAGCTGGTGGATGGCATTCTCCTCTCCTTCCTCTTCCTCCTCTAGGTGGTGGCGTTGCCCCTCTCTTCCACGTTCTTCTTTTCCTGCAAGTAGATGGAAAAAATTAGCCCAAAGTTATTCTCGTCGAAGCAAATCGCAGCAACATATAGCCATAAGAAAGCAACAGCAAAAGACCACAAAACCCTTCTAAAAACCCTTCAAAAACACACCCAATAGATGGGAGAAACCCTAAGGGTAATATGGTAAAAAGCCATGGCCAATGGATCCCCAAATGGGGAGTTCGAAACCCAAACCCGTAACCCGTTCTGGGTGCGCCTGAGCTGGTGTCGACACCATCTTTCATGTGTTCTATCACTTTAAAAATAAAGGGACCCAGGAGATAGGTGTCGACACCTGGTGTTGACACCCAGTTTACTGGGTTCTATCCCTTTGAAATCTGACCCCCCAGGGAGCCCGATGTCGACCCCAGGAGTCGACTCTAGCATAGGGAACATGTAAAACTGCCTAAAGGCAGTCCGGTTCAACCCAAAAACTCCACATACCATCCAACCAAATCAAGGGCCTTATGACCTCTATGAAAGCATGATTTATCCACATAACTGACATGTATTTGAGTGTTTTAAAAACACCATTCAAACATGATTTTGAAAGGAAATTTAGGAATCAAAATAAGCATGATGCTACATGAACCTTTTAGAAAACTATGAATCAACCCCAAAAGTCATACAGATGCATCACATCCAATTAAGCTTCATAAAGATTCAGCAAAGATGACTTCTTACCATAACTTCCAAGATATGAGAACTTAAATGAACCTGCACATTGATAGATACTCAAATTTATTAACACAATTGATAAGACCAAATATCCTTCATTGTCTCATTCACTTATGTCTTCCAACCTACATAAGGAACCCTTAAGATACATTCACATGTAACAGAATCGTTCAATTCATCCACAACACAAGCTCTCATTTCAAATATAGATTCATGCATGGAAAGCCATTTCCAACTCAAGCAAATATACCATGACCACTTGATATTGAATCAATTCACACAAGAATTTCATATGTAGTCCAAGTCAATTTCTACACAAGCTCACATATCAAATTAGTTGAGTCATAGAAGGATCATTTCCAGTTCAGATCACGCAACCATATATGAATAATGGATTACATGAGCTGTCCATAACAAGCCAAGCTTACACAGTGTATTAAACACGAAACCAAATTAATTAAGTGTAAGGCATTTCAATTTAAGCTCAAGGATGGCCATTCATGTGACCAAACATCAGATTCATATTCATAAAAAGATATGCAATGCTTATCAAATATCATGACTAAAAAATAAGATCAACAAGCCATGCATTTTACTAACTTTTGAGCAACATTCAGTTAGTTTGCATTACCAATCTTTTACCATGATCAACAAAAACATCCAAGTCATTTTGAACCTTCAAATACCCATGAAGAGAACACACAGAACACAAATGAGATCTGCTGAAAAACTCTGTTTCCTTTCTTCATGGATCAAATACAATAACCCAATCATTTAAACAATATAAGAGCAAATCAACCCATGTGACAATATTTCATCATGATCAAGCATGAACACATCGGATTCATTAAACTTGTATGAATTCAAGTTTCAGTTCAGAAGTTTCATGTTCAGTCCAAAAACAATTTAAACCAATGCAATCCAATGCATATCAATAATATGCATGAATGCCTAGTCATGATTTCAGTAGAGAAAAAGATCATGTATGAAGTGCATTAAGAGGGAATCATGGTGAGGTCAATGCACATAAAGAAACATCATTGAATCAGGTTGATGCATGTAATGAAAAGGGGACGACTCCTCAGTGTATTGAGGTCGACTCCACAAGGCTAGGTTGCATCTATAGATGTTATCCACCAAGCATTTCATACCTACAAAATAAGATATCAACATTGAGCTCCAAAATGATCAATGAGCATTTTAACAATGCTTGCACACAATATATTGTTATCATCAAAACCATCACCAAGGACAAAGAGGGAGCGTAGCGAACCCAACAGAAATGATGGAGTGCATCCGAGGAAGAGATAGGAAGAGAAAACAGACAACTAGTTTGGGGTATTTCATACCCACTAATGGCAAGAAGAGACCCAATGGCGGGTCGAGTTCATGAAGGGATAAGAAGTCGAGAGAAGGTGATAAGAAGGCAAGTTCGACTGCCCCGTCCAAAACTGTTTGCAAGTATTATGACCATACAGGTCATAAGATGGAAGAGTGCTGGCGCAAGCTAGGTGCCTATCTGCACTGTGGTAGCAGGGACCACCGGATCCCTGAGTGTCCTCTTATTTCTGATCAAGCTACATCGCAAAAGCTGCAAGGAAGCCAAACGCGGTAGGGCAAGCTCCAAGCTCTCCAGGAGAGCGAAACGGAAGCCACCGAGGAGGGTGGATTGGTCGAAGGTACTCTTATTATTCTCTCTAAGTCAGCATTTGTTCTTTTCGACGTTGGAGTGACTCATTCGTTTATTTCTCAGAATTTTGCTAAGTCGGTATCTATGAAACCGGTGTTAATGGATTCTCAATTAGAAATTTCAACCCCTATTGGTTCGGTTTCAGCTATCAAGTATTATTATCCCTCTAGTGAGGTCCTAGTTAATGGTTAGAATTTGCCAGCCGATTTAGTATGTATGAAGATGACGGATTATGATGTAATCCTAGGAGTAGATTAGTTAGCTAGATATGGAGCTAGTGCTCATTGCAAGTCGAGCTCAGTGTCTTTTTCTAAACACCCCAGCTTTCCTTTGTTGGCATTAGGCATTCTAAGGTTGTGCCACTTATTTTGGCACTTCAGGCCAAGAAATTATTAAGGAAAGGGTGTCAGGCATTCTTGGCCTTGGTCTCTTTGACCGATAAGAAGGAGTTGGAGCTGAAGGACATCCCTATTGTCCGAGACTTTCTGATGTATTTCTTGTTGTGCCCCTGGTTTTGATGATGACAACCATGAGATGTGTGTGTGTTGAGTTCAAAAGAACTGATGAATTAACCCTTGATTCATTAACGCATGTATATACTTTATTCTTGAATGCAAGGAAGAAACAGGGTCTACGCAGGATGCTCACGGCGTCCACGCAGCGATTTGAATAAAAGGACAGCGCCAACGCAGGATGCTAATTGCGTCTACGCATCAGTACAAGAGGCAGAAGTATCAAATCACTGGCATAGCTCAGTGCGTCAACGCCACAGTTCAGCAGCGTCGACGCAATAGTTCAAGTGGCAGAATCATTGTTCACTGGAAATACCCCGGTGCGTCAACGCTACAGCATGATAGCGTCGACACAGCAGTTCATTCTGAGATAAAGATCGCTCTGGGTCAGTTCAGTGGGTCGACGCAGTGACCCCATGCGTCAACGCATCCAGCTTTATACTCAAAGACATGTGGGGCATTTCAAGGCTGCGTCAACCTCATGGTCTCAATGAGTTGATGCCATCTGAATTTCATCAAGAGATGATTGGGTGGACCCCAGTCGTAAGTGGTGTTAGATGCCACGTCATCTAAAAGAGCATGCGCTCTCTTTCTCTCGCGATTTGAGAAGCCTCAAGGACAACAATCATTGGGCTAACCAGAAAATCTGGTTGGGACCCACAAAAAGGAATATTCACGTGAATAGGTAGAGCGCGGGAAAATAGAACAATAAGAAGGAGTAGCAGTCGAACAAAAAGAATAGGAGAGTTCTGCAGAAGAAGCAGAAGAAGGTCTGCATCATCGGCTTGCTGAGTGCGTGCTGTTGCATCCACTGAAGATCAGAGGAAGCCCAGTGGCAGTTGATCATTGCAAGATTATCTACCATCCAGAAGGAGAAGGCCAGCTGATCGACGAAGCCGTTCCTCTCCGATCTCTACGTTCGAGATTTGTGAATCAGCACCATCATATATCTGAGGCTCCTTCTTCCATTTTCAAGTGATTTCGTTTATTGTTTTTCATTTCAGTTTGAACTTTACTACTGTAATTCTCCCTTGTACTTGTTGAGTAGAGGGAGGGGTTTTGATCCAGCGGAGTGTGCTTGGGTCAAGGGGTCTGGGCTTGTATGCCCTCAAGCTGTTTGTCAGCGGGTATCTGGTGAAGAGGATATGTTCCTCTTGTCAACCAAGCTGTAGTGGTCAGCATTGTCGAGGGGATTGTTCCTCGGTTTAGCAAAGCTGTAAGGCTCAGCAGGGATCCTCACTGATCTAGTGAGGGGTGGACGTAGGTCTCCACAGGGAGACCGAACCACCATAAAAATCTGTGTTCTCTTGTGGTTTGCTGTCTCTTGCTATATCTGTGTGTCGCTAGATGATTGATTAGGTTCGATCTCCACACCGTCTGTTTACTGAATTCTGAAATAGTATTCTGGTTCTTAAAAGTTGATTGTGATTTTTCGCAAAAGATTTCAAAGGGTCAACCTATTCACCCCCTCCCCCTCTAGTTTGACCATCCACTTAATCCAACACGTGGTATCAGAGCTTGGCTCTCTTGTCAAGGGTCTCACAACCCAGAGAGATTTATTGGAATGGAAAACAAGGGGCTCATGCTTGAAGGGTATGCAATGACTAGGCCACCCTTCTTTGATGACACTAACTATGCTTACTGGAAAAATCAGATGCAGGTATTTCTGAGAGCTCAGGACCATGAGATTTGGAGAGTCGTGAGCAAGGGACCCTATCAATTAGAAGAAGATGAATAACTGTGGGTGAAAGAGCAGATTCGAAGTCCAACGTCAATTGGCAAGCTATGAACATCATGCAATGCTCATTGCATCCTAAGGAGTTTTCACGAGTGTCCTCATGTGCCAGTGCCAAGGAAATGTGGGACAGACTTCAAGTCATCTATGAAGGTACGTCAGAGGTAAGAGAGACAAAAGCTAATATGTTAATTTCTGAATATGAAGCTTTTAGAATGAAGCCAGAGGAAAATATATCTGAAATGTATGCTAGACTAACCCTATTAGTGAATGGTCTTAAAGGTCTGGGAAAGGTTTACACTGATTATGAACTGGTCAGGAAAATTCTTAGATCCCTAACTCCAATTTGGCACACCAAGGCCACTGTTGTTGAGGAATCTAGGAACCTTCCTACCACTACCCCTGATGAGCTTATTGGATCACTGATGGCTTATGAGCTGAATTTCAAAAGAACTGATGAGGATGTGAAAAAGAAGAAGCCACTTGCTTTGAAGGCTGGTCCTAGCAGCAAGGAGAGTTCAGATGACAGTCAGTCATCTACTTCAGATGATGACTCAGGTGAGATAGCAATGCTCACCAGGAAATTCAGGAAGTTTCTAAGGAAGGAAGGTAAATTTAGAAACAACAGAAGACCAGAGGTAAGAAAGAGTTCAAAATTCAAATCAGAAAACTCTAGGAAATCTGACAAGGTTGTCTGTTACAAATGCAGGAAACAAGGTCATATTAAATCTGAATGTCCAGAGAATGTGAAGAAAGTCCAACCAAAATGGAAGAACAAGAAGCCAAAAGCTATGATGAGTACTTGGAGTGATGAGGAGAAAGATGAAGATGAAGAAGAGAGTACCTCTGAAGAAGAAAGTGATGTTAAGCTGTGCTTTATGGCTAAGGGAGATGATCAGGATGAGGTAACCTCCTCTTTTGAAAACTTTTCTTGCAGTGATTGGGAAGAAGCATTTAATGAATTGCTAGATAAGTATGATTATATGAGGAAAGAAAATAAATCACTGAAGAAGAAGAAAAATTTGACTAGTCAAGATAATTCCTTGAATGAGAAAATCATGTGCTTAGAAGCTGAAATTACTCATCTAAGAGAGTCTCTTGCTGAAAGTGATCTGTATAAAGATCAATTAATAGAGATGAAAAGAGAAAATGAATTTTTACTGAAAGTACATGATGACCTGAAACTCAGAATGCAAAAATTGGAGAGTGATGTAAAAATTGCTGAAGAAAAATATGAAGCCATTCAAGGAGTAAATCTAGAACTCCAAGAAAACTTGAAGAGACTGGAAGTTGAAAACTCAAATAAACAAGTCTCCCTTGAGAAATTTACACAAGGCAAAAACAACCTAGAAGCTGTTATGGGAATGAAAAGTAATTTTGGAAAAGAAGGACTTGGATATAATCCAACTAAAAAGAAGAATCTAGGGATAAGGCTAATAACCTTTGTTCCAGAACAGGGCACATCTGAGCAAAACCCAATGGCTGCAGTGAAGTCCCATGAGAAAAATCAAGAAGAAGTAAAACAGACATATGAAACCAGAAAGGAAAAGGGCAAAGAGAAAATGAATGTCACCTTAAATGCCAATCACCATAAGAATGTGCCTAAGCTCAGAAGTAAACCCTCAGGTCAGCCTATAGACCCTAGTTCATCAACCCAGCATCAGACTTATAGAAATTTAGGGAGTCATAGGTCTGGTACAAGACAGTTGCGTCAACGCACTGGGTACCCTGCGTCCACTCAACCCATGTCCCAGGGGTTCTACAGAAATAATGCTAGAACAAACCATTGGCCGCGTCAACGCAGTGTCCATACTGTGTCAACGCATACACCCTTCCAGGATGGGTATTCTTTCGGAAATACTAGAGTGAGTCGACGCAGCCACTACAGTGCGTCAACGCATCCTATGCACCAGAACCCATATGACAGAAGGGTTAGATGGATGAGTCAACGCAGTCAGGTGAGAGGGTCTACGCAGCGAACCTTCATTCCTTCAAGAGTTCAGTATTCTTCTAGAACTTCTCATCCTAGATTCCCCAGTGCTTCTTGGAGTCACAATAATCATTGGAATGGGAACAAGAATAAAACTTCATACTTCTCTAACAACAGAACTGATTCAAAAAGGTCATTCCAAAGGGTACCTCAACCCAATCAGAAAACTCTCAAACCTTTGAACTCCACATATCAAAAACCTCCAAAACAACAAATATGGATTCCCAAAAGCATGTTGTCTTATTTAACACAATCCTACGGTGTGATGGGACCCAAGTGTATTTGGGTTCCAAAATCTCTTGTTTGATGTGAATTGCAGGAGTGCCTTGCAGCTGTACACAACAGATGGTATCTTGACAGCGGCTGCTCAAGGCATATGACGGGAGATAAGGCAAAATTCTATTTCTTGGTTGAGAAAGAAGGAGGGCATGTCACGTTTGGGGGCAACAATAAAGGTAAAATTATTGGAAAAGGTAAAGTTGGCAAAAATCCCTTGAACTCCATTGATGATGTGCTACTTGTTGAAGGACTAGAATACAATCTTCTTAGTATAAGCCAACTGTGTGACAGGGGACACAAAGTTGTGTTTGATTCTCATGCATGCACCATTCTTGAAATGCATTCTGAAAATGTTAAGTTCATTGGAAAAAGAATAAACAACATGTACATGGTAGACTTGGATGATCCTGCTCACAACAATCTCTGTCTTGCCGTTAATAAAAGTGAGCTGGCTTGGCTATGGCATCGTAGACTAGGACATGCTAGCTATAGTGTCATGCATAAGTTAGCTAAATTCAGCATGGTAAACGGCTTGCCTGATGTCTCATTTAAACAAAATGACAAAGTTTGTGATGCATGCACTCAAGGTAAGCACACTAGGAAGTCATTTAAATCTAGAATAGAAAACCAGTCTTCTAGACCTCTTGAACTTATTCACATGGATCTGTTTGGACCCACCAGAACAGCAAGTTTAAGTGGGAATAGATATGGCTTTGTTTTGGTAGATGACTTTTCTAGGTTTACTTGGGTGTTCTTTTTATCTCATAAAAATGATGCGTTTGAAGAATTTCAGGCATTTTTCAGGAAAGTTCAGCAGGATGGTAAGTACACTATTTCATCTATCCTGTCAGATCATGGAGGAGAGTTTGAAAATTCAGAATTTGATGGCTTTTGCAGGGCAAAAGGAATATCACACAAATTTTCGTCACCAAGAACTCCTGAGCAGAATGGAGTGGTGGAAAGAAGAAATAGAACTCTTGTGGAGATGGCTAGAACAATGCTGATCGAAGGACAACTTCCAAGGAAATTCTGGGCTGAGGCGGTAAACACCTCGTGCTACATTGTAAATCGTGCAATGGTAAGACCTCTGTCCAAAAAGACTCCATATGAGTTAATGAAAGGTAAGAAGCCATCTGTTGCTCACTTCAAAGTTTTTGGGTCAAAATGCTTTGTTCAAAATAATGACAAACGGGACTTGGATAAGTTTGAACCTAAGAGTGAACCAGCCATTTTTCTGGGATATTCTAATCACTCTAGGGCCTATAGAGTCCTAAATGTCAAAACTCAAAATGTAGAAGAATCTCCACATATTGTCTTTGATGAAATGAATGTTAGATCTGAAAATGAACAATCTTGCAGGGACAAGGATGATGGGGAGTTCCTTGAAGTAAAGGAAGAACAAGATCTTCAGGAGAAAGAGTCAAGGCCAGGTGAGAGTCTGGCAGAATCAAGCACTCAAGGTAATGCAGATGCTAATGAAGGTAATTCTCTAACCAATGTTAGAATGTTAAGAGATCATCCTTTATCAAGCATTATTGGTAATCTGCATGACCCTACAAGAACTAGATCTCACTTTAGGATGATTGAGGAAATGGATAATTTGGCTCTTGTATCTCAAATTGAACCTAAAAATGTAAGTGAAGCCCTAAAAGATGAATGTTGGATAAATGCAATGCATGAAGAACTAAATCAATTCAAGAGAAACAAAGTGTGGCACCTTGTACCTAGACCCAATGAACATTCTGTAATTGGAACTAAGTGGGTCTTCAGAAATAAACAAAATGAAAATGGAATTGTGATAAGAAATAAAGCAAGACTGGTAGCACAAGGATATAACCAAGAATTCGGCATTGATTTTGAAGAATCCTTTGCTCCAGTAGCTAGATTAGAGGCCATTAGATTATTACTTGCATATGCTTGCTGCCATGGAATAAAACTACAACAAATGGATGTAAAAAGTGCGTTTCTTAATGGTCTAATAAAAGAAGAGGTGTATGTTGAACAACCCCCTGGTTTTGAGTGCATAGATAGTCCTAACCATGTTTACAGATTAGACAAAGCTCTCTATGGGCTTAAACAAGCACCTCGAGCATGGTACGACCGACTCAGCTCATACCTCACTGAAAAAGGATATTCAAGAGGTAAAGTGGACCAAACTTTATTCACCAAGGTAAGAAACAATGACATTGTTCTGGTTCAAATTTACGTTGATGATATAGTCTTTGGATCCACTAAACCAAGCATGTGTGAGGAATTTGCACAATTGATGACTACAGAATTTGAAATGAGTCTAATGGGTGAGCTGTAATTTTTTCTAGGACTTCAAATCACCCAAAGCAAAGAAGGATGCTTTATCAACCAGGCAAAGTATATCTCTGAACTATTGAAGAAATATCAAATGGAGACTCTTAAAGCAATCAACACTCCCATGAGCACCAACACAACTCTGATGCAGATCTGAAAGGTAAATCAGTGGATGCCAAGACCTATCGAGGTATGATCGGATCACTCCTCTATCTTACTGCATCTAGGCCAGATATCCAATTTTGTGTATGCATGTGTGCTCGGTTTCAATCTGATCCTAGAGAATCCCACTTGAGCTCTGTTAAGCGTATCTTTCGATACCTTGCCGGAACTCGAGATTTAGGGATTTGGTATCCTGCATCTTGCACTCTTGATTTAGTATCTTATTCTGATGCAGACTATGCTGGTTGCAAACTTGACAGGAAAAGCACAAGTGGCTATTGCCAATTTTTGGGAGGGTGTTTGGTTTCTTGGGCATCCAAGAAACAACACTCAGTGGCACTATCCACTGCAGAGGCAGAATATGTCGCTGCAGGGAGTTGTGGCACTCAAGTGTTGTGGATCAAACACCAACTCCAAGATTATCAAATTGATCTTGGGTGTGTACCAATATTGTGTGATAACACAAGTGCCATTAACCTGGCAAAAAATCCAATTCAGCACTCTAGGACCAAACATATAGAAATTAGGCATCACTTCTTGCGAGATGAAGTTAATAAAGGAAGCTTTAAATTGATTTTTGTAGACTCAGAACATCAAATTGCTGACATTTTTACCAAGCCTCTGAGTAATGAAAGATTTACTTGTCTTAGGAGAGAGCTTGGACTATGTAATTTTCATCATGTTGCCTAACTTGATAGCTCAGTTTATTCTTTGGAATTTGATTGGTTAATTTTACTTAGCAATAAATTGATTACATGCCTTGCTTGAGTTGAAAGTGCTTGGTTTCTAAATAAGTCACAAATCTAGGGGGAGCTCAGTTTTTGGTCATACTCTCTGTCTTGAAAAACAGATGATGAATAAAAAGCCCATCATGTCAATCACTGCATTTTCATCAAAACTTTTTGTCATGCATGATCTGAGGGGGAGCTTGTACTAGATTTTTCTTGCTGAGGAGAACAAGTTACCACCTTGAGATTAATATTTTGTGAACCTGAAGTGTGGCTCACTCAGTTGATTGAACTGGCTTTTTGGTGAAGAAGTCAGAGTTAACACAGTGATGAGGCAGGGTCAACGCACTGATAGAACTAATCTGGAAATAGTGCTGACAGTTCAACTGATTGGTGGAGTGAGTTTACACTGTGATGTGGTTGTGTTGATGCACCGACAGAAACCTTGTGTAAACCGTTCTGGAGTCAGCTTGCTCACATGAGAGGGGTTAACTCAGTACTGGCGTTGAGTCAACGCAATCTGGAAATTCTGCCTACTGTGGACATTTTTGGTGAGAAGAAGCTGTCACAATGTCTGCTGTGCTTCAAAGTCTGCTGCTATGATAATGTGTTCTGAAATGGCACTTCCAGTACCTTAGATTGTCTGAAGCCTGGAGCCTTGTCAACTTCTCATCAATTCGTTTCTTCCTCACATACTTCATCCATTCATCTTTTTAGCTAGTTGTTGAAGAACTCATCAATCTTCAAGTATGAGGTAAGGTTCATGAGCTCTGGATTTGAATTGATGCCATTGATTTAGGGGGAGTTAAAATGATGATTCCTTTATGAAAGGTTTTGGTCTTCACCGACCGACTCTATATAAATTTAATGGCTGGAGACTTATAAATCTTATGATCCTTGAAGGTTACAAATCCTTGAACTTAAAAGTGCTTTGCATATGGAATAGCTAGAACTATTTAATAAAACTGTGAACTCTTTCACTCTAGAACCATGATGATCAAAAGTAAAGAGACCACTTTGTGCAAAATGAATTTAATCTCTGTATTGACCTTAAACTCAGAATAGGTTTAATAAGAGCTGAAGGAATAAACTCTATATATATATATCATATATGAAATAAATTACAGAGCAATGGCTAGTTCTCACTGAGAAACTATCTCTATGCACCAGAGAAGTGCTAAGGAGCATGTCATGATGTGAGTTCCTATCTCTGTTCCCAAAGAAAAATAATTCGTTGCAGAGCAATGGTAAACTTTCACTGAGAAACTACCTTCATGCACCAATGAAGTGCTGAGAGGCATGTCATGATGTGAATTGCCAACTCTGTTTCATTGGAGCAGAATAGTTAGCTATGCTGAATAACCGGGGACTCTGGTGTCTGATAAACATGTGTACCTGTGTCAATATGCTAGTTACACTTGACTGCTAATGAAAATTAAAAATAAAAATTAAAAATAATTATGAATAAATAGATATATATATATATGTGTGGTTGTTCTTAAGCTCACATAAAATCCTACCGAGTTCATCTTCAATACTCGTTAAATTCACTTCTATAAGGGTCTCTTGAAATTGAACAATCTAGGGGATAGTTTTGAGAAAGTTCCTGGTGTGCAAACTGTTCTATCTTTATTCCATACACATACTCTTCTCGTTCATGGGCTTAACTCAAACTCATAAGTTTGTCTTTCTCCACATCATTAAATGAATTAGGGTCTATTATCATATCTCTCATAAGGGAACTTCAATTTTATCAATTAAAAATCCCTGAATGCAATCCTCATCTTTCATGTTTCAGTGTCTTTTGAATGCCTCAATACTGTGGCTCTTAAATCGATATTATCTTCATATTCCTTTTGGTGGCGTCACCTCAGGCCTCCAATGCGTCAACGCAGTCGTGTGGTCGCTCCATTAACCCAATCCGGTTCATCTCTTTAAACTTGTTCTGTCTCTTTGAAACCAAGGGGTCATCTCTTTAAAACCCCTCTGCGTAAACGCTTCTGTCTCCTCGCCTCTTTCAAAAACCCTGTTGGCTCCTACCTCTCTGCTTCCCTCATCTTCTTTCCCACGGCACTTCTCTTCCCTGTTGCTGGGTGATTCACCTCGCTACCATGGCTCCTCCGGCAAAAGAGAAAAAGGTCAAGAAGGGTTTAAAGAGAAGAGCTCCCATCTATGCTGAGGGCAAGATTGAGCCTCGAACCAAATTTCAACGTGCTCAAGAGGAGACGCCGTCTCAGTCAGCTCCAACACAACGGAAAGGAAAAGAGAAGAGCTCGCTGGCAAAGCCAAGAAATTTCTCAGAATCGAGGGCAGCGAAGCGGAAGGATACTCACGATGCTCACGTGGTAGATCCTCCAGAGGAGATACCATCTTCTTCAGCTCCAAAGAAACGGAAAGGAAAAGAGATAGAGCTACCTCTTCGGAAACGTCGTCTCCATCCGAGCCCGCCGTCCAAAAAGAGGAAGCTCTCTAAATCAAGGGCAGAGGAGCAGTCTACATCTTCAGCTGCTGCGAAGGGGAAGCAAGGTGTGGACAGCTCCCATGCAAGGTCTTCTGATACCTCTCTCACCATCAATAACAAAGAACCTCTGAAAGTCCTTATTCCACGATATATTGTTGCTACCGATGTTGAGATGCTTGAGGTTTTTCCGCAATTATTTTCCACTTTGGATTTTCAGGGTTGGTGGTCTTTTGTCACAAATCATAAGATATATTACCCCACCCACGTTCGAGAATTTTACCAAAATTTGAAATATGAGCCTCAAATCCCTAAAGTTTCTTCAACAGTCAGAAATGTCTGTTTTGAGTTAACAAATAAATTGTTTGCTAGATCATGGAAAATTCCAATGGATGGGGTTCAGCTACGCAGTTTTCACTTTGATGAACATGAAGCTTATGCTCTTCTGACTGAACAGCCTAGTGATCCTATTGTTGTTAAGTAGACATATCTATCTAGTCTGAAAGCCAATCGATTCCCTCCCTTCAACAGACTACTACATCATATCTGCACATCCATCATTACACCCCAGAGCAGTGGTAGGGAACGAGTTACTGAGATGCAAAGATTTTTGCTATACTGTATGCTGAAATAGATCAAGATTTCATTGACTGATGTTATCATTCAGACCATGGGTACATGTCTGAAACAGTCTAGGACACTTCCATATGCTGCCCCATTGACTGCAATTTTTAGAAAAGTTGGAGTGAACTTTGGAAATGAAAAGAAACTAAACATTCCAGAGGGAATAGATACTCCTTATCATACATTCAGAAGTTCATGGATTTAAAATTGTGAATGGACAGCCAGTCAGAGTATTGCCAAGTCAGAAGCATGCCTCTGCCTCTGGGACCCTTGTTGTAGAATTGAGAGAAATAGCACAAGAAAACCCAGAGGCCAGTCCAGCCAGAGTAGACAGACAAGAGGTTAGTCCTGCCAGAATAGACCAACAAGAAGCGAGTCATGTCCAAGCTGATATTGTCACAAATACTGGTCCAAATTTCCCAGCTGTCACTAGAGATATTATGATCATACATGGTCCCTTTCAGGAACCCTCTCCTCGAAGGGAACATGAATCTACCTACTTTCCTGAGGAAGAAATGCCAGATAATTTTCACCATGATGCTGGCATGAATGATCAGACTTCTGGCATCAATCCCACCTTGATTCAATTTCTGGAAATGAAATTCAAGAACATTGATTCTTCCATAATGCACCTGAGCTCAACTATGGAAATGAGGATTTCCCATCTTGAGCAGAAATCAGACAGCAGATGGGAACAGTTCAAGCAAGACAAATTCAAGTCAGACAAGAAGCTTCATAACTTCATGGAATCCCTCCTTCAAGTTTGTCAGAAAGCTGAATCAGTAATGCACAATTTGAAAAGCTTGCATCAACCATTTCTGAACAGGCTAAAGGCTGTACAGACATATAACTATGAAGTCAAGGAAAACCAGTCCAAGCTGAATTTGAAATTTTCCACCCTGATTGACAAGAACAATGAGTTCAGTGAAAAGGTTCAGACTTTATTTGAAAAGATTACATCTTTTGGTACGGACCTTGCTAAACTGTTTGAACGAACCACTCTAGTGGGTGATGAGGTAATGGATGTTTTGCACATTCTAAAAGAAAATTTCCCACCCACACTTGAAGATCAGCGTGATGTGAACTGCCCTCCACCAACAGAAGCCTCCTCTTCTGCACCTGAATGGGGATCTCAGCAGAAAGCTCAAGTGGACTATCTGTTTGATATTTTACACAGCTGGTTTGATAGTATCACTTCCAAAGTACAGGATTATCATAAGTCTATCCTGCAAAGAAATCAGTAATTTTCGGACAGACTAGACAGTTTAGCATCTTCTATGACTCATCTTCAACAACAACTGGACAATGTGTCTACAACCATCTTTCAGGCACACTCTTCCTCACCTGCTCCCCTTCCTGATGATGTCAAAGGGGGAGAGACATGAACTCAAGTTGGAGCCTGGAATTGCATTGCATCTGCATCAAATATGATTGAGTGAAATTTTCCTTCGTTTACATATTTTGTGAAATGCTCGAAAGAAATTGTCTGTGAGATTGCCCAACTTTTTGTTAGAAAAGTTCTTTTGTTCCTCTTATTGATGTTAAACCTTGGACTTAAATGAAATGAATGAAATGAACTGGTGTTCTGGTCTTTAAAGTGAATTACTTGTTTGATCTGAACAATGCATTTTAATGTAGATGCAATGGCATACACCTCATAGTTGCCATCATCAAAAAGGGGGAGATTGTTGTGCCCCTGGTTTTGATGATGACAACCATGAGATGTGTGTGTGTTGAGTTCAAAAGAACTGATGAATTAACCATTGATTCATTAACTCATGTATATACTTTATTCTTGAATGCAAGGAAGAAATAGGGTCTACGCAAGATGCTCACGGTGTCCACGCAGCGATTTGAATAAAAGGACAGCGCCAATGCAGGATGCTAATTGCGTCTACGCATCAGTACAAGAGGCAGAAGTATCAAATCACTGGCATAGCTCAGTGCGTCAACGCCACAGTTCAGTAGCGTCGACGTAGCAGTTCAAGTGGCAGAATCATTGTTCACTGGAAATACCCCGGTGCGTCAACGCTACAGCATGATAGCGTCGACGCAGCAGTTCATTCTGAGATAAAGATCGCTCTGGGTCAATTCAGTGGGTCGACGTAGTGACCCCATGCGTCAACGCATCCAGCTTTATACTCAAACACATGTGGGGCATTTCAAGGCTGCGTCAACCTCATGGTCTCAATGAGTTGACGCCATCTGAATTTCATCAAGAGATGATTGGGTGGACCCCAGTCGTAAGTTGCGTTAGATGCCACGTCATCTAAAAGAGCATGCGCTCTCTTTCCCAATTTATAAAAATATGGAAAAAATTATATTCGTATAGAGGGTCATTTTTCCTACAACTTTGCCTTCTAAACCCGACCCAATAAAAAATTTGGCCAGGCCCAATTATAGGTTTTTGCTAGAACTCGGAGTTTTGTTAGAACGGCCTTTGTCCGACCAAATTCCAGCCCAATCCGAGCTCAGATGAGCTCATTCTGGACCCAATCGATCGGCCTTGGATAGAAGCCCATTTCCCCTCTATCTCCGCGTGAAAACCCTAACCCTAAGAAGCTCAATTTCGAGCGGTGGCGGCGCGACCCGGTCAAAGTGCGAATATCGCGCACGATCGATCTCCATGACTCTTTCCTCCCTTATCACACCCCTAGAATCAAACCTAGCTCTATAAAATGAATCCTAGAACTACCGAGAGTCCCCATGTGCTGATGCAGGCGGTGGCGAGCGCAATCGCTGGTGGAAACGTCGAGTTTAGGAGCGGGTTTTTCTTTTCTGGGTTTGAACATTGGCGTCCCTTTCTTTTCTTGATTAAGGTAGGTTCTTATAGAC
Organism: Amorphophallus konjac; assembly: GCA_022559845.1. Taxonomy (NCBI): domain Eukaryota; kingdom Viridiplantae; phylum Streptophyta; class Magnoliopsida; order Alismatales; family Araceae; genus Amorphophallus; species Amorphophallus konjac. The sequence goes on from CM040117.1 coordinate 113,328,110, forward strand.
CAAACATTAATTAATTCACACCATCCTGTGCGCCTTTGAGTTTTCTTCATGTTGATAGTAAATAGCCTAATTTTTGTCCAGCGTAGCACTCGTAATTTGATTTTTAGTTAAGACATGTCTAGTTAGGGTTTTGACAGTCTTCCCTTCCTCTTGTATCGATCTAAACATAGGGTTCTTACAAGCTGAATCTTTAATTAAGCATGCCATCATGTGTGAAATTTTGTTCTCTTTCTATTGATATCATTTTGCCCAATTTTCATTGACTATACTGCATGAATTTCTCGGTCATAAAGAAGGTGTGTCGGGGTTCGCCGCAGGCCAGGGCGGAAATCCTGGTTGCGGTCGCACCAGGAACCACCGCTGGGAGTAGCGGCCGCCTGACAGACTGCTACTAGAATTAGCGGCCGCCCGATAGACCATTTTTTTCCTGTTGTGGTTTGCGCTATAGTGGTCGCAGGTTGACCGCTACTCAAGGGTCGCGGCCCCTTTCCTAGCTCACCGCCATCAGCGCTCAGGTTACAGTTGTATCACTGTGTTTTCGCCTGTAAACTCTCCTGATTAGACAGCATGATAAGGGTAAAAACACACCTAATGACTAGGGTTATATGGAATGTTTGACAAGGTAGTTTATCTGTGGTTCATGGCTATTGGAATGCTATTTTTTCCCTTTCAACGTATGGCTTAGTAATTGATCCTCTTGATGCAAAAAGTAGTTGTTGGGTCCCGAGGTGTAAGGAATAGGATCTAGAAGGAGGGGTTGAATAGATCCCATTACAAAACTATGTCCAATTGAAATCTTATCAGATTTCACACAGCGGAAAGTTTACTATCGATGATGTGTGTAATGATCAATCATGAACCAATGATGAAATCAGTTTAAACAAATGAGATATGCAAACTGAAATAAAAACCTACGAATGGGGTAGAAGATATGGAGACAATCACACAGGCAAGCCACACAGAACACAAAGATTTATAGGTGGTTCGGGACCACGATGGGCTCCCTACGTCCACCCCTCACCGAAACCCGGTGAGGCTTCACTGCTGGAACACCAGCACAGGGACAATGCCCCAACACGGAGCAAGGCTCCAACCACAAGCAGGAAAAGCCTGCACACACGGAGACATGCTCCAATACACACACGCAGGTTTGACCCTGCACAACCACGGGGATAGACCCCAAACGTCCTGGGTCTGAAACCCAGCGACACACACAGACTCACACAACTGCTCAGCTCCGAGCCTATGCAAACCTTGCACAATAATACACACACAAGGATATATCGTTCAAATGTGCAAAAACAAACAATAGATAAGCTTGACAACAAATGACAGAAAATGGCTTCAATGAAAGACTTCCTAAACCCAAGAATCGATGCTTAGATCCCTTGCAGCAGCAAGCGAGATTCTTCTTCCATGACTCTGCTTCTCTCTTCACTCATTCTTCATTGGATGAGGCTTTTTCTTCACAGTTCCTACTAGCCCTACAGGTTCACCTTCGTCTTCTATCTTCTCTTGCAAGCACCGCTGGCCTTTTGTATATCTAGATCTGTAGCTTCGTCTACAGCTCCCTTTCTCTTCCTCTTCGCAGCCTCTCCTTTTCCTTCTCTTCTATCTTGCAACGCAGGTAGCAGCAGCAGCTCCTTCTTCCTCTTCTTTCTTATGGCAACAAAGGCAGCAGTAGTAGCTCCTCCTCCTCCTTCTTCTTCTAGTAACGAAATCGACAACAATGGCTCCCTCTTCTTCTTCTTCTTTGGACGAACTCCTCCTGCTTCGAACATATCTTCTTTTTCTTTTTCTCTGTTCGTCATTCTTCACTGATGGAGAACCATTTGCATTTACAAGGGATTCAGATCGCAGAGAGAATGGCCACTGATTGGCCCTTTGTAGATGAGGTACGAGGCCCTCCTATTGGACAACGAATGAAAACCAGGCAGTACTATCCACATAGGAGTCTTCTTCCCCCAGAAAAGAGGTGAACTGTACAGAAGCTTCTTCTTCTTGCATATGATTGGTCTAGCAGAAAAAGTTAATTTAACTTTTCATAAATTCCTGTGTAACCTTGGACCATCGAACCAACATCCACTGCAATGATTGGGGCCTGGCGTTATATGCCCAAGCCATCCCACGTGATAGAATCGAACCGCCCAAACTAGAGGACAAAATATGTTCTGGGTTCACCAGTAGAAGTGTCGACTCTTAGAGTCGACACTATTTTTACTGTGTTCTGTCTACTACAAGAAGCCATGACCTCATGATAAGTGTTGTAATGCCCTGGATTCTTATCGGATTCTTATTAGGTCTTTCGGATCCTTTTCGGAGAGTTTCAGATCGCTTTTGTGGGTCCTGAGTTGAGTTTAACGATCCACGTGGGTTTTTCTCTCGTACTAGTTATGGAACCCTATGGTGAGTTTGGTGATTAGTTCATCGACTCGTGGACACTGCAGTTGCGATGTACTCATCGAGAGGATCGTTTCGACTATTTTTACTTATTTTTCTGAATTAATACATTTTTAGACTAATTATCGAATTTTCAGAAATTAGAAAAATTTCCTAATTTCTTTTTCTTTTTATTCTTCTTCCTCTCTCCTCCCTTCTCATTTTCACCGCCGCGACCTCTCTCTCCCGTTTTCTCTCTTCTCTCGCCCTCTCGGCTCCGGCTGTAGACGGAGGAGGCTCGGGCAGGTAGAGGAGATGCCGTGGGGACGGTCCGGAGCGTGATGGGGCGAGGATCGGATCGGTTTTAGCGCAATCCCGAACGGTGGATTCAAAGCCGACGGTCGAGCTCGCGACGTGGTTTTCGGCATGGTTTAGTCACTTCGGCGCACGGTTTCTTCGGTGGAGGTAGGGAGACGGATCACCTACTTCTCCTCTGCGTTTTCCCTGTAATTTCGTGTTGTTCGGTGCTAGAACGGGCGAGTTTGGGCTCGTTTAGGTAAAATCGTGATTTTAGGAGTTCGTAGGGTTCGCCGAAAAATGGCTACCATTTTTAGTAAAATCAGTATCAAATGAACCCTCGGGATGTCTGGATCCCATTCCCGTAAGTTTCGTCGTGATTGGTCATCATTCGGGGCCGGTAGGAGTCCGGGAACACCAGTGACCCAATTTGGGTCGATTCATTGGAATCGCCCGTTTCTCGCGAACGAATGGTTGCATGTGACCCTTCCGGCTTGTGGAAGATGTTTTTCGCCATCTAGGACTGTTTCCCCTGCATTTAGACGCGAATGGGGCGTGGAACGGCCGAGATTGGCCTTTTCCCTTGTTTTCCCGTCGTATCGCTTTGGCGGCCGTTCCAGTGACCGCTACAGGTCTCTGGCAGCCCCACGATAGACCACCACATCCCTTGGCGTGTCGGTCAGTTTGAAGTTCGATAAGGGTGGCGGCCCAGCCTCGGACCGCCTCTTGCCTCTGGCGCCCCTGTGATGGTGTGCCACAGCTTCGCTGTGTCTCGATATCAGTGCCTATCGGTTCGTTATGGCGGTTCTAGCTCTAACCGCCAGAGTGTTGTGGCGTGCCTTCCTTAGGCCGCCACATGTTGTTTGACGGGGTTAGAGGTCTAGTCGGTTGGCTCTAGCAGCCCAACCCTCATGCATTTCCTTTTTGTAGCGCGCCTTCCTTCGGCCGCTATAGTCCGTATGTCTTAGGTCAGTATCTTAGGGCGGTTTGTGTGGCAGTTCATTCTTAGACCGCCAAGTCCGTGTAGCGTGTCTATCTTAGATCGCTGGGTGGTTTGACTGGGTAGGTCATTGCGAGAGTTAACTGGTGTTGGCAGCCTCACCTATGACCGCCATAATCTTCTAGCGGCCCAACCTTTGACTGCTACTGTCCTCTAGCGGACCAGCCTACGACCGCCATTATCCTCGTCTCTGTGTGCGTAGCGACCTTCTCCTTTACTGCTTGGTTTACCTAGCGGCCGAGTGATGGATCGCGTATGCCCAGAGTGTCATTTCCCATCGTTTCAATTTTCGTATGTCTTGGCTTGACCTTGTGGTTGTTGGAACAATGGTTTTGATAATGACAAACTATGAGTCATGGTTTAAGGTCTATGCATCATTTGCTTTAAGTGTTCATATGTGATATGACCTCGGTGCATTAACAGTAGATACATGCCATAGCACGATTGCATTGAGCATATAGTATGTGCACTCATCTGTACATCGTTCATGCATATACAGTGTCTTACACGCAAAGTCTTTACATGGTGCATTCATGCATATAAAGTCTATACACTTTGTTGCATACAGACGTAAGGCAATGTTATGTACTCATAGTCCATTCATGCACACGCATAGTCTGAGCATTGTGCGTTCATGCTAAACTCCAGACTAAGCAAGTCTGTACAACGTCTACATATTGTGCATTCAAAGTCTGTACAGCCAGTGCATCTCTTGATTTCAAGTCTATACATTGTTGCATCATGTGCCTTATGCATATAAAGTCTGTACATCATATGCATAGTCTGTACAACTCCATTGTCTCACTTAGCGTCTAAGGTCATGTGAACATTGCATCGGCTATGTCTATACATTGCTCCGTCTCACTCAGCGTCTCATGTGCATAAATCAAAGTCTATGCATTGCTTGTTAAAGTCAGTCTCACTTAGCATCTCACTCAGCGTCTCATGTGCATATGCAAAGTCTATACATCCACCAGCTGAACTGAGCAAGTCTATACATCGCCACTTGTTCATGCATATGGGCAAGTCTACACATTGATAAGTCTCGCACACATACAAAGTCTGTACATCGCATCGCATGCACATTGTATCTGTCAAGTCTATACATTGTCTGGTCGCACGAACATAAGTCTATACATTCATGGCATAGTCAGCACATTGTTTGCTAACAAGTCTGCACAAGTCTATACATCCGCATGCTAGCAAGTCTGCACAAGTCTATACATCCACATGGTATCAAGTCTACACATTCAAAGTCATTCATCGTGCCTACTTTGGTACCAAGTGTATACATTGGTTGCTGCATGGTCATCGAGTCTGCACACTAATGGCATGTCAGTGATACACAAAGTCTGTACAGCCATGCACTGCTTCGCTTGCATAAATAGAGTCTGAGCAGGGTTCATTGCTGTTTGTGCATAGCTGCATCACAATGTCCGTGCAGGACTTGTACTAAGCATAACCAAGTCAGTGCATCCATTTCTAATGTACATACTTTGCTTATTAAAACTAAAAATAATTTTAACCTGACAGGACTTATACTCGAGGGAAGAAGCCAGGATTGTGACACGTGTAGTGCAGCAGGCTGAAATGCTGCCATGTTGTCAAGGCTCTCTGGGCGGGAATCTGGAAGCCACACGCCCTCCTACCTGCTGCTGCTATAAAAAGAATAGTGGTGTTCGAGAGCATGTAGAAGGTGATAAAAAGGAGCAGAGAGTGAATTAGAGCCTACACGATCCAGAAGAAGGAAAAGATCAGAAGAAGAAAGAAGAGTGAGCCTGAGCAGAAGAAGAATAGAGAGAGTAGCAGAGAGATCGAAAGAGAAAAGACAGAAGAAGAGAAAAGAAAGAAGAAGAAGAAGAGTAGAGAGAAGAGTAGACAGTGAGAAGAAAAGAAAGGAGGGGCAAAGAGGCAGAGTGTGAAAGCAGAAGAAGAAAAAGAGAAAGAGAGAGGGAGTTCGTGGAGAAGAAGAAAGAAGACTTTATTGAAGATCTGTCTACTGGACCGTGGATCAAATCCAGGCCAGTCAGCTCCATGGGAGCCACATCTATGTTATTATCCTTTACAGCTTTCAGTCGCTGTGTTTTTATCATTTCTTGTTTTTATTTTTATTTGATAACTATGTTTTCCGATTCTCTAGTTTGAGATCGGGGTTGCTCCTGTGGTCTCAGGAGAAGGGAGATATGTTCTCCGATTGGAAGTGACGGCGTGCCACTTGTGGGTTCCCTCTGGTCTCAGAGGAAGGCAGTCTCTGACTCCGGGTTTGCAGGTAGTGGTTGCTAGCTATGGGTTCCCTCCTGGTCTAGAGGAAGAGAGACGTTAGTATCTGGTTTCTAGTGATTGTGTGTCACTAGGGTTGCCCTTCGGGTTGGAGGAAGAGGGGAGGTTGCTCCCCTAGTCAAGCTGTTAGGCAGCACCTGTTTGCAGACTGAGTCTGCGGTTCTAGCTTTTGCAAGTGGAAGCCTCACTCCGGTTTGGAGTGAGGGGTGGACGTAGGTCTATGGACCGAACCACCTAAAAAATCATCTGTGCAGTGGGTTGATTGCATTCCTTAGCTTCCGCTAGATGCATGGTTAGGATCACGATTTAATTGCTTTTCATTCACGGTTGATGAATGCTTGAGTTTGATTTAGTACCAAAGTAAGTTCACTGATTGTGCAAGTTAAGTCTTTGAAAGAAATTCACATTGAGCTATTTGATTGCACTGTTACTGTTTGGTTGAACACTTCACAATATTTCAGTCTCGGTAGAACTGAACTTGTTATCAATTCACATCTCTGAGTGTTCTATGGTTTTTAATTTGGGCAATTTTGTAGAGGGATACATTCACCCCCCTCTGTATCCATCGCACCGATCCTGTCATTTTGTCTCAGAGCGGTCTCTGACTTCCAGATCCAACGATCTGCAGAGGATCCTGCTGATTTGATTTCGTGCTTTACGGTTTCAGTGCGGTGCATTCTTCTGATATTGCTTTCTTGCTCATTGATCTGAGTCTATTCCATTGCTTTATAATGGCATCACCTGTTGTTTTTGATGGTTCTAACTTCAAGAAATGGTCACGTAGTCTATGTGGTTTTATAAACTCTATAGATCCAACACTATGGAATCTCATTGAATATGGTCCACATGTTTTGCGTCGAGAGAAGTGTAAATGGTCCCAGAAGGATAAACAATTGAACAGTGAGAATATAAGAGTTCGGGACATTCTGAAGAATGCTGTAGACGTTAATGTGATTTCCTCTATTCTTACATGTAGGACTGCGAAGGAAATCTGGGATTCAGTGATCACATTTCATGAGAATCAGAAATGTCTTACGGCAAGAGGAAGTACCTCAAGCAATGAAGAAGAAGATCTGGTAAATTTTGAATCTGATTCTGACGAAATGACCTTTGATGATTTAAAGGAAATGTATGCTGAATTGTATGAAAAGTATAGAAAAATAAAATCTGAAAATAAAAGATTAAAGAAAAAGATTGATCAAAATTGTTCTGATTTATCATGTGAAAATTGCTCAAAATTGAAACAATCTCATGATGCTTATCTGATTGATATTCAGAACTATAAGAAGCAATTGGAAGAAGCTAAAAATACAGGCTCAGAAATGAATCAACTGAAGCTTGAAAATGAAAAGGCTAAAAGGCTTCAACAAGAAAATCAATTGAACTTGGCAAGCATAAAGAACAAATTTCTATGCTGAAAAACAAAAATAATGAACTTATTGTTAAGATTTCTGAACTAGAGAATGAGCTGAATTCATTAGGAAATGATCAAATCATAATTGATGAAATAGTTCAGAATGAACAAATGATTGAGGAGAATAAAGGTCTAAAAGAACAAAATAAGAAACTCATGGTCTTAAATGTTGTTATATCAGCGAGGCTTCTGACTGTCGAGAAAGAAAAATCTACTGATAAGGAAATTCAATTTGAGAATGAATTGAAACTGAAACAGGAACTAGAAATTGTTAAAAATTTGAACGATGCCATGCAGAGAAAAATTATCTCATGTGAGGAAGACTTGACTAATTCAGAACTCAAAATTTCTTCTCTGCAATCTGAGGTAACTGAATTGAACAATTCCATGGCTAAATCTGTGAAGGATAAAGGCAAAATGAAAATGCCTCTGGCAGATAATGTAAGTGGTCAAAGAAAGGGGACTGGCAACATCTCTGAAAATAAGCAGGTCAAGAGGAACCAACTGTACACCGATTTTATTCAAAACTCTAAAGTAGCTGGAACCTCAAGACAATCCCCAAAATAGTCTACTACAACTGAAAAACAAAAACCACTAAAAAATAAAAGGAACAATCTGCATGCCAAGAACTTAATTGATAAAAGCCATGCTTTAAAGAAATCCAATAATGATTCTTGTCATTACTGTGGCAAGCATGGTCACTTCATGGACAATTGTCTTGTGCTGAAAAAGGATGATCTGAATGTTTATAAAGTACATGCTAGAAATTCTCATGTTAAGAAACCCTCTTTTGTTCAAATGAAAAGAATTCATTGCTTCTGTTGTCATGAGAGAGGTCATCTCATGCATGAGTATATACAAATGAAATTAGATGATCTAGCTACTGTAGGAATGCATGACAAACAACTCCATGCTAAATATCATGCAACTCCTAAAAGAAAACTCCATTGCTTTCATTGTGGCAAATTGAGCCACATTGTTACAAATTGTTGGCATGCTAAGAGGAGAACACTTAACTCCAAACCTGTTAAAATCCCTTCAAAAAGACATGCATTTTATGAGAATTTTAATAGAATGAGTTCTTCTCTATGTTTTGAATGTGGAAAGCCAGGTCATAGGGCTGCAACCTGTTGGCTGACAGGATACCAAAGCAAGACTGGTTTTGGTAAACAAAATTTTAATTCTGTTAACAAAAATTTTCATGCATATGCACATAGAATTCATGCTAATAAGAATGTGCATAAATCAAATCTGAAATCTGCTGCATCTTGCTATCATTATGGTAAATCTGGACATTTAATGGATGGTTATTCTCTGATAAAATTTGATGATCATCAAGCTAAAAATTTGCTTAGAACACCTGCCAAAGGTGTCGTTGTTAATTCAGGACCCAAGACCTCTTGGGTACCTGTTGCATAAAGATGATGTGTCTGTTGCAGGTATGCCTTGGAAGTTGATAAATAAAAGGGGTAATAAACCAAGGCATTCAAAAATGAAAACCCCAGTTCTACATTTACCAGGTATGTCATGTTAAACTCCTATCATTCAAAATTTTCTATCTTTGATTACTTCATAGCATGTTAAATCTATTTTTGCACATTCATTCATCATCTGCATTGTCAAAATTTGAATTCTCCGAACTCTCCTCATCTGAAATTTATGTTTTGAACTCAACTCTGTTGATAAACATTACCTGATTAAGAATTCTCTGAAAACACCTGAATTTCACATGATTTGCATTTGACATACAGTCATTGAAAATCTGATGCACTTAGGACTGTTGGTATTGCATTGACATACATGGCCACTATGATATATTAAATGGTAAGCTACTAAAAGGCAGGTAAAATCTGTCTGGAGGTTCTTACTATGTGTGAGATGGTCCTATCATTTGGTATCATGGGTCATATTGCTTGTTAGGGCAGTCTGTATGAGCATGAGTCACATAGTCATATGTTCAGCCCTCATTACAAACATTGCATATTTTCAGGGGGAGTTTGTTGAGTCTTTGCATGTCTTTGCATATATGTAGTTAATTGCATTACATTTCATTACATTGAAAATGCCAAAAAGATTGATTGAATGCATATTGTCAGGGGGAGTTAATGCACTGCATACAGGTTGTCAATTGCATACTCTTATGTCAGAATTCATTGCATATTAACCATGAAGATCCTGAAGCATGCCTGACCTCCTGATATCTTGCTTGGGGTGCATATCCTTTTTATTGATTCTATTGATAAACCTTGATCATGTTGGAACCCTGATTTTGATAATGACATACTATGAGTCATGGTTTAAGGTCTATGCATCATTTGCTTTAAGTGTTCATCCGTCATATGTCCTCGGTGCATTAACAGTAGCTGCATGCCATAGCACAATTGCATTGAGCATACAATCAGTGCACTGCATGCAGAGTCTGCACACTTGTTGATAGCATGTTCGTGAATTCATTCTCATTGTGCACACTTTGTTCTAGTGCATTCTGCATTACAAACCAGCAAGTCTATACATTGCTTCTAGCATGCACACACACACCCAAGTCTATACATTGTTTCTTCATCACACACAAAAGTCTGAACATTCTTCGGTGAAGTCTTTACACACTTCAGTGGCTACATGAGCATCGTCTGTACATTGCATACTTCTTCCATATTGCATACTTCTTCCATACGCATCTGTACACATCTCAAGACAAAGTTTGTACATTCGCCACCATGCATTCCAGTCTATACAACTCCTGGTGGCAAGTCTGTACAACGTCCTTTGCATGCATTACTTAAAGTCTATACATTGTCGCCTGCTCGTGCATCTCTTCTGAGTCTATACATTGCCACTATGGTTGTGCATCATTTAGCAAGTCTATACATCAGTCAGCCTTTTTTCTTGCTCACAAAGTCTATACATTCATGAGCTATGGCTGTGCATCGTTTTCATATTGCACACTAAGTCCATACATCACTGCACAAGCAAGTCTGTACACTTTAGCGTCTCACTTAGCGTCTTTGTGCATGGATCATTCAAGTCTGTACATTGGCAAAGTCTGTACATTGTTGGCTTGTGCATGCATCGTCTTTCAAAGTCTCTACATCGGTCAGTCTCACTCAGCGTCTCATGCTATCAAGTCTATACATCGCATGCATTACACACAGCAAGTCTGTTCATGCACCGTCTCACTTAGCGTCTCACCCAGCGTCTCATGCAAGTATGTATAGCCGTGTGAGCATCAAGTCAGTGCTCTTTTAGCTACGTCTCACTTAGCGTCTCTATGCAGTCAAGTCTATATATTGCATCATGTCTAAAGTCTTTACATTGATGCATGCTATCAAGTATGTGCAGCCCGTGTTCTTCATTCATTTCATGTCTATACATTCTTCAAGGGCATAGTCCATGATTCAATGTGTAGACTTCCCTATACATCGTCTTCTCGCATTCACGCTAAGTCCATACGCTATGCATTGTGCATTGTTCAAAACAAAGTTTGTACATTGCTTTCTGAATTAACTCAATGCATCCTCATTTGTTCTAACATGACAGTTGGTCGAGGAGCTAAATGAGGGCACGTGATCCAAGAAGCTAGGATCATGACACGTGTCATCCTGCAGCCTGAAATGCTACCACGCAGCCAAGGTGTTAGGGCCGGAACTGAGGAGAGCACACGCCCTACCTACTACTGCTATATATACTAAGCTTCTTCCTCAGAAGAAGACTGATCAAAGCAGAAGGGGCAGAAGCAGAGAGTGAATTAGAGCCTGCACGATCTAGAAGAAGAAAAAGAGTGAAGAAGAGAAAGAGAAAGAAAGAGAGATAGAGAGCTCGTGAAGAAGGAGAAGAAGAAGAAGAAGAGTAGAGAGAAGAGTAGAAAGTGAGAAGAAAAAGAAAGAGAAGTAGAGAGGCAGAGTGTGAAAGTAGAAGAAGAACAAGAGAAAGAGAGAGAGAGAGTTCGTGGAGAAGAAGAAAGAAGACTTTATTGAAGATCTGTCTACTAGATCGTGGATCAAATCCAGGCCAGTCGGCTCCATGAGAGCCACATCTATGTTATTATCCTTTACAGCTTTCTGATTGCTGTATTTTCGTTTCTTATTTTTTCTTTTATCTGATCACTCGTTTTTCGATTCTCTTGTTTGAGGTCGGGGTTCCTCCTATTGCTTCAGGAGAAGGGAGATTTTAATCTCCGGTTGCAAGTGACTGGTGTCACTTGTGGGTTCCCTCCTGGGTGGAGGAAGAGAGACCTCGGTCTCTGGTTGCTAGTGACGGGTAGTCACTAGTGGTTTCCCTCCGGTCTGGAGGAAGAGGGGAGGTTGTTCCCCTGGTCAAGCTATTAGGCAGCACCTGTTTGCAGACTGAGTCTGCGTTCTAGCCTTTGCTAGTGGAAGCCTCACTCCGGTTTGGAGTGAGGGGTGGATGTAGGTCTGTGGACCGAACCACCTAAAAAATCATCTATGTAGTGTGTTGATTGCATTCCTTAGCTTCCGCTAGATGCATGGTTAGGATCACGATTTAATTGCTTTTCATTCACGGTTGACGAATGCTTGAGTTCGATTTAGTACCGAAGTAAGTTCACTGATTGTGCAAGTTAAGTCTTCGAAAGAAATTCACATTGAGCTGTTTGATTGCACAGTTACTGTTTGGTTGAACACTTCATAATATTTCAGTCTCGGTAGAACTGAACTGGTTATCAATTCACATCTCTGAGTGTTCTAAGGTTTTTAACTTGGGCAATTTTGTAGAGGGATACATTCACCCCCCTCAGTATCCATCGCACCGATCCTATCAATTGGTATCAGAGCGGTCTCTGACTTCCAGATCCAACGATCTGTAGAGGATCCTACTGATTTGATTTCGTGCTTTACAGTGCCAGTGCGGTGCATTCTTCTGATATTACTTTCTTACTCATTGATCTGAGTCTATTCGATTGCTTTGTGCGTTGAATCTATTTGCTATCTGTCTTAATGGCTCGTCCGTTTGCGTTTGATGGTTCTAATTTTAGTAATTGGATTGGTGGCATATTTGTTTATATGAACTCCATCGACCCAAATCTATGGAGTTTGGTTTCCAAAGGCCCACACCAATTACCTCATGATGAGACCAAGTGGTCTAGAGAGGACAGAGTAAAGAACCGTGATAATGTCACAGTTCTTAATATTTTGCAAGCTGCAGTTAATACTGACAGATTTCCTTTTGTTCTTCGGTGCGTTTCTGGAAAATAAATTCTTGATAGAATCACGGCTGCAAATGGGGAACAAGAAGAGGAATGTCTGATGGCCAACCGGAGTGATCATAGTAGTAGTCACATTAATGAAGATTCATTATCTCAAGTAAGCTCCGGATCAGAAGACCCCTCATTTGATGAATTGGTAGAAATGTATGAAAACCTGTTAGAAGAATACAAATCTCTTAAGACTGAAAAGAGAAAAATGAAAAAGGAGATGTTGTACGAAATGTGAAATTGACTCTCTGAAAGAAAAATTAGAAGAATTGAAGAATAAAAATTCTGAGTTAGAAATATCTAAACAGCAAGTGAATGAGAATTTGAAAACTATGGATCAAAATAATTTGATTGATGAAAATAAATTGTTGAAAGATCAGAATAAGAAGTTGATGGTATTGAACATTGTTGCTACTGAAAGATGCATGAATGTTGAACAGGAAAAATGTGCTGAAATTAAACTTAATGATGAAAAAGAATAAAAACTTCTGCATGAGATTCAAATTTTGAAAAATCTGAATGATGCCATGCAGAAACAAATTCTCACCGGTGAAGAAGATCTAAAAAACTCTGAAACACAGATCACTTCACTTAAATGTGAAATTGCTGATTTGAATAAATCATTGTCTAAATTTGTTAAGGGAAAAGAGAATCTGGATAAACTACTGGGAAATAAAGTGAACATTCAGAAAGAAGGATTATGTTTTAATCCGGATAACGAGAGAAGTATGAAAGGAAAAGAACAAATGATTTTTGTGAAAAGTTCAGAATGTGCTAGTACCTCAAAATGTATTTCTCCTAAGAAATCTCAGAACATCCATAAGCACGTGGCTGAACAAAAGAAAAAGAAAAATTGCTGTGAAACAACTTCTCATAAAATTCAGTTTAAAAAGAAAAAGAATGTCCAGTGTTTTTATTGCAATAAGATAGGTCATATGATGCATGAGTGTAAGTTGTTTGAATTAGATGACCTAGCTGCTACTACTGCACAGAAAATTCCTGTTGGAAATCATGTTTTTCAAAGAAAGAAAATAAATTGTTTTTGCTGTGGAAAAGTAGGACACACAGCTGCTCAATGTTGGTTTACAAGTGGTAAGAAAAGATCACATTCATATCATACAAAATTCTCTGCAAACCAACATGGTTTTAATAAGAACAAACTTGTTCCTGTAAACCAACACATCACTTGCTATAACTGTAACAAATCTGGTCACAAGGCCACCGAATGCTGGTCAGGCTCTTTCAAAAGAAATCCAGTTAGTTGTTCTCAATGTGGAAAGCATGGCCATACAGTCAAAGACTGTTGGCATGCCCAAGGAAGCCATGTAATAGACAAATCTTTTAAATTCTCTGCCAAAAGACATGTGAATTTTTCATGTTTTAACTGTGGCAAGTCAGGTCATAAGTCTGCGGAATGTTGGTTGTCAGTCAATGAGAAACAAAATTTCTACAAGAACAACAGAAAACTTCACGCTTATGTTCACGGATCTCAGACTGCTATTGACATGCATTATAGGACCAGAAAATATGTTGCTTCATGTAGATATTGTGGAAAATCTGGTCACTCCATGGATAGTTGTTATTTGATGAACTTTGATGATCATCTTGGTAACAAATTGTTTAGATCACCTGCAGGGAGTAGTACAGGACCCAAGGCTGTTTGGGTTCCTGCTGGATTAAAATAATCCAATTATTACAGGTGTGCCTTGGAAAGGAATAAAAAGGGGTAATAATCCAAGGCACTCAAGAATAAAACCCCTAGGATTACACTATTCAGGTCAATTCTAAAAACTTGTCCTAAACTCTGTTATCTTAAATTGTGAACTTTGGATAACTGCATATCTTGTTTGATGTGTCCATGCATTTGACATACAGTCATTGAAAATCTGATGCACTTAGGACTGTTGGTATTGCATTGTCATACATGACCACTATAGTATATCAAATGGTAAGCTACCAAAAGGCAGGTGAAGTCTGTCTGGAGGTTCTTACTCTGTGTGAGGTGGTCTTTTAGACAAAGTTCTCCGCCTAGTACCATGGGTCATATTACTTAGTATGGCAGTCTGAATGAGCATGAGTCACAAAATCATATGTTCAGTCTTCATGGCAAACATTGCATATTTTTGCATACATATAGTTAATTACATTGTATATCATCTAAATTGAAAAATCCAAAAAGGGATAAATCATTGCATCTGCTAAAAGGAGTCAGAGCTTTTGCATACTTGTGTTGATCACATTTGAACCATTTTAAAAACTCCAAAAGGATGATACAGTAGATTTAGGCAAGGGGAGTGTGTTGCCTCTGCACCATAATTGTGTCCATGCATTGTGCTTTAGAAGTGGTCACTGCATATGCATGCATATAGTTAACTGCACTAGATTTATTTTGAAAAATTCAAAAACAAGTGATTTTCTGTGCATATAGACAAGGGGAGCAAAATGCCTTTGTCTAGTCAACCGAAGCTCTCTAATTCAGATTGTCGTGTCTGGACATCAATGCATTTAGATAGGGGAAGTCAATGCATTGCATGCAGGTTGTCAAATGCATACACTTATGTCAGAATTCATTGCATATTATCCTTGAAGATCCTGAAGCATGCCTGACCACCTGATATCTTGCTTGGTATGCATATCCTTTTCTTCATTGATTTTAATTGACAAACCTTGATCATATCTGAAAACACTGGGCTTCAAAATCACTTATTCTTGCTGGATCTCTTCTATCAATCACTCATGAAGATTTCAATGGGGCATGTCTAGATCATAAATCTGAAAACACTTGAACTAGGAATATTCTATTATACGATTTTATGAATGTCTGAAATAACTCAGCTGGTTTAAGTTTAATGTATCCATTAAGTTTGACTTTAAAATCTCTTAAAAATATCTGAATCATGTTTTAATAAACTTTAACCAACTGTTTCATGCTGTGTCTTGAAAAAACTTCTGAAATATGCACTATTGAATACATGGCTTTATTTGGTTAAGTACATGAAATTAGTATTGATTTGAAGCAAATGAGTTTTCAGAAATGTCTAAAGGGTAAATAATTGTCAGAGCAATGACTTTGGTCACTAAGAAACCATGTCCAAAGGACTGTGTCATGAGGTGCCATAGTTAACTCTGCTTAAGAATGTTTGATAATCTGGCAGAGCAATGGCATGCACACTGAGAAATACATCTTACTCATCAAAGAAATGAGTTGAGGTATGTCATGAGGTGTAAATGTTAACTCTGTTAATATAAAGCATGACTGTTAGTCACACTAAGTGCTTAGGGATATTGTTGTTTGATCAACGTATATCCTCTAGTTACAAGGTGTGCACTGAACTAGAGTGCTCGTAAAATTTGTAGCATGAAAATTTGTTGAACAAATTACAATATTTGAATATTGATGCAAAAATCAAATTGCTATAACCCTGGATAAAATCACTTGACTTCATAATTGCTTGATCTCAATACTAGTGAATGTAATTCTGAAAGAAGTCAATAAATTTGATTGTGTAAGAGAAAGAGAGGTTAATCAAGATATGAATATGAGGGCTTGGTTCATTTTTATTAAACCATGATTTTAGATATAAATACAGAATTTTATTGACTAACTTTACATACATCATGTTTAAACCATGCTGATCAATAAATTTAATTCATAAGCCCTTATAATGGAAGACTTTGAAAAAGTATGTTTTACAATTATGAGATTGGTATCTCCTTGAAAATCTTGTTGAATCACTTGTGTTTGGAGCTTATTTGAAATTCTTTTACTCACTGTCCTTGATTCTTCATGACCAGAACTTATCCTTAATTGCCACTATGGTCTCCTTCTCATCCATCTCATAAGATTCCATTTATTCAGGGGGAGCTTCCTTGTCATATGAATCATGCTGCATAGAAATTCTTAAAGGGGGAGAATTGTGTGCTTGCATTCATATATTTAGGGGGAGTTCATGCATTTCTTGTTGCATCTGCATCTCTGCATTCATACCTCCCCATGGTTCTTTTTGATAATAACAAAGGGGGAGAAATTGGTATGAGTCATAGATATGTTTGTCTGAAGAAATGACGAAATAAAATGGTTGTGTGAATAAGCACACATGACTCATAGTATTGTCATAATCAAAAAGGGGGAAAATGTTGGAACCCTGGTTTTTATAATGACATACTATGAGTCATGGTTTAAGGTCTATGCATCATTTGCTTTAAGTGTTCATCTGTCATATGTCCTCGGTGCATTAACAGTAGCTACATGCCATAGCACAATTGCATTGAGCATACAGTCAGTGCACTGCATGTAGAGTCTGCACACTTGTTGATAGCATGTTCATGAATTCATTCTCATTGTGCACACTTTGTTCTAGGGCATTCTGCATTACAAACCAGCAAGTCTATACATTGCTTCTAGCATGCACACACACACCCAAGTCTATACATCGTTTCTTCATCAAACACACAAGTCTGAACATTCTTTGGTGAAGTCTGTACACACTTCAGTGGCTACATGAGCATCATCTGTACATTGCATACTTCTTCCATATTGCATACTTCTTCCATATGCATCTGTACACATCTCAAGACAAAGTCTGTACATTCGCCACCATGCATTCAAGTCTATACAACTCCTGGTGGCAAGTCTGTACAACGTCCTTTGCATGCATTACTTAAAGTCTATACATTGTCACCTGCTCATGCATCTCTTCTGAGTCTATACATTGCCGCAATGGCTGTGCATCATTTAGCAAGTCTATACATCCGTCAGCCTTGTTTCTTGCTCGCAAAGTCTATACATTCATGAGCTATGGCTGTGCATCGTTTGCATATTGCACATTAAGTCCATACATCACTGCACAAGCAAGTCTGTACATTCTAGCGTCTCACTTAGCGTCTTTGTGCATGGAGCATTCAAGTCTATACATTGGCAAAGTCTGTACATCGTTGGCTTGTGCATGCATCGTCTTCTAAAGTCTGTACATCGGTCAGTCTCACTCAGCATCTCATGCTATCAAGTCTATACATCGCATGCATTACACACAGCAAGTCTGTTCATGCACCGTCTCACTTAGCGTCTCACCCAGCGTCTCATGCAAGTATGTACAGTCATGTGAGCATCAAGTCAGTGCTTGTTAAGCTGCGTCTCACTTAGCGTCTTTGTGTAGTCAAGTTTATACATTGCATCATGTCTAAAGTCTGTACATTGATGCATGCTATCAAGTATGTACAGCCCGTGTTCTCCATTCATTTCATGTCTGTACATTCTTCAAGGGCATAGTCCATGATTCAATGTGTAGACTTCCCTATACATCGTCTTCTCGCATTCACGCTAAGTCCATACACTATGCATTGTGCATCGTTCAAAACAAAGTTTGTACATTGCTTTCTGAATTAACTCAGTGCATCCTTGTCTGTTCTAACAGGACTGTTGGTCGAGGAGCTAAATGAGGGCACGTGATCCAAGAAGCTAGGATCGTGACACGTGTCATCCTGCAGGCTGAAATGCTGCCACGCAGCCAAGGTGTTAGGGCGGGAACTGAGGAGAGCACACGCCCTACATGCTGCTGCTATATATACTAAGCTTCTTCCTCAGAAGAAGACTGATCGAAGCAGAAGGGGCAGAAGCAGAGAGTGAATTAGAGCCTGCACGATCCAGAAGAAGAAAATGAGTGAAGAAGAGAAAGAGAAAGAAAGAGAGACAGAGAGTTCGTGAAGAAGGAGAAGAAGAAGAAGAAGAGTAGAGAGAAGAGTAGACAGTGAGAAGAAAAAGAAAGAGAAGCAGAGAGGCAGAGTGTGAAAGCAGAAGAAGAACAAGGGAAAGAGAGAGAGAGAGAGAGAGTTCGTGGAGAAGAAGAAAGAAGACTTTATTGAAGATCTGTCTACTAGACTGTGGATCAAATCCAGGCCAGTCAGCTCCATGGGAGCCACATCTATGTTATTATCCTTTACAGCTTTCTGATTGCTGTATTTTCGTTTCTTATTTTTCATTTTATCTGATCACTCGTTTTTCGATTCTCTTGTTTGAGGTCGGGGTTCCTCCTGTTGGTTCAGGAGAAGGGAGATTTTAATCTCCAGTTGCAAGTGACTGGTGTCGCTTGTGGGTTCCCTCCTGGGTGGAGGAAGAGAGACCTCGGTCTCTGGTTGATAGTGACGGGTAGTCACTAATGGTTTCCCTCCGGTCTGGAGGAAGAGGGGAGGTTGTTCCCCTGGTCAAGCTGTTAGGCAGCACCTGTTTGCAGACTGAGTCTGCTTTCTAGCCTTTGCTAGTGGAAGCCTCACTCTAGTTTGGAGTGAGGGGTGGATGTAGGTCTGTGGACCGAACCACCTAAAATATCATCTGTGCAGTGGGTTGATTGCTTTCCTTAGCGTCCGCTAGATGCATGGTTAGGATCACGATTTAATTGCTTTTCATTCACGGTTGACGAATGCTTGAGTTCGATTTAGTACCGAAGTAAGTTCACTGATTGTGCAAGTTAAGTCTTCGAAAGAAATTCACATTGAGCTGTTTGATTGCACAGTTACTGTTTGGTTGAACACTTCATAATATTTCAGTCTCGGTAGAACTGAACTTGTTATCAATTCACATCTCTGAGTGTTCTAAGGTTCTTAACTTGGGGAATTTTGTAAGGGGATACATTCACCCCCCTCTGTATCCATCGCACCGATCCTATCAGATCATATCTGAAAACACTGGGCTTCAAAATCACTTATTCTTGCTGGATCTCTTCTATCAGCCATTCATGAAGATTTCAATGGGGCATGTCTCAATCATAAATCTGAAAACACTTGAACTAGGAATCTTCTATTATACGATTTTATGAATGTCTGAAATAACTCAGCTGGTTTAAGTTTAATGTATCCATTGAGTTTGTCTATAAATCTCTTAAAAATATCTGAATCATGTTTTAAATAAACTTTAACCAACTGTTTCATGCTGTGTCTTGAAAAATCTTCTGAAATTTGCGCTATTGAATACATGGCTTTATTTGGTTAAGTACATGAAATTAGTATTGATTTGGAGCAAATGAGCTTTCTGAAATGTCTAAAGGGTAAATAGTTGCGTCCAAAGGACTGTGTCATGAGGTGCCATAGTTAACTCTGCTTAAGAATGATTGATAATCTGGCAGAGCAATAGCATGCACACAGAGAAATACATCTCACTCATCAAAGAAATGAGTTGAGGTATGTCATGAGGTGTAAATGTTAACTCTGTTAATATAAAGCATGACTGTTAGTCACACTAAGTGCTTAGGGATATTGGCGTCTGATCAACGTATATCCTCTAGTTACAAGGTGTGCACTGAACTAGAGTGCTCGTAAAGTTTGTAGCATGAAAATCTGTTGAACAAACTGTAATATTTGAATATTGATGCAAAAATCAAATTGCTATAACCCTAGATAAAATCACATGACTTCATTATTGCTTGATCTCAATACTAGTGAATGTAATTCCGAAAGAAGTCAATAAATTTGATTGTGTAAGAGAAAGGGAGGTTAATCAAGATATAAATATGAGGGCTTGGTTCATTTTTATTAAACCGTGATTTTAGATATAAATATAGAATTTTATTGACTAACTTTGCATACATCATGTTTAAACCATGCAGATCAATAAAGTTCATTCATAAGCCCTTATAATGGAAGACTTTGAAAAATTATGTTTTGGATTTATGAGATTGATATCTCTTTGAAAATCTTGTTGAATCACTTGTGTTTGGAGCTTATTTAAAATTCTTTTGCTCACTGTCCTTGATTCTTCATGACCACAACTTATCCTTAATTGCCACGGTGGTCTCCTTCTCATCCATCTCATAAGATTCCATATTTTTCAGGGGGAGCTTCCTTGTCATATGAATCATGCTGTATAGAAATTCTTAAAGGGGGAGAATTGTGTGCTTGCATTCATATATTTAGGGGGAGTTCTTGAATTTCTTGTTGCATCTACATCTTTGCATTCATACCTCCCCATGGTTCTTTTTGATAATAACAAAGGGGGAGAAATTGGTATGATGGTTGTGTGAATAAGCACACCTGACTCATAGTATTGTCATAATCAAAAAGGGGGAGAATGTTGGAACCATGGTTTTGATAATGACATACTATGAGTCATGGTTTAAGGTCTATGCATCATTTACTTTAAGTGTTCATCTGTCATATGACCTCGGTGCATTAACAGTAGCTGCATGCCATAGCACGATTGCATTGAGCATATAGTCTGTGCACTCGTCTGTACATCGTTCATGCATATACAGTGTCTTGCACGCAAAGTCTTTACATGGTGCATTCATGCATATAAAGTCTATACACTCTATTGCATACAGACGTAAGGCAATGTCATGTACTCATAGTCCATTCATGCACACGCATAGTCTGAGCATTGTGCGTTCATGCTTAACTCTAGACTTAGCAAATCTGTACAACGTCTGCATATTGCGCATTCAAAGTCTGTACAGCCAGTGCATCTCTTGATTTCAAGTCTATACATTATTGCATCATGTGCCTTATGCATATAAAGTTTGTACATCATATGCATAGTCTGTACAACTCCATCGTCTCACTTAGCGTCTAAGGTCGTATGAACATTGCATCGGCTAAGTCTATACATTGCTCCGTCTCACTCAGCGTCTCATGTGCATAAATCAAAGTCTATGCATTGCTTGTTAAAGTCAGTCTCACTTAGCGTCTCACTCAGCGTCTCATGTGCATATGCAAATTCTGTACATCCACCAACTGAACTGAGCAAGTATATACATCGCCACTTATTCATGCATATGGGCAAGTCTACACATTGATAAGTCTCGCACACATACAAAGTCTGTACATCGCATCGCATGCACATTGTATCTGTCAAGTCTATACATTGTCTGGTCGCACGAACATAAGTCTATACTTTCATGGCATAGTCAGCACATTGTTTGCTAACAAGTCTGCACAAGTCTATACATCCGCATGCTAGCAAGTCTGCACAAGTCTATACATCCACATGGTATCAAGTCTACACATTTAAAGTCATTCGTCGTGCCTACTTTGGTACCAAGTCTATACATTGGTTGCTGCATGGTCACCGAGTCTGCACAGTAATGGCATGTCAGTAATACATAAAGTCTATACAGCCATGCACTGCTTCGCTTGCATAAATAGAGTTTGAGCAGGGTTCATTGCTGTTTGTGCATAGCTGCATCACAAAGTCCGTGCAGGACTTGTACTAAGCATAACCAAGTCAGTGCATCCATTTCTAAGGTACATACTTTGCTTATTCAAACTAAAAATAATTTTAACCTGACAGGACTTATACTCGAGGAGCTAAATGAGGGCACGTGATCCAAGAAGCCAGGATTGTGACACGTGTAGTGCAGCAGGCTAAAATGCTGCCACGTGGTCAAGGCTCTCTGGGCGAGAATCTAGAAGCCACACGCCCTCCTACCTGCTGCTGCTATAAAAAGAATAGTGGTGTTCGAGAGCAGGTAGAAGGTGATAAAAAGGAGCAGAGAGTGAATTAGAGCCTACATGATCCAGAAGAAGGAAAAGATCAGAAGAAGAAAGAAGAGTGAGCCTGAGCAGAAGAAGAATAGAGAGAGCAGCAGAGAGATCGAAAGAGAAAAGACAGAAGAAAAGAAAGGAAAGAAGAAGAGCAGAGAGAAGAGTAGACAGTGAGAAGAAAAGAAAGAAGGGGAAAAGTGGCAGAGTGTGAAAGCAGAAGAAGAAAAAGAGAAAGAGAGAGAGAGTTCGTGAAGAAGAAGAAAGAAGACTTTATTGAAGATCTGTCTACTGGACCGTGGATCAAATCCAGGCCAGTCAGCTCCATGGGAGCCACATCTATGTTATTATCCTTTACATCTTTCAGTCGCTGTGTTTTTATCATTTCTTTTTTTTATTTTTATTTGATCACTATGTTTTTCGATTCTCTGGTTTGAGATCGAGGTTCCTCCTGTGGTCTAAGGAGAAGGGAGATATGTTCTCCGGTTGGAAGTGACCGCATGCCACTTGTGGGTTCCCTCTGGTCTCAGAGGAAGGGAGTCTCTGACTCCGGGTTTGTAAGTAGTGGTTGCTAGCTGTGGGTTCCCTCCTGGTCTGGAGGAAGAGAGACGTTAGTCTCTGGTTTCTAGTGATTGTGTGTCACTAGGGTTGCCCTCCGGGTTGGAGGAAGAGGGGAGGTTGTTCCCCTGGTCAAGCTGTTAGGCAGCACCTATTTGTAGATTGAGTTTGCGGTTCTAGCTTTTGTTAGTGGAAGCCTCACTCCAGTTTGGAGTGAGGGGTGGACGTAGGTCTGTGGACCGAACCACCTAAAAAATTATCTGTGCAGTGGGTTGATTGCATTCCTTAGCTTCCGCTAAATGCATGGTTAGGATCACGATTTAATTGCTTTTCATTCACGGTTGATGAATGCTTGAGTTCGATTTAGTACCGAAGTAAGTTCACTGATTGTGCAAGTTTAGTCTTCGAAAGAAATTCACATTGAGCTATTTGATTGCACAGTTACTGTTTGGTTGAACACTTCACAATATTTCAGTCTCAGTAGAACTGAACTTGTTATCAATTCACATCTCTGAGTGTTCAAAGGTTTTTAATTTGGGAAATTTTGTAGAGGGATATATTCACCCCCCTCTGTATCCATCGCACCGATCCTTTCAGTGGTTTGTCATTCCCGTGGATATCTTTTGTTGTCCTATGAGGGCTATGGCCACGTTATGAGATAGCCAGGAGTTTTCTTGCTTGAGGTAGGATTCTCTTTCCTACTGTTAAATCGTCATTGTTCGGTTTCGGTCAACCCCGGGTGACCCAGTGGTTGACAAGCGACCTTGTGTGTCTCGGCAGTTCTGTCCAGTTCGAGACATGGTTCTAGACACCTTGAGGTGTTGTCTCATCTCAATTTGCATGTCCAGATGTGCTGAGGGTCTTGGTGTTCCCTCATGTCCCCGTATGTCATTTTACGCGGTCATGTCGTTTCCTCTAGCTTAGGACTAGATCGGTTAGCGGCTTGTTCTGCTTTGTACGATGATCTTGACTTCGAGTCGTGAGACTCAAGGATCATTGTGTTTTTAGGTATAGTTGCCTTGTCCTGAGTTCGATGGCAGTCTGGTATGCTACCTCGTGTCCTGTGCTTCGTAGTACGTGCGATAGTGCTTCTTTGCCTGTCAGTACTATAGCGCTTGTGTTTCAGAGCTCTATGTCTAGTGAGCCTCCACTAGTCGTAGCCTTACGACGCGTTACGGCGTGTCGACCCACCTGGAAGTGGTGGCGTGGCAGTTTCCGAGATACGGTTTTTAGGCTAGTCTCCGTGGGCTCCCTTGCCTTGCAGTAGTGTCCTACTGGGGAAGAAAACTAGCTAGAGGCCTAGCTCAAGGCATTGAGCTTATGTGTGCACACATGGTCAGGGGTGTAGGACTTGCGCCGACGGGCGTGACCCTGATTAGTCAATCGTTACTGTAGTTCCTGTTCTATTCAGACAGTGTCCAGATGTGCTGAGGGTCTTGGTGTTCCCTCATGTCCCCATATGTCATTTTACGTGGTCATGTCGTTTCCTCTGGCTTAGGATTAGGCCGATTGGCGGCTTGTTCCACTTTGGATGACGATATTGACTCCGAGTCATGAGACTCAAGGATTGTTGTATTTTTAGGTCTAGTTGCCCTGCCCTGAGTCCGGTGGCAGTCTGGTATGCTACCTCATGTTATGTGCTTTGTAGTACGTGCGATAGTGCTTCCTTGCCTTTCAGTTCTACAGCTCTTGTGTTTTAGAGTTTTGTGTCTAATGAGCCTCCACTAGTCGTAGCCTTACGACACGTTACGGCGTGTCGACCCACCTGGAAGTGGTGGCGTGGCAGTTCCCGAGATACGGTTTTTAGGCTAGTCTCCATGGGCTCCTTTGCCTTGCAGTAATGTCCTGCTGGGAGAGAAAACTAGCTAGAGGCCTGGCTCAAGGCATTGAGCTTGTGTGTGCACACGTGGTCAGGGGCGTAGGACTTGCACCGATGGGCGTGACCTTGATTAGTCACTCGTTACTGTAGTTCCTGTTCTGTTCAGACAGTGTCCTCATCTCTGTCATCTTGTTGGCAGCGTAGATAGACACTTGTAGGCATAGCATAAGACGTCAGTGGACGCAGCTGGCTGTTCTTCTAGTGAGGAGGTGCTTCCGTCACGTGACACGTGACTCCCGTATTTCTCGTGCATCGTGACCTTTTCGGGTTAACCCTCTCGTGGTCTTGCCCGAGGTCAGTGTTGTGTCATGTACATGACGTTCTAGTCGTGTATGTGGTCATGTCTAGAAGGGTGTGCACGACAATCGAGTAGTGTATGCTTTAGGGCATCTGTGTCTGTCTAAGTCTTTACTAGACTTTTTCCCTATCTTTGTGGGCCCGACAGATTGGCAACTCCTGACTTTGTCAGATCAGGGTTCGCCTTCCTGTTGCTGACTGGAGTAGTTCAGGGAGCCGAGGCTAGTTCGGCAGCCGCACTTGTTCGGTACGGCTTCTTTTCCCTTTTCTTTTAGCTACTCTACTCCTTCCGTTTCTGGCTTTCTTTTACAGCTTTCTAGTAGTAGTTTTCCCTGCTTTTCCTGCTTTACTACTGCTGCTGTTTTAGTTGTTGTTCTGTGTTACTACATTATTTTTCAGTGGGGGTCTGCGTGACCCCTACTAAACCAGTGACACGAGGCTCACCCCTGCTTTTTAGGTGGGTGGCGTCGTTCTGCTTCCGCGGTTCCTGGTGTGGCGTGTCCGTAGCTGCCAGCTGTACCTGCATCGGGCTTCCCCTGACCTTAGTGTACGTTTTTCTTTCTGTTGGACTGTATTACTTGTCTTTCCTTTGGACTGGACTCTGGTATAATTGTTAATTTTGTAACTGTTAATTAAAAAATAATTTTATTTCTACTACTTTAGCAAATAAATCTAAGAAACTTTAATTGCTTACAGTTATATCTGTGTGGCTTCAATATACTACACGACAATCCTTTTTCCCTTCAGAGCTTTACAGCTCTTGGGAGGCTTCACGGGTTCCAAGTGGTATCGGGTCTGCTAGGTAGTCCTATCGGGTATATCCGATATCTGGGATCCGGGTCGTCACAATTGGTATCAGAGCATTGTTGTGTGAAGTACATGGGAATCCGAGATATACTGTATCCAGAGTCCTGAAAGTCCATTACAGTCTTTCGCTGGCCTAGGTTTCGCGATTCTTTGTCGTTTTGTTTTCCCGATAGTTGTTGTCGTGGCATGGTCGTGTCTCCTTTCCTGTAAGACGTAAGCGGCGTTGCCTTGTTTCTGAGGTGTTGGACTTGTGTTCATTTGGGTGCCGTGCTCGATCCAGAGCGTGTGCTTGTGATTATGGTCTGACAGTGTTCCTCTGAACTGTGTTTTTTGAGATTCATGCTGTCTCAAGTTGTGTCTTGGGGTTGTTCTTCCCTGCTTCTCCTTTGTTAGTCCTTAAATTCCGAGGATGAAATTTCTTAAAGGAGGGGAGGATGTAATACCCTGGATTCTTATCGGATTCTTATTAGGTCTTTCGGATCCTTTTCGGAGAGTTTCGGATCGCTTTTGTGGGTCTTGAGTTGACTTTAACGATCCACGTGGGTTTTTCTCTCATACTAGTTACGGAACCCTGTGGTGAGTTTGTTGATTAGTTCATCGACTCATAGATGCCGCAGTTGTGATGTACTCGTCAAGAGGATCGTTTCGACTATTTTTGCATATTTTTCTGAATTAATCCATTTTCGGACCAATTATCGAATTTTCAAAAATTAGGAAAATTTCCTAATTTCTTTTTCTTTTTATTCTTCTTCCTCTCTCCTCCCTTCTCATTTTCACCGCCGCGACCTCTGTCTCCCATTTTCTCTCTTCTCTCGCCCTCTCGGCTCCGGCTGTAGACAGAGGAGGCTCGGGCAGGTAGAGGAGATGCCGTGGGGACGGTCCGGAGCGCGATGGGGAGAGGATCGGATCGGTTTTGGTGCGATCCCGAACGGTGGATTCAAAGCTGACAGTCGAGCTCACGATTTGGTTTTCGGCGTGGTTTAGTCACTTCGGCGCACGGTTTCTTTGGTGGAGGTAGGGAGACGGATCACCTACTTCTCCTCTACGTTTTCCCTGTAATTTCGTGTTGTTCGCTGCTAGAACGGGCGAGTTTGGGCTCGTTTAGGTAAAATCGTGATTTTAGGAGTTCGTAGGGTTTACCAAAAAACGGTGACTGTTTTTAGTAAAATTAGTATCAAACGAACCCTCAGGATGTCTGGATCCCGTTCCCGTAAGTATCATCGTGATTGGTCGTCATTCGGGGCCGGTAGGAGTCCGGGAACCCTGGTGACCCAATTTGGGTCAATTCATTGGAATCGCTCGTTTCTCGCGAACGAATGGTTGCATGTGACCCTTCTGGCTTGTGGAAGGTGTTTTTCATCGTGTAGGACTGTTTCCCCTACGTTTAGACGCGAATGGGGCGTGGAACGGCTGAGATCGGCATTTTCCCTACTTCTCCCGCCGTATCGCTTTGACGGCCATTCCAGTGACCGCTAAAGGTCTCTGGCGGCCCCACGATAGACCGCCACATCCCTTGGCGTGTCGATCAACTCGAGGTTCGGTAAGGGTGGCGGCCCAGCCTCGGACCGCCTCTTGCCTCTGGCGCCCCTATGCTGGTGCGCCACAGCTTCGCTGTGTCTCGATATCACTGTCTGTTGGTTCATTCTGGCGGTTCTAGCTTCGACTGCCAGAGTGTTGTGGCGTGCCTTCCATAGGACGCCACATGTTGTTTGACCGGGTCAGAGGTCTAGTCGGTTGGCTCTAGTGGCCCGACCCTCATGCGTTTCCTTATTGTAGCGCGCCTTCCTTCGACCGCTACAGTCCGTGTGTCTTAGGTCAGTATCTTAGGGTGGTTTGTATGGCGGTTTATTCTTAGACCGCCAAGTTCGTGTAGCGCGTCTATCTTAGATCACTGGGTGGTTTGACTAAGTAGCTCGGTGCGAGAGTTGACTGGTGTTGGCGGCCTCACCTATGACCGCCATAGTTTTCTAGCGGCCCAACCTTTGGCTGCTACTGTCCTCTAGCGGACCAGCCTATGATCACTATTATCCTCGTCTCTGTGTGCGTAGCGACCTTCTCCTTTACTGCTTGGTTTACCTAGCGGCCGAGTGATGGATCGCGTATGCCCAGAGTGTCATTTCCCATCGTTTCGATTTCCGTATGTCTTGGCTTGACCTTGTGGTCTTCCGTTCCTGTGGATATCTTTTGATGTCCTATGAGGGCTATGGCCACGTTATGAGATAGCCAGGAGTTTTCTTGCTTGAGGTAGGATTCTCTTTCTTACTGTTAAATCGTCATTGTTCGGTTCCGGTCAACCCGGGGTGACCCAGTGGTTGACAGGCGACCTTGTGTGTCTCGACAGGTCTACCCAGTTCGAGACATGGTTCTGGACATCTTGAGTGTTGTCTCACCTCGGTTTACGTGTCCAGATGTGCTGAGGGTCTTGGTGTTCCCTCATGTCCCCGTATGTCATTTTACGCGGTCATGTTGTTTCCTCTGGCTTAGGATTAGACCGATTAGCAGCTTGTTCCACTTTGTATGACGATCTTGACTTCGAGTGGTGAGACTCAAGGATCGTTGTGTTTTTAGGTCTAGTTGCCTTGTCCTGAGTCCGGTGGTAGTCTGGTATGCTACCTCGTGTCTTGTGCTTCATAGTACATGCGACAGTGCTTCCTTACCTGTCAGTACTACATCGCTTGTGTTTCAGAGTTCTGTGTCTAGTGAGCCTCCACTAGTCGTAGCCTTACGACGCGTTACGGCTTGTCGACCCACCTGGAAGTGTTGGCGTGGCAGTTCCCGAGATACGGTTTTTAGGCTAGTCTCTGTGGGCTCCCTTGCCTTGCAGTAGTGTCCTGCTGGGGGAGAGAACTAGCTAGAGGCCTGGCTCAAGGCATTGAGCTTGTGTGTGCACACGTGGTCAGGGGCGTAGGACTTGCGCCGACGGGCGTGACCCTGATTAGTCACTCGTTACTGTAGTTCATGTTCTGTTCTCTATCGTCTTGTTGGCAGCGTAGACAGACACTTGTAGGCGCAGCATAAGATGTTAGTGGACGCAGCTGGCTGTTCTTCTAGTGAGGAGGTGCTTCTGTCACGTGACACGTGACTCCCGAGTTTCTTGTGCGTCGTGACCTTTCCGGGTTAACCCTCTCGTGGTCTTGCCCGAGGTCAGTGTTGTGTCGTGTACACGACGTTCCAGTCGTGTATGTGGTCGTGTCTAGAAGAGTGTGCACGATAATTGAGTCATGTATGCTTTAGGGCGTCTGTGTCTGTCTAGGTCTTTACTAGGCTTTTTGCCTATCTTTGTGGGCCCGACAGATCGGCAACTCCTAACTTTGTCAGATCAGGGTTTGCCTTCCTGTTGCTGCCCAGAGTAGGTCAGGGAGCCAAGGCTAGTTCGGCAGCCGCGCTTGTTCGGTACGGCTTCTTTTCCGTTTTCTTTTAGCTACTCTACTCCTTCCGTTTCTGGCTTTCTTTTACAGCTTTCTAGTAGTAGTTTTCCCTGCTTTTCCTGCTTTACTACTGCTGCTGTTTTAGTTGTTGTTCTGTGTTACTGCATTATTTTTCAGTGGGGATCCGCGTGACCCCTACTAGGCCAGTGACACGAGGCTCACCCCTACTTTTTAGGTGGGTGGCGTCGTTTTGCTTCCGCGGTTCCTGGTGTGGCGTGTCCGTAGCTGCCAGCTGTACCTACATCGGGCTTCCCCTGACCTTAGTGTACGTTTTTCTTTCTGTTGAACTGTACTGCTTGTCTTTCCTTTGGACTGGACTCTGGTATAATTGTTAATTTTGTAACTGTTAATTAAAAAGTAATTTTATTTCTGCTACTTTAGCAAATAAATCTAAGAAAATTTAATTGCTTACTGTTATATCTCTGTGGCTTCAATGTACTACACGACAATCCTTTTTCCCCTCGGAACTTTACCGCTCTTGGGAGGCTTCACGGGTTCCAAGTGGTATCGGGTCTGCTCGGTAGTCCTATCGGGTATATCCGGTATTCGGGATTCGGGTCGTCACAAGTGTCGACTCTTAGAGTCAACACTTCTTTCTTGCGGTTCTGTCTGCACTACAGACAATAGTCATGTAAGAAAGTGTCGACTGGTAGAGTCGACACTTACTTCTTCCTCAGCCTGAACCTTCTAAAAAATGGTGTGCCTTCCTTACCTTGGGTCACGTGCCCATCACTGCTCACCTGGGATCACGTGCCACTTGCCAGTTGCACCAATGATTGGCTGAACCGACGTGACTACCTTGAGTTCACACAATTTCACTTAAGTGGCGATGCTGCCAACCAAGTATTCATTCAGGCATTGCATCAAACACCTTATGCACCGACCTGATCTTATATGGGTGACTAGTAGCATCGACCTTTCCTTCTCAGACTTCACGAACTAGCACTGACTTTAAATGAAGCAAGATGTGCTAGCGTCGACTCTATGTATGAAACAGTGCAAACAAGCATCGACCCCAATATGCAAAAGTGACAACTAGCATCGATGTCATATATGCTAAGGCAGAGTGTGCATAGACCCTGTGACGTTGAACCCACATGTGCACAGACCTTCAAACCACATGTGCTCAGAAAAACCTACACCGACCTTGTGTTGCACGAACGCAAAACTAGCATCGACCTTGCTTGCATATGGTCTACACTAGCATCGACCTTAGTTGCACAACAGCAAATCTAGCATCGACCTTGCTTGCATATGGTCTACACTAGTGTCAACCTTAGTTGCACAATCAACAAAACTACCATCGACCTTGCTTGCATATGGTCTACACTAGCATCGACCTTAGTTGCACAACAACAAAACTAGCATCGACCTGTACAGTAACTCAGGTAGACTTCTACATGCACCAGTGAGCATGTGCATCGACCTGGGCTTTGTGATGAACTTGTTGACTATGCATTGACCTTGTTGACCATGGATTTCTCGTTGACTATTGAAGTTGACCATGTTGACTTTTCTCATTGACCGTGCGTTGAGTTTTGACTTTAACTGGCTTTCAACCTGTTCTTTGTGTAACAATGACATTTTAAACACCTAAACAACTCGAGCAAAAGCATGAGAGCATATCCATGAATCTTTATCAACAAAAGCACATTGATTGATCATATTTGAGAGTATAAATGACTATAGTTTTTGACAGCATCAAAACACAAGGACACAACAATCTCCCCCTTTTTGATGATGGCAAAACTATGAGTCATTACAAGTCATTTCAATCACTTTCAATCAAATAACTAACTAGTCCCAATCAATGAATTATCAATGACCTCTATGCATCATGCATCACTCCATTCTTATGACCCCTCAAAGACCTTAATGACTTACCAACTATTCTCCCCCTTTGACAACATCAAAAAGAAATAGTTTGAGAGAAGAAGTGAAGCAAGAGGGCTTGGAAGGGAGGATCATCAAGAAGTGAGGCCAGAGGGCAACCAGACAGAAATGAGTTGCATGTAGGCCAATGTAGCAGATAGGAAAGAAAGAATTCACAGTCAGATACTAATTTCATAAAAATAGAATAGATTCATGTTCAGACTCTTCCATTATAAAAGTGTTATGATAAGATCCTTATTTAAATGCATGGTTCAAATATAACAAATTGAGAGTTTAGCAATGAAAGTTCTTAAAAAAGGAGAACTGCATTCTTGTTTAATAGAGGTGAACCAATTTTCCATAATAGAGCCCTTTCAACCTCCTATTATCTTACTCAAACAAACCAATGACATCTCTAGGAGTTACTCGAAACAGTAGTGAAGTCAAACACAAAAATAGTTATGTTCTAATCTTCAGGGTTTCAGCATATTTGCTAGACCTTTGGTCACAATTTCAGATTTTTCTTTTTGGCTCAGCATATTTTTAAGAGCAATCAAGTGTAGTCAACACCTTTTGACTTAAGGGTACACGTTGATCAGACGCCAGTATCCCTAGTTACTCAGTTAGACTAACTATCTTGCTTCAAAATGAACAGAGATGGCAAGGACACCTCATGACTAGGTCCACTCCATTTCTTTGATGGAGGGCTTAATTTCTTAGTGTAGCCTTGTCATTGCTCTGCCATGAGCTTTGAAAATAAATTTCATCAGGCTGCCCTATAGTTATTTCAGATTGTTCTTTGTTTAACAGCAATACTATATCCAATAAACACAACCAAAGACTGCCATAATGCTAGATTTTCAGATTCAAGAAGATTTTACAAGACACAACAATGTGAAAGCTGGTTAAAGCCTATTAAACTGAATACATGTTTTTTTCAAGGCGTTTATCTTTAAACACAAGGAAATCATTAAAATCAAACCATCAAATTATTTAGGGGTATCATAAACCTGTATAATAGAAGATTCCAAAACAAGGATGTTCAGATTTATGATCATAGTACACAGGCTGGAATCCTTCTGAATTTTGAGTTTTCTTGAAAAAGGTGACACAAAGGCAGTGAAGATAGTCAAGTGGTCAGGTATAGAGTTAACAGATACCAAATGATTTTTAAAAAAAAATCTCCAAGGTGGCTGGCTAAAGAGTATGATAATAGCATCAAGCAGAAGATCAAGCATTGATATTTTAGACAAACTCCCCCTCAAAAGATGCAGAGAATTGAAAGGAGTTTCAGAACCAATTGCCAATTGTTGGGGTGTAGATTTCTCATTATTTCATCTCAAATTTTATCTTTGCTCCCCCTATGTGTATGCATGAGCTCACCAATAATTGCATTGACTCCACCTAACTAAATGCAATGTATGACTAAAATTTAAGTGACTCATGAAAATCTAGACTGCTCTAACATGCAATTTGACCCATGGTACTTGGCGGAGGACTTGGTCTAAAGACCACCTCACACATGGTTAGAACCTCCTGATAGACTTCATCTGCCCTTTGCACTATAGCATTTGATATACCTCTGGGTCATTCATGAGACAACATGCAGGCTACAAATTCAGTCAATTCATAATTTTTAAAGTGCAGTTTATTTTTAGTTCAATATTTACAGATAACTTAGTGTATGCATTAAGAGACATGAATGATCATATTAGATGCAAATGAGGACATGTATTCAATAGACCAAACATGATATGCAGCTATCTAAACAGAACTTAGAAGACTCAAATGGCCAAACCTGTAAAGGTCAGAAGTGGGGTTTTACCACACTTGGGTGCCTTGGTTTATTGAACCCCTTTTATTCTTCAGCTCCCAAGGCACTCCTGCAAAACACAAATCTCCTTTTGCAATTTTAGGTACCCAAGATTTCTTGGGTCTTGTAGTGTTAGTAGCATCTCTGAAGGATACTCCCCACAACTTTTGGGCTTTCATATCATCAAACATCATGAGAGAACAGTCATTCATAGAATGCCCAACTTTCCCGCAATAATGACATGAGACAATAGGTTTTGTGTTCCTCTTATGAATATCAACATGAGCATGGAATTTCTGACCATAACAAACCATGTTATCATATCTTTCATGAGAAGCTCTCTTCCTTTTCCCATGCCAACAGTCCTTGACTGTATGGCCATGCTTACCACAATTGAAATAAGAAGACAAATTTCTTCTTTTAACAGCCGACCAACAATCATTAGCTCTATGGCCTAGCTTTCCACAATTGAAGCATGCAAAAGTTTTTCCTTTAAAAATAGATTTATTTTTATCAAAAATATTTTGATTTGCAGGGAGATTGACATGTTTCGAATTAAATCTTCTCCCTTGAGTATGCCAATAGTGAGCAACAAGGTGGCCTAATTTGCCACAACAAAAATAGTGAATTCTCTTTTGCATAAGTACATGGTTCCTATCATGAGAATTATTGGCATTCTTTGCACTTACATTTAAATCATCGTGTTCCATCAATCTACACTCATGCATCAAATGGCCAAATTTGTGATAATAATGACCTGACATTTTCTTTTTGTGTGCATGAGCATTTGTGTTCAAGTTGTGTATAACATGCACAGTTCTAGCATGAGTGTTTCTTGGCCCTTTTTGCATGTGATCATTATTTATCACTTTTTTAGTTTGCTTCTGAGTTCTCTTGACAGTGGGCTGTTTATCCTTTGAGGTGGTGGCTACATTGGATGCTTTGACAAAGGATGTTGTCAACTTATTTTCAAAAGATTTTTTATTGACCGGATTGTAGCCCAACCCCTCTTTCCTGAAATTAACTTTTGTTCCTACCAGTTTGTCCAGATTTTCTTGTCCTTCCACAAATTTGGACAATGATTCTCTCAAGTCCTCAATTTCAGATTCGAGTGAAGAAATGTGCAGCTCATAACTTGCAATTTCTTGTTCGCTATAATTGACACATTCATGCAACACCTTGTTTGTTGTTTTATAATTTTCAATTTATGTCTTAAGACTGTCCAATTCTTCTAAGCTGTCTGACATCACACACTTACCTTTTTCAAAAATCAGCAATCTGTCAGATAGGGTGGTGTTTAAATGTTTTAACTTCTCATTTTCTTCAGCAAGTTCTTTATTTAAGATCAATTCATCAAGAATGTGTTGATCATCAGACATGGATTTCATCTCACTTTTAAGCTTCATTTTGTTTTTCTCTAATTCAGAAATTTTAGCCAGTAAAGTTTCATTTTCAGTTTCCAAACTACCAATTTGTTCCTTATCCATATCGACGTTGAGAATAAGAGTTTCATATAGATTCTCAAGTTCAAAATATTTATTACAAACATGATTTTCATGAAGGGTATTCTTAAGTTTCTTTCTAAGCTTTTTATTTTCAGACTTCAAATTCTTGTACTTATTCGACAATTCTTCATAAGCATCAAGGAGTTCCTCAAATGTAAATTCTTCATTATCAGAATTTACCTCCTAGTTTTCTTTGCTTGATGTGTCATGTTTGTTAGCCATGAAGCACAAACGTTCTTCCTTCTCTTTTTGAGCTTTCATCAATCCATCCATGATCTCCTTCACCGTTGAACATGAAGAAACAAATTAAAATGTGTTAGGATTCACAACAGCCTTTAGTAAACTAAGAATAATAACATTTTCATGGTTTCTCAACTTATCCCTTTCAGACCATGTGGTCTCATCCAGAGGCAATTTGTTAGGGCCATAATATATCAATTTCCAGAGTTTAGGATTGACAGAGTTAATCAACCCACACATTTTTCCTAACCATGAATCAAACTCTTCGCCATCAAAAATAGGTAAGCAACTCATCGAAGTATGATTAACTAAAAAGTTCATGATTGTACTTGCACTTGGATCACTTTGAAGATCGTTAGATCTAGGGACAGCAGAGCCTAGCTCTGATACCAATTCTTGGGTCCCGTGGTGCAAGGAATAGGATCTAGAAGGGGGGGGTTGAATAGATCCTATTACAAAACTATGTCCAATTGAAATCTTATCAGATTTCACACAGCTGAAAGCTTACTATCGATGATGTGTGTAATGATCAATCATGAACCAATGATGAAATCAGTTTAAACAAATGAGATATGCAAATTGAAATAAAAACTTGTGAATGGGGTAGAAGATATGAAGACAATCACACAGGCAAGCCACACAGAAGACGGAGATTTATAGGTGGTTCGGGACCACGAAGGGCTGCCTACGTCCACCCCTAATCGAAACCCGGTGAGGCTTCACTGCTGGAACACTAGCACGGGGACAACGCCCCAACACGGAGCAAGGCTCCAACCACAAGCAGGACAAGCCTGCACACACGGAGACACGCTCCAATACACACACGCAGGTTTGACCCTACACAACCATGGGGATAAACCCCAAACGTCCTGGGTCTGAAACCCAGCGACACACACAGACTCACACAACTGCTCAGCTCCGAGCCTGTGCAAACCTTGAACAGCAATACACACACAAGGATATATCGTTCAAAGGTGCAAAAACAAACAACAGATAAGCTTGACAACAAATGACAGAAAATAGCTTCAATGAAAGACTTCCTGAACCCAAGAACCGATGCTCAGATCCCTTGTAGCAGCAGGCGAGATTCTTCTTCCATGACTCTGCTTCTCTCTTCACTCGTTCTTTAGTGGATGATGCTTTTTCTTCATAGTTCCTACTAGCCCAGTAGGTTCACCTTCGTCTTCTATCTTCTCTTGCAAGCACCGCTGGCCTTTTGTATATCTAGATCTGCAGCTTCGTCTACAGCTCCCTCTCTCTTCTTCTTCGCGGCCTCTCCTTTTCCTTCTCTTCTATCTCGCAACGCAGGTAGCAGCAGTAGCTCCTTCTTCCGCTTCTTTCTTCTGGCAACGAAGGTAGCAGCAGTAGCTCCTCCTCTTTCTTCTTCTTCTAGTAACGAAACTGGCAACAATGGCTCCCTCTTCTTCTTCTTCATCTTCTTTGGACGAACTCCTCCTGCTTCGAAAGTATCTTCTTTTTCTTTTTCTCTGTTCGTCATTCTTCACTGATGGAGAACCATTTGCATTTATAGGGGATTCAGATCGCAGAGAGAATGCCCACTGATTGGCCCTTTGTAGATGAGGTACGAGGCCCTCCTATTGGACATCGAATGAAAACCAGGCAATACTGTCCACGTAGGAGTCTTCTTCCCTAAGAAAAGAGGTGAAGCGTACAGAAGCTTCTTCTTCTAGCATATGATTGGTCCATTAGAAAAGGTTAATTTAACTTTTCATAAATTCCTTTGTAACCTTGGACCATTGAACCAACATCCTCTACAATGATTGGGGCCTGGAGTTATGTGCCCAAGCCATCCCACGTGATAGAATCGAACTGCACAAACTAGGGGGTAAAACCGGTTCTGGGTTCACTAGTAGAAGTGTCGACTCTTAGAGTCGACACTATTTTTACTGTGTTCTGTCTACTACAAGAAGCCATGACCTGGTGATAAGTGTCGACTCTTAGAGTCAACACTTTCTTGCGGTTCTGTCTGCACTGCAGACAACAGTCATGTAAGAAAGTGTCGACTGGTAGAGTCAACACTTGCTTCTTCCTCAGCCTGAACCTTCTGAAAAATGGTGTGCCTTCCTTGCCTTAGATCACGTGCCCATCATTGCTCACCTGGGATCACGTGCCACTTGCCAGTTGGACCAATGATTGGCTGAACCCACGTGACTGCCTTGAGTTCACACAGTTTCACTTAAGTGGCGCTGTTGCCAACCAAGTATTCATTCAGGCATTACATCAAACACCTTATGCACCGACCTGATCTTATATGGGTGACTAGTAGCATCGACCTTTCCTTCTGAGACTTCACGAACTAGCACCAACTTTACATGAAGCAAGATGTGCTAGCGTCGACTCTATGTATGAAACAGTGCAAACAAGCATCGACCCCAATATGCAAAAGTGACAACTAGCATCGACGTCATATATCCTAAGGCAGAGTGTGCATAGACCTTGTGACATTGAACCCACATGTGCACAGACCTTCAAACCACATGTGCTCAGAAAAACCTGCACCGACCTTGTGTTGCACAAAAGCAAAACTAGCATCGACCTTGCTTGCATGTGGTCTACACTAGCATCGACCTTAGTTACACAACAGCAAAACTAGCATCGACCTTGGTTGCATATGGTCTACACTAGCGTCGACCTTAGTTGAACAATCAGCAAAACTAGCATCAACCTTGCTTGCATATGGTCTACACTAGCATCGACCTTAGTTGCACAATAGCAAAACTAGCATCGACTTGTACAGTAACTCAGGTGGACTTCTACATGCACCAGTGAGCATGTGCATCGACCTGGGCTTTGTGATGAACTTGTTGACTGTGCATTGACCTTGTTGACCATGGATTTCTCGTTGACTATTGAGTTTGACCATGTTGACTTTTCTCATTGACTGTGTGTTGACTTTTGACTTTAACTGGCTTTCAACATGTTCTTTGTGTAACAATGACAATTTAAACACCTAAACAACTCAAGCAAAAGCATGAGAGCATATCCATGAATCTTTATCAGCAAAAGCACATTGATTGATCATATTTGAGAGTATAAATGACTATAGTTTTTGATAGCATCAAAATACAGGGACACAATTGTAGTTAAATGTGATTAATCTATCCGTGATTCCATTAAATTGCTGCAACAGTATCACTTATTAAACTGATTCTTGTTTAATTGATTAAGTTGTTTGATAGTCATGCCACTCTGGTAGTATTGACTGACCACTTTACACTCGATTTTTGCATTTTCATAGCCTCAATCTTAGAATAATTAGGACTCTTCACCGGATACTCCTTCCGTCGGACTAGAACCACTCTTATGAGACCTCCGTAAGCCCCCGCGAGCCTCGGATTCCCACTAAAGCCTGAACCCACCAACTTGACCGGTTCACGTTTTGGGCAGACCGAATTCATGA
The DNA here is from genome assembly GCA_022559845.1 of Amorphophallus konjac. Taxonomy (NCBI): domain Eukaryota; kingdom Viridiplantae; phylum Streptophyta; class Magnoliopsida; order Alismatales; family Araceae; genus Amorphophallus; species Amorphophallus konjac. The sequence goes on from CM040117.1 coordinate 113,365,977, forward strand.
TTGTGCTGCCCTGTCTCGACCATAAGGCGGCCCAGTTGGGACCGCTACCCATGGTAGCGGCCAGGGCGTGATCGCCAAATCCTTTCTGACCTGGCTTTGTGCCAGTTTGCCAAGTCGACTTATCTTTGTTCCAAGTCGACCTAGCCCTATTCAAGTCGACCTAAGCCTCCTCAATTGAGCTGGGATGTGTGGGTTGGGCCCTGGTTCGATTTCACCATGCCTCAGGCCGACCGAGGACCTAACTAAGTCGACTGGAATTACTTTGTTAAACCCAACCTTTTAGCGGTCTTTCCTGGACTGCAATCCTCAATTTAGCGGTCTAGTCTGGACCGTCATTTCTATTTAGCGGTCTTGGTATGACCGCAACCCTATTCCAGAACTCGCTTTTCCGTGATTCTTTTATGCTGTAGCAGCCTTGCCAAAAGGTAGCCTTGGGCTACAATCTAGTCCCATTTGTGATCCCCTTTAGGGTATCTTGACTTCCAAAGTCATACTCCTATGACTTCTTATCCAAATTTCATTTGGAATAACTCTTGCTCTTAAAGATAAGTTACATAGCTTTGCCTTGGCATTCTTAGTTGATTCCAATGAATGTCTAGATTTTTACTTGGGATCTTGGATCCGCCAATCAATGCTAACGTATCATAAAGGGCCCGGTCGAGTCCTGGGAGGAGCACCCGAAAGTACTTGTGCCTCGGGGAGTTTGTAATGACATGGTGTGGCATTACACCGAGTACTTGCGAGCGTGTTGTCTATGACATTCATTCCTACATGAAATTGTGACTCTACGTGACTTGCTCTACTTGCGTGCTTGTTCGGCCAATTCATGGACTATTGTTAAATGCTGATCTACTCTATTTATTATCATTTGCATTCATATCCTTTCCTTTTGGCTATAGTTGATTACTATCAGCTTTATTTAAACATTCACTATTTCTCCGCATGACATTATTGAATTAGATAATCACTTATATATTGCCTGCTATAGAACCTACTGAGCGTTCGCTCACCCAGTTGTTTCCCCCTTTCAGGTAGCTCTGGCAAGGATACGCAAACTGATGGGGACGGGCAAGAGTGAAGATCTTGGAGCGAGCCAGTACAAGTTGTGCCGAGTGTCTGTCTTAGCATAGAATGTGTCAAGTTGTGTAGTTATGTCTAGTTGTTAAAGAGTGGTAGTTTGTTTAGTTTATTATCAATTGGGTCTATGTAAGATGTTGGTTTGAACTTGGAAGAGTTGAATCAAGTTGATTAATAAAGTTGGCATTTGTTGAATAATTTATTCTCTTGCATTTTCATATTTATTTTAATTACGTATTGCTCTGATTTTCATGAGTGATTATAATTGCTGCATTCTGATTTTTCACGTCGGGGGGTGACATAGGCTCTAGGATCCGATTAGTAGTGGAGTATGGCGTGTGTTTCATGGTAAGCGTGTCCTGGAGGTTCCAGAGTCGGTTGTTGAGAGTTGCTCTTGGGTGAAGAGGTGTGTTTGTCCGTGTGAGTGGCATTGGTTGCCGTGCGTGAGTAGCGGTATCGTGCTGTGTGGCGTGAGCAGAATTGAGGACCGGGGAGCTCAACGGTGAGAGTGGTCGGATGAGGTTGTATGTTGCACCAATTTTTCCCATGAATTATGTCACGTGGCTTTGGGTGGAGCCACTTAGCAATTTGTTTTGGGGCAGGTCGTGGCTGTTTTGGCCAATTGTATGGCGTAGGTGTTGGGTGCTCGGAGAGGAGCTCGTGAGTTGACGTTGAGGATGAGATCCTGTGTGGGTGCCATGACGAGTAGTCAAGAAGTTGTTGGAGTTGTCAAGAGCCCTATTACAATGTGGTTTTGTGTGCCAGTTGTTCGATGGCCGTGGTGTTCAAAACTGGTTAAGTAACATGATGGTTATGGACGGAGTGATGTCTGTGACAAGACTTGAAAAATTTTGGAACTTGGTGCATTTGGTGGTGCCACTGTCCGGATTGCAGTCTTCCCTTGGTTCGAAGGAGCTGTGTAAGGGAACATTGTGTGTGTGGGTGCTCAGGGTTGGTCGTTGGTGGTCAGCAATTCAGGTAGAACTGTGGTGTCGAGATCTATGGTTTGGACAGTTGTGATATGAAATAGTTGTCTTCTCGACGAAAGAATACCCTGAAGTGTGAATGTGAGTTGGGAGCCCCGCCTTTGGGGGTGGAGTGTGGGGCGTTGTGCCCAAGATGGTTGTGGTTGAGGATTTCGAGGTTCGTGCGAGTGACCTCGCTGTCTGTCTCCTCTCGAGAAGTTGGAATTGGCCGGATGGCCAGGGAGGACCAAGATGGTGCCGAGCCATGTGTGGACAATGTTCGGAGGAATAGATTGGTGGCCCTGCGGCGGAGCAGGATAGGTTTGTAGCCAGGGATTTCTGGTCAGTATGTGATCAGCGGCAGGCAGAGGGTTTTTTGCAACTGGTGATGGGCCGGTGATTTGATCATTGTGTGTTATAAGTGTTAGGTACCTTAGTGCCGTAAGGCAGATCTAGAGGGGTGGTGAATAGATCCTCTAAAAACTTTTCCCAATTAAAAATAGTTTGATCAACTTGTCACTAAAATAAAACTTGAGATGCTGAAGAACTTAAACAAATGCTAAACCTCAAAGGACACATACAACGGAATTAATTCAAACACATTGAGTATTACTGAAGTAGACTTAGAATACCATGGAAACGTTCTTTGGAGATATATGTTCAAACAACAAATAGACTTGTGAGCAGAATGTGTATGGAGAGAAGCTTGAACACAAGCAGTGTAAGATACAATCACTGATCAGATTGTTGCACACTACGAACTGCTATAATATAAAACATTCAACTAGATACCTGTGAATGGGGATAGGAGAAAAGGAACAATCATACAAGCATTCTCAGAGGCACAACAATTTTAAGGTGGTTCGGGACCACACCGGGCTCTCTACGTCCACCCCTCACCAAACCGGTGAGGCTTCACTTGCTTCATAATGAAGCACATGGGGTACAATCCCAACCATACACGTAGACTAACACCTGCACACATACAGGGAGCAAGCTCCCCACGAGGAGCACACTCCTCACGCTGTTTACACAGTAAGCCAAGGGGACAAGCCCCAAACGCTCTGGGACTTAAACCCAGCAGCACACACACACACACACACATAAATGTGCTCAGACAAGCTAAGCCTGTGCTAACATCGCATAGTTACACACACTGATGTACGATTCGAAGCTCAGAAATGAAAAATAAGAAAACATAAGAATGAAGAAAAACACTATAGCTTCTGAAGAAGCACTTTGACTGGAAATTCTGATACTCTATTTTTCCTTCTTCATCCTCTCTCTAGATCACTTCAGCAATGACTCTCTCTTCCCATCGACGACCTCTCTCAAAGCTTACTTTCTTTTCTCCTTTTTTCCCACTCTTTCTCTTTTTCTCTTCCCTGGACTAGCCAAGCAGATCTACCCTAGAACTTCTGCTCAGTCTGAATATGCTCGCCTACATTCCCAAATGGTGATCGTAGCATAATTATAGGAGAGGGGTTCAATCTGAGCCTTTGATCTTCGGAAATACAATCTGGGTCGTTTAGAACTTTGTAAGACTCAAGAACCAAGGTACGAGGTGTTGACTCCAATGGCCATTGATTGGCCTTCGAAATGTGCTCACACAAACCTCACGCAGCTGCTTCTTCTCCAAGGTAGAAAGATAATGGATAACAAGCTTTTTCTGATATGTCCATGTGTAAAGAGTGAATATCCTCTCCTAGGAGCTTTCCAGAACCAAAGGCACATTTCTAGGATCACACGCCAATGATTGGACTTTGGATTATGAGCCCAGTGGGAGACCTGTTGCCTACTTGAATCCTGTTACAGAGGGGGTCGACCCTCAGGGTCAACTCTTGGAAATTTCCAAGCCTTTAGCTTAATGTCTGGGCAGAACAGAACTCAGACTAAAGGGGATCGACTCCAGGGCTCGACCCTTTACTTGCCAAAGCCTTGTTGGTATAATGGCTGATGCTGCTATTGTTGTTTGGCCTTTGCTGGCTTGCTTGCAGGTTCAGATGAGCTGCGACTTGGTGCTAGCCTTAGTTGACTTATCAAATGTGCCATGGTCGCTTCTACTGTCTTCCTGATCTGAGCAGCATTTCATAGAACACCTGATGTGTAGGACTAGGTCTACTGAATTTGCATTCTTTTAATGGCTAGATGGCTTAGATGTGTCGATGCATAGCTTCATTGTGTTGACTCATGCTGTTATTCATACTACTCGCTTGTGCTGGCTTGATGCTGGCTTGATGTTGGCTTGACGTTGCTGTTGTTGCTGGCATTTACTTTGATGTATCGATGCATAGCTTCATTACATCTACTCATGCTACTATCCATACTATTGGCTGCTTCTGTTGTGTCGACGCCATTAGCTCATTGTGTCGACTCCCCTTTTATATATGCTTTAATGGGCGTTGCTCTGAAGTCAAGTGGTTGTTCTTCCGTTGCGTCGACTCCATGGCTTGATCGAGTCGACGCAGCCTTCATGTAGCCTTTGTTGCTGCTTAATGTTTGCTTCTATTTTCATCATGCAGGTCGACTCGCCTTGAATGTGGGTCGACACACTTAAACTTGGCTCTTGCCATTGTTGCTTGCACTGCAGTTGCTGGCTTTGCTGCTGTTATTGCAGGTGCTGCTTGGATGTTGTTGTTGCTATTATTGAGTTGCTGTAGTTGCTGTTAGTGGCCTTTTGCTACTGGCTTGTAGGGTACTGCAGTTGATGGTACTAGTGTATGCTGCTGAATGCTGTCAGAGCTTTATATGAGTCGACCCAATTGGCCTGTGGGTCGACACAATGGTCCTCATGTGCTTCAGAGACTGTCAACTGAATCTGTCGACTTGAGCAAAAAGTCAGTCGACTTGAATTAATATTTGTCGACTGAATTCCATATCAGTCGACTGATTTTTGCATAGGTCGACTAATTTTGCTTAACTTCTATCAGTTCTTCCTTCACACTTCCTAGCCTTATCGAGAGCTGGTAACACACAAAAATGTCCTCTTAAGCTTCTTATTCATGATCTTGTCTTGCCTCAATCCCTTCAGTAAACTTCTTCTTTATTACTAAAGTTAGCTGGCTGGCCTGCAACTGTAAACAAAAATCTGTCGACTTGAAGGCATGTCAGTCGACTTAATTCAGATATCTGTCGATTGAATTCAGTTCAGGTCGACTGATATTTCCTTATTTTTCCCAGTTGTTTTCTTAACTGTTTAGCTTGTTTTTTCTGGGGACTCTCCCAATCTTCTGGACTGTTAGGTCTGCAGAATGTTATGACATTGAACATATTTTGGGCCTAAATTTGAGTTTGATTCTTCAACTAATATCCATTGTTTCTTTAGATCCATGACTCAATAAATCAATGAGTCATAGTTAGACATCATCAAAACCAGAGATACAACATTCTCCCTCTTTTTGATGATGGCAACTATAAGTCATTGCTTTCATTTAAAATCAACATTCAAGAATCAACATTCAAGTTAGTCAAGTAATCCAACAAACATGAAGATTTCACATTTTCAAAAACTTGATATCAAACATGATTTCAGCAAACATCACCTTACCAATGACTCCACATTTTCTCCCCCTTTGACATCATCAAAAACATGAATAGATAAGCAAGGTAGGAGAGGTACATGATTTTGAAATGCAGTGGAGCTGAAGTTTGAGCAGTTGATTAAAAAAATTGAGGAGGAACTGAACATTATGATTCTGTATTTTGGAGTTTCTTTGATTTTCCGATTTTTATTTTTCTTTTGAAATGCATGAAGCTAGATGCACATGAGAAACCATGCAGGCATTCAGAGTACTTGCAATATAGACTTGTAGAATTCAAAGCAATGAGCATGTCAGTCGACCAAGTAAGATGATCCAGTCGACTTGATCCAAATATGCTGCTTCTGCAAGAAACTCCCATAGTAGATATATACATATAAATGCAACATATCTCCCCCTTTGTTATTAAAAAGATGGGATAGGTGTATGAAAAGTGCAAGTGAGTCAATGCAACTAGATTGCTCATATTTAACACCAAGGAGAGAGTGTAAATATTTAAGAGAAATCATGCAATAGTCCATGCAGTTAATTAGATTTTCAGAATACATATCAAATCAAATTTTCATTTGTGTAAGTGAATAAATGTGAGAATGAATCTTAGCCATATGAATATTTGGATTTTCAGTTCAACACAAAGGGAGACTATTAAGCTGCACATCATTCTCAGATTTCAGCGTATTGGAAGCTTCGCTCTGCCCCATTTTGCTTTCTTCAATTTATTTGGTTTTTTGAATTGTCCACAGTAGGAATCTGACTTTTTCTAAATAAGAGTGATTAGGTTTAATCTATTCCTTTTTACGCGTGGAGACACATGGATCACATGCCTGACTCCCCGGTTACTCAGAACATTAACCATTTCACTTCATTCTAAACAGAGATACTCCAGTTCAGCACTTTTCAATATGAACTATATCACGTCTCAAGTGACATGCATCCAATCTACTTAGTGAGACTGAGCATTGCTCTGCCTTTATATTTTCTTTACTTTTCATCCCATTTTTCTTTCAGAATCTTTCTTTTATATAAGGCATGCAGCTTTTTCCTCAACTTTCCTCTTCAAAATCTATGCAGCAAACTTAGTTTATCTAGAGTGTTAAAAAGAAGAACCTATATCCTTATGTTAACACCCATTCTCACATTCAAGTGTAAGACAGTGTGTGGATTTGATTTAACATGTATGCCAAAAATTTACTTGAAGGCATGACTATGCAACTCCCCCTAAATAAATGTACTTTATTGAAAGATTCCTCCCCCTGAGTGTGTGACATGAGACACACTAATTATGACACAAATGCAGCATTATTTAACAAAAAAATATATGGTCATAGAAAATTTCAAGGAATGGGGTTGAATAGCATATAATATCATGCAAGCATACGATGGGAACATGCAATATGCAGTGCATACATCTGGACATTCAAACATAGAACTATGTATCTCATGCAACATAAGTGCAATATGCAAAAGTTCAATTTTTACTTGAAACACAATATGCTTGAATGTCTTGGATGCACCTAACTCATGGATTTTAATGTTGTCCTAAATGCATGGCTAAGATGCATTTTATTGATTTGTCTAACCTGGGTGTTATGAAAATTGCACAAGATTGATCAGGAGAAATTGAGACTAATATCAGGTAGACATGACAGGAAACAATCAAAACACAAAGGTTGGACAAACAGACTCAAAAATCAAAAGACAAAACCATAACTCAAAGGGGTCAACCCTGGGGGTCGACTCTCTCAAGATACCTTCCTAAAACATTCTGAAAACCCGCTGAACAGAAACAACACAAGAGTGGGTCGACCCTTGGGGTCGACACCTTCAATGCAGAATGTGACAAAACAACCAGAGTGTTGTGTCGACACACCCATTAGAAGAAATTGACATTTTCAATAATCCATTGCAAAAATTTTTAGTAGTCTTCAGCCTGAACATTCAACGCAAAATGTACTTCCTTAGGAATGAGTCAAAGCCTCAAATTCAGATCATTTAACTAGCAACTCCCCCTCAATATGTGCATGACTTAAAAACTCTGTGAAATTTTGACAGAAAGGTATACAACCTATGATCTATATGAACATTTGACTTATGGTACCAGACAGAGGCATATTCTCACGCATGGTGATAGCTTTCAGATAGGCTTAACCTGCCCTTTTACATGTCACCATTTGATATACCATGAGGTCATGCAATGATGATCCATAAAAAAAAATGCATTTCATTCTCATATGAAAACAAATTCTTCAAGCTCCCCCTTTGCATCACGTGCATGAAAATGCATGAGAGCAAAGGATGATATTCATTATGCAAAACACATGCAGACTCAAAATATCTATGCAGTGCACTCTAATTTAAAAATTTTCAAACTCCCCCTCAATAAGATACTACATGTAGTAAAGCATATGAAATGTAATGCAGATTCATTTACATGCATGCAGATGCACAAGAAACTAAGTATGTATAAGACTTTATTTAGATTCATTATTGACAAAATGTAAATTCCACCTGCAGTCCTGCATTGTCAGAATAGGATTGATACTCACTAAGAAAAAAATCCAACCTACAATAAACCATCTGTCTCACCAACAAAAACTCATAGTGAAATTTATGTACATTCAATTTCAATCGAATTCAATGGCCATAACGACCTCACATGCACTCATTTATTTATCCATATCCATTCAACCAAGCAAGCATTTTCATCATAGTAGAGGATAATTATAACTATCCAAACTTCTCGAAATCAAGACCTATCACAAGAACACTGACATCTAGTACCAATAGCTACTGTAGTTTATGAAAGACAAATTTTATTTTCTTACCTTTGCCTTGAGACATCTTTGTTTTTCAACATTTTTATTCATCCTCAAGGAATTCCTGCAATCAGAGTTCTCATTTGAAGAGTTTAGGTACCTAAGTCTTCTTGGGTCCTAGATAGTTAATATGAGCTTTGTCAAACATTTTTAATTTTTTCGTAACATTCAAATCATCAATTTCCATCCAAAAGCAATTGTGCATTTCGTGTCCTTTTTTGTCACAATAATGACATACAGAGGACTTCACATTCTTCTTATGCATGAAATTGGTGACTTTTTATGTATAAACAGGGAATTTATCATTTTGAGCATGACACTTGTTTTTCCCTTTTAACAACCAACAAGTGGACATTGTATGTCCACCCCTTCCACAATGATAACAACAAACTAAGGGCTTCATATTTTTTTATTCAGCATGGAGTTGGTAAATTTTTGTTTATGAACATAGGGATTAACATTTTCAGCATGAGGGTTTTCTCCTTTGATTAACCATCAGTTTTTCATCATATGTCCAGATTTTCCACAATGAAAATAGTACTATAAGGAATGTCTTTTGACTGATTTTTTATTGTTAGGATAATATTCTCTGGACATGTTTTCTTGTTTGAAAGCGTTCTTGGTTTTTCAAAGGTGACTTTGTTTCTGCAAACATTTTGATCATCTTTTCTTTTCACATTGCACTAATCCATCATATGTCCATACTTTCCACAATAGAAACAACTAACATTAGAAGCTTTTCTCATGTGTACATGCTTCATATGACTCTTATGAGCATCAAACATTTTCTTTTGATTCTTAGGACCATTTTGACATTTAGGTGGGGCATTAGATTTCTTGGTTCTTGATTGAGCTTGAGATTTAGATTTTGGTTCCTCAACAGAAGATGCATTTGGAATGTTAGAAGAACAGGATGCATGCACAAAGGAGGTTTGTGTTTCCTGACCAAAGGCTTTCTTTTTGTTGCGATCATACCTTAGACCTTCTCTTTGAAAATTGACCTTAGTCCCCAAGAGCTTATCTAGGTTTTCTTTTCCATCAACAAATTTTGATAGGGATACATTCAGGTCTTTGATTTCATTTTCCAAAGATGAGATATGCAACTCAGAATTGACAATCTCTTCTTCATACTCAACAATCTTGTCATTCAACATTCCATTAACAGTCTTATAATTTTCAATTTCCTATTTTAAAACATGTAATTCTTCAAATTCATCAACAATTGCACATTTTCCTTTTTCAAAGACAAGCAATCTATCAGACATGGCTTGATTTAATTGTTTTAGTTTTTCATTTTCCTCAACGAATTTTTTGTTCACAATTAATTCATCAAGTAACTGTTGATCGTCTGAGTTTGAACTTAGCTTTTCTTTTAGCTCTTTTTGAATTTTTTCCAACTTAGATACTTTAGCCAGAAGAGTTTCATTTTCTTTCCTCAAACATGCAATTTGATCTTTATGCATTTCAACATCAGACATGGAAGACTCACTTAATTCCTCTAGGTGTGAACATTTTTCGCAGGAAGAGTTACAGATACTGTCTTCAATTTTCTTTTTCAAGTTTTTTATTTTCTGACTTGATTTTCCTATATTGCTTTTTCGATTCATCATATGCATCAATGAGTTCATCAAGAGTAAAGTCTTCAAAATCAGAATTTACCTCAGCGACATTTTTATCACTGCATTGATCAGTACCGTCGTCCATGAGACACATGGGTTGTTCCTTTTCCTCATGGATTTTGACTAGACCGTCCCATACCACTTTAGCGGTCCTGCAATTAGAGACAAATGTGATTTGGTTATGATCAATTGCAGTTTTTAATACATTCAGAATCTTGAGATTATATGATGGGAATTAACACCGGGCACTAACATTTTTTTTTGCATTTGTGTCCTTCTGTTGTATTTATACCCATGGCTAATTGGGTTTGCAATTGTAAGGCATTATAAGCCAAAGGGTTAGTCTTTAAAGTCTTTGGGTTTCTATGTAAAATGCCAGTGGGTCCAGCAGGGTCCCCCACCCTCTTCCCCATTAGTCCACCTAGGTTCTAGGGCCCATGTGGGGCTGGTTCAAAGTCCAACATTGGACTTGGACCAAGAGGGGACAAGAATGGAAAAATTCAAAGGTGGAAACCCCTTAGTCAAGGGGGCGCCCCCCCTTTAACATTGTTTAATGCTTGTTGTTTTTTTATTTAATTTGGTCATTTGACCACATGGGGATTAAATATCCTATCCCTAGTTTACCCCTCCCAAATCCTAGATCTAGGGCTAGTTTTGGTCATTTGTATATTTCTATATAACCCGTGTATTTTTCATTTTGTAAGAATTAATGAAGAAGATATCAGAAAATTGGCATTTGACTCCAAGAGCCCAAGGGCGCCCCCCTCTCTCTCCCACCCCCTTGCAGATAGATTTCTATAAAATTCTTGAGGTGTGAAGCCTCCCCATCTCCCCCTCTCTGAGTGAGAATCTCAACACCGCCGCCGCGGCCGCCATCGAGCCGCCGTCCACCACCACTGCCACCGCGTCGGAGTTCTGTCCACATCAGGACAGAAGGTTGAAGCCCGAATTTTATCTCCAAATCATGAGATCTGATCGAGCTGAAATTTTGAGTGGTTCCTCTTGTTATCCCCTATCTCCATCTGAAATTGTGTGCCAATCAGAGGTCATTTGGTATTTTTCCCGTAATTTTAATTCCACCCCTAACAGTCTGCCAATCAGCGGATCTATAGGATAGGAGTCCGTTCTTATATTTTTCCTGCCCCTTATACATCTCCAAAAATCCCCAAAAAACTCATACATGTTCCTCACTTACCCCCCTTCCACCCATAATTTTTCTGGAGTCTAGATCTATTGTTTTCCTATCGGTCAAAAAATTAATTTCAGACAGATCTTGTTATGTCCTGTGTGTCTGTAATTCTAAGTCAGAAGCAATAGCAAACCACAGTCATTTTCATTTCTAATCCGTCCACTGGATGGATCTGAAATAATTATATGTTGTAACCCTTTGAGTCCTCTATCCATCGGTACCAATTTTGTCTCGATCCAACACCGGATTTCGGTGCAGAAATTCTTTTCGTGGTGGCGCGCATTTCTGATCTGAGAACAGGCCAGTAGATCAATCCATCGGTTAATCCCGGTAAAATACGCCGGGATAGCTTCGGCGACCGCTGCTCCCGGACATCGATCGGCAACCCATCAGTAGCATCCCAGCCAGCCGCCGCAGCAAGGAGACCCTCGGGTACCGCCGTCCCAGTAGCCGGACCCACCTGCTGTCCCGCGGGCCCCGCAGAACGGAGCCGGACCAGCAGCCCGCCTCCGGCCCGAGAGCGTTCCAAATTGCTGCCCGTCAACCCAAGATTGGTATTCCCGGGCTATTATTGTCGTCCTTTACCTCCCTGCGTGGAGTGGGCCATAAAATTACCGCTGTAATTATTTAATTACTCTGTACCGGGAGTACGAGTCTTGGTCGGGGTCATCTTCCCCACGTCCAGAGCGTGGAGGTATCGTGTCCGCTCCCCACTTGGCATTTGCTTTACTCGTATATTTTTGAATGCGCTGCTAGAGTGATAGGATAACTAGCTCGTTATATTATTTCAATCACCGCTGCGAGAGAGTGAGTGTGACCCGTCCCGTGACTCCATCCGAGTACACGGAAGAGCCGACTACCCGACTCAATGCCGATTTCTCAACCGCGCAGATCTCACGTTTCCCTTGCATAGGGACGTCCGCGAGCTAGAGTCCCAGGTTCGCGTCCCGTCCCGCATCAAATTGGTATCCGAGCGGAAGGTTGAGTCTAGGGTAGTCGTTGTTTAAAAAAAAGAGAGAAAAAATAAAAAAAATAAAAAAGTGTCTAAGTCTAGGTGTTACATTTGCATTCCTTTATTCGATATATCAAAAGGTGTTACCCGAACATTAGGTTACGCCTATCGGGAAGGTCACACGTTTGTGTGAGAGGATCTTCGGATCCCGAAACTCCACCTAGTATCAGATATTGGTTAAGTCTAGGTTTGTAATCGATTCTGCATTCCAACTTTGCATTAGTGTTTAGGGTCGTGTCTAGTGTCTTGTCACCAAGTGTCGCCATGGCCATCCTATAGCTTCCCGTGTCCCATGGATCCCCAAAAACCCACATCATATGCATGGTGGCGACACGCCCAAGGATGGGGAACCCAATCCTACCACCTCTGTAGGCCCGAAGCCCCGAACTTCTATGGCTCCAAAGTCTCGAGCGACTACCTAGAGTGGGAAGCCACTATTGACAAATACTTTGAGTGTTACATCATGTCTGATGCCATGGAAGTTGATTTTGCCACAAGGCGGCTTTTTTACGAAGCCGCCGAAAAATGGAGAGACATTGAAATCTTGAGGAAAATTAGGAGGCAATGGCCTATCGAGTCGTGGCGAGAGATGAAGGGCGAGCTTAGAAGGGTCTACCTACCTAGCCCAATCACCTCCAACCGACCCCACCGAATCACTACCAACCAAGTGGGTCATAGTCGGAGGCAAAGAACCCCACATGTAGACGAGCCTAAGCCCAATACTAGGCCGAGTGATTATGGGCGAGTCCATCCCGATACACCTACCCCAACCCCCACCGTTGCCGAACTCTTCAAAACCATTTAGGATCGGTTGGATAGGATGTGTACTCAGATTGACGGATTCATACCCGAGCCTAGGGAGGTCATAGCTGGTAGCCCCAACCTGGCCCCACCTACGGGGTCCTGAGGACCTCTTTTCCTCCAGGTGGACAGTCCTTCCCTACCCATGAGTGCTCCTTTGCCCCCACCCCCACCCTCCGATCTTTATTCGGAGCTACCTCAGCCGGAGCCACCCGTGTTTCTAACGGGAAAGCTTTTCATCGTCGAGCCACTACTTAGTTGGCTCAAGATAGGCTTGGTCCATAGAGCATCATGCTATCCATCCATGGACCCCATACTACCTTTAGTGCCAGTCAACTCATTCCATACCACATTTCGGTCTAGTCACCATGTGGATACATTGGATGACCTCCTTAAGGGATTAGACCGATAGTTGCAGTTGACACACTTATTGGCCCCAAGCTTCGACTGACCCATAGGTCGTAGTTTTACCCATCCCGCTTAGGGGTCCATTACCTTCGTGTGCACCGTGGGTCATGTCACCATGGAGGTCCTTTTATTCCTTCCCCTGCCGGTCGAGCCTTATTTCATTCCACTTTTCCCGAGGGAGGAACACTACCTTCCATTTAAGAGCACCGTCCCATCTTCCCTAATGAATGAAGATGACCACCTTCAAGAATTTCAAACTTGGGACCGTGTCATGATGGAACCCATCTCGAGGGGTCACCCATTCTTTGATCCCTTCGACCCCTTCGCTAGTGAACCCCTAGACCCACCATATCCATGCCACTTCTTCAGGGAAGTTCACTATCACACCCCTTCCCCACAGGCTAGTCCACCTACACTCAGCCAGGGGACCGTTCCCCGGTCATCATATAGGGGTGACGAAGAAGGAGTATTCGACTCTCCTAGCCCTCCCAAGTCTCCCAAATCCAACAGGCAGCCGCATGCTAGGGACAGATTAGGATGTCTAGGAGTCCCCCATTCCGTCAACCATCGATTGCATCTAGTGTATGCATGGCACACATTCGGATGTCCTGGTCCACCATTCTATGTGTATGGGTCGGACTAACAGTTGGTTTGTTTAGGGTCATGTGTGAGTCTTTGTTTCGTACAGTTTGTTTGTCGAGTGCATATGTATACATCGAGTTGAGTCGGTCTTATGTACGCTCGCGTTGTCAGTCCCTTTCGAGTGCGAGGCAAGTCGGATCCAATGCATACGTTGTAGACTTGCCAGAATTTGGGATCGGCTCTACCCCAACATATCGGATCTAGTCACATAAAGGGACCCAACGGTGATTCTTAGTGAGTCTTCGAGCAGCCTCCTCCCCTTTGAGAGTGACCCCACCCCGTAGTGTCCACCATTAGCCTCATTCCCACAGTAGCATGTGCATATCGAATATATACGGGATGAGCATGTAACGATTACTTGGAGTGGAGTGTACTCCGCGTTACCAGGTCGGTGATGGATCCACCGGAGCCACACGAGTAGCCGCACCCCTTACTCGACGGGGTCGAGTTCTACCCACCCGGGGAGAATTGATGGGATTCAACACTGGGCACTAACATTTTTATTTTGCATTTGTGTCCTTCTCTTGTATTTATACCCTGGGCTAATTGGGTTTGCAATTGTAAGGCATTATAAGTCAAAGGGTTAGTCTTTAAAGTCTTTGGGTTTCTATGTAAAATGCAAGTGGGTCCAGTAGGGTCCCCCACCCTCTTCCCCATTGGTCCACCTAGGTTTTAGGGCCCATGTGGGGCTGGTTCAAAGTCCAACATTGGACTTGGACCAAGGGGGGACAAGAATGGAAAAATTCAAAGGTGGAAACCCCTTAGTCAAGGGGGCACCCCCCCTTTAACATTGTTTAATGCTTGTTGTATTTTTATTTAATTTGGTCATTTGACAACATGGGGATTAAATATCCTATCCCTAGTTTACCCCTCCTAAACCCTAGATCTAGGGCTAGTTTTGGTCATTTGTATATTTCTATATAACCCATGTATTTTCTATTTTGTAAGAATTAATGAAGAAGAAATCAAAAAATTGGCATTTGCCTCCAAGAGCCCAAGGGCACCCCTCTCTCTCTACCACCCCCTTGAAGATAGATTTTTATGAAATTCTTGAGGTGTGAAGCCTCCCCATATCCCGCTCTCTGAGTGAGAAGCTCAGCATCGCCGCCGCCGCCACCATTGAGCCGCCGTCGCACCACCACCGCCACCGCGTCAGAGTTCTATCCACATCAGGATAGAAGGTTGAAGCCCAAATTTTATCTCCAAATCAGGAAATATGATCGAGCTGCAATTTTGAGTGTTTGTTCATCTTGTTATCCCCTATCTCCATCTTAAATTCCGTGCCAATCAGAGGTCATTTGGTATTTTTCCCGTAATTTTAATTCCACCCCTGACAGTCTGCCAATCAGCAGATCTGGAGGATAGGAGTCTGTTCTTATATTTTTCCCGCCCCCTTATACATCTTCAAAAATCCCCAAAACAACTATACGTGTTCCTCACTTACCCCCTTCCACCCATAATTTTTCTGGAGTCTAGATCTATTTTTTTCCTATCGGTCAAAATTCAATTTCAGACATATCTTGTTCTGTCCTGTGTGTCTGTAATTCTGAGTCAGAAGCAATAGCAAACCACAATCGTTTTCATTTCTAATACATATACTGGATGGATCTAAAAAAATTGTATGTTGTAGCCCTTTGAGTCCTCTATCCATCGGTACCAATTTTTCCTCGATCCGACACCGGATCTGGACGCAGAAATTCTTTTCGTGGAGGCGCCCATTTTTGATTCGAGAACAGGCCAACAGATCAGTCCACCGGTCAATCCCGGTAAAATACGCCGAGATAGCTTCGGCGACTGCCACACCCAGACATCGATCGACAACCCATCAGTAGCGTCCCAGCCAGCCGCCGCTGCAAGGAGACTCCTAGGTACCGCCGTTCCAGCAGCCGGACCCACCTGCTGTCCCACAGGCCCCGCAAAATCAAGCCGGACCAGCAGCCCGTCTCCGGCCCGAGAGCGTTCCAAATTGCTGCCCGTCAACCCAAGCTCGGTAATTATTTAAATACTGTGTACCAGGAGTACGAGTCTTGGCCGGAGTCGTCTTCCCCACGCTAGGAGTCTGGAGGTATCGTGTCCGCTCCCCACTTGGCATTTGCTTTACTTGTATATTTTTGAATGCCACTTCTAGAGTGATAGGATAACTAGCTCATTATATTATTTCAATCACCGCTGTGAGAGAGTGAGTGTGACCCGTCCTGTGACTCCATCCGAGTACACGGAAGAGCCGACTACCCGACTCAATGTCGGTTTCTCAACCTCGCAGATCCCGCGTTTCCCTCGCATAGGGACGTCCGCGAGCTAGAGTGCCAGGTTCGCGTCCCGTCCCGCATCATTATCAAAATGCATTCACTTATGTTCAACAGTCCATGTTGATTTATCTTTCGACAGCTTGTAAGGGCTAGGTGAAATTAGTCTTCACAATGAAGGATCGTGAGAGACAATAACCTTGCACATTCTACGCATCCATAAGCTAAAATATGAACCATCAGAGATAGGCGGAGAGTTTAATGAAAACAGTTCAGCAAAGGAACTCATGATGAAAATGCACTGGGATCTTCTCTGCAGATCCTTAGATATTGGTATGTTAGAGACCGACTCTGATACTAATTGTTAGGTCCTTTAGTGCAGTAAGGCGGATCTAGAGGGGGGGATGAATAGATCCTCTAAAAACTTTGCCTAATTAAAAAAAAACCTGAGATGCTGAAAAACTTAAACAAATGCTAAACCTCAAAGGTCGCATACAACAAAATTAATTCAAACACATTGAGTATTACTGACGTAGACTCAGAATACAATGGAAACATTCTTTGGAGATATATGTTCAAACAACAAATAGACTTGTGAGCAGAATGTGTGTGGAGAGAAGCTTGAACACAAGTAGTGCAAGATACAATCCCGATCAGATTGCTGCACACTACAAAATGTTGTAATATAAAACATTCAACCAAATACCTGTGAATGAGGATAGGAGAAAAGGAACAATCACACAAGCATTCTCAAAGGCACTGTAATTTTAAGGTGGTTCGGGACCACACCGGGCTCCCTACGTCCACCCCTCACCAAACCGGTGAGGCTTCACTCGCTTCACAATGAAGCACACGAGATAAAACCCCAACCACACACGCAGGCTAACACCTGTACACACACGAGGAACAAGCTCCCCACGAGGAGTACACTCCTCACGCTGTTTACACAGCAAGACACAGGGACAAGCCCCAAACGCTCTGGGTCTTAAACCCAGCAGCACACACACACACATAAATGTGCTCAAACGAGCTGAGCTTGTGCTAACATCGCACAGTTACATACACTGATATACGATTCGAAGTTTAGAAATGAAAAATAAGAAAACATAAGAATGAAGGAAAACACTGTAGCTTCTAAAGAAGCACTTTGACTGGAGATTCTAATACTCTATTTTTCCTTCTTCTTTCTCTCTCTAGATCACTTTAGCAATGACTTTCTCTTACTATCGAAGACCTCTCTCAAGGCTTACTTTCTTTTCTCCTTTCTTCTCACTCTTTCTCTTCCCTGGACGAGCTAAGCTGATCTACCTTAGAACTTCTGCTAAGCCTAAATATGCTCCCCTACTTTCCCAAATGGTGATCGCAGCATATTTATAGGGGTCTTCAATATGAGCCTTTGATCTTGGGAAATGCAATTTGGGTCGTTCAGACCTTTGGAATACTCAAGAACAAAGGTAAGAGGTGTTGACTCCAATGGCCACTGATAGGCCTTTGAAAGGTGCTCATGCAAACCTCATGCAGTTGCTTCTTCTCCAAGGTAGAAAGATAATGGATAACAAGCTTTTTTTGATAGGTCCACGTGTAAAGAGTGAATATCCTTTCCTAGGAGCTTTCCAGAACCCAAGGCACGTGCCTGGGATCACACACCAATGATTGGACTTCAGATTATGAGCCCAATGTAAGACTCGCTACCTACTTGAATCCCATTACGGAAGGGGTCGACCCTCAAGGTCGACTCTTGGTAATTTCCAAGCCTTTAGCTTAATGTCTGGGCAGAACAGAACTCTGACTAAAGGGGGTCAACTCCAAGGGTCGACCCTCTGCCTGCCAAAGCCTTATTGCTATAATGGATGATGTTGCTATTGCTGTTTGGCCTTTGCTGGCTTGTTTGCAGGTTAAGATGAGCTGCGACTTGGTGCCGGCGTTAGTTGACTTATCAAATATGCCATGGTCTCTTCTGTTGTCTTCCTGATCTAAGCAGCATTTCATCGAACACTTGATGTGCAGTACTAGGTCTACTGAATTTGCATTCTTTTGATGGCTAGATGGCTTAGATGTGTCGACGCATAGCTTCATTGCATTGACTCATGCTATTATTCATACTACTGGGTTGACGCTATTGTTGTTGCTGGCATTTGCTTTGATGTGTCGAAACATAGCTTCATTGCGTCGACTCATGCTACTATCCATACTACAGGCTGCTTCTGTTGTGTCTACGCCATTAGCTCATTGCATCGACTCACCCTTTATATATGCTTTAATGGCCGTTGCTCTGAAGTCAAGTGGTTGTTCTTCCGTTGCGTCGACTCCATGGCTTGATTGAGTCGACGCAGCCTTCATGTAGCCTTTGTTGCTGCTTGATGTTTGCTTCTATTTTCATCATGCATGTCGACTCACCTTGAATGTGGGTCGACACACTTAAACTTGGCTCTTGCCATTGTTGCTTGCACTGCAGTTGCTGGCTTTGCTTTTGTTACTACAGGTGCTACTTGGATGTTGCTGTTGCTACTATTGAGCTGCTGTTAGTGGCCTTTTGTTGTTGGCTTGTAGGGTGCTACATTTGATGCTACTAGTGTATGCTGCTGAATGCTATTAGAGCTTCAGATGAGTCGACCCAGTTGGGCTATGGGCCAACATAATGGTCCTCATGTGCTTCAGAGACTGTCAATTGAATCTGTCGACTTGAGCAAAAAGTCAGTCGACTTAGATTAATATCTGTCGACTGAATTCCATATCAGTCGACTGATTTTTGCATAGGTCGACTGATTTTGCTTTACTTCTATCAATTCTTCCTTCACACTTCCTAGCCTTATCGAGAGATGTTAACACATAGAAATGTCCTCTTAAGCTTCTTATTCATGATCTTGCCTTGCCTCAATCCCTTCAGTAAACTTCTTCTTTACTGCTAAAGTCAGCTGGCTGGCCTGCTACTACAAACAAAAATCTATCCACTTGAAGGCATGTCGGTCGACTTAATTCAGATATCCGTCGACTGAATTAAGTTCAGGTCGATTGATATTTCCTTATTTTTCCCAGTTACTTTCTTAATTGTTTAGCTTGTTTTTTCTGGGGACTCTCCCAATCTTCTAGACTATTAGACCTGCAGAATGTTATGACATTGAACATATTTTGGGCCTAAATTTGAATTTGAATCTTCAACTAATATCCATTGTTTCTTCAGATCCATGACTCAATAAATCAATGAGTCATAATTAGACATCATTAAAACCAGAGATACAATAATAAGTTTTGGATTGTGAAGTCCCAGACGGTTGTTTGTAGTGTGTCCTTTTGGTGACCGGTGAGGCATTAGTTTGGAACCGGTGTTGGCCGGTGAGCATTATAGGTTTTCGGCTCTGGAATTTGTGATTGGCTCTGAGGAGCCGATGGTAGAATAGTAACCGATCATGGTCGGCAGTGAGGTTGTCGCCTGAGGATGAGGTGTGAACGTTCTTCTTGTAAGGAGAGCTCGGTGTCCAACAATTGGAGAAGCTATCGACCTGAGTTGGTGCTAAAGGTGGTCTCCCGGTTAAGAATGGTGTGTTCTCCGCGTGCGTAATGTGTCGGTTGTGTTGTGCGCTTGAGAGTTTCAAGGGAGCTGAGGTGATGCTGGACTTGTTGGTTTCATGTACCCCGATCGGATGGGGTCAAGCGTGTATTAGTGAGGTAGAGCGAGAGGGCTCTTTTTGATTGCGCTGGTCTGGTGGTGTTCCTTAGTGATGGTTGTGCGGTACGTTGCATGGTGGTGTTGTAACCGTGAAGCCCTACCCATTTGGTGAGTTCTTTCCTAGAGTTCTATACTATGTCCTAAAATTTTGAGGATGAAATTTCTATAAGGGGGGAGGAGTGTCATGCCCTGGATTTTCGGATCGTGTTTCCGCAGGTTGCGGATCGTGTGCAAATGGGTTTCAAACTTTATATTGATTTTTTTGGACCCTTTGTTGATGCGTCTGTGGGTTATTTTGGGTCCGTGGTGGCGCGAGGAGCGGTCCTACTTTTTTCCTGAATTGTTTTGGGTCGGAATTTATTTTTCGAGATTTTTTCGGGGTTCCTACTGATTTTCTACATGAAATAGAAAAAATAATATATAAAAAATAAATTAAAACCCCTTTTAACCCCCCTCTCTCCCCCTCTATTCTCTCGTCTCTATCGACTCACCCTCTCCCTCACTCTCTCCCATCCCTCTTTCCTGTTGTGTCCCTGTGGTTTTGATGATGTCATACACTATGACTTATTAAACTATGATTTTTATGATGTCACACACAATGAGTCATTATGATAATAACTCTTCATGATTTTAATAGTGTCATGCCTCATATCCTCTGGATGATGTCAATGTTTATTTGATTATGTTAATACATGAATATCCATGAGCCATGTGAAGATAGGTTCAAATTTGAACAAAGCAATGGACAGAAGTGTGAAAATCAAGAGCAGACTGCACAACATGTTATCACTGAAAAATGGCCAGATAAAGGTGAGAAATATTGGTTAGTGGTGACAAATAGGTCCCTACCGGTGACAAATAGCTCATGAGAGTGAAAAGAGCCCATTCCGCGAAATCTACATGAAGCGAAGTCGACTTGAGCTGCATATGAAGTCGACTTGTCACGTTAAGTTGGAGAAGCTTTCAAAGGCGACGGCTAACGGGCGATAAGGGTGACAAATAGCTCGTTAGAGCTGACAAATAGCCGATAAGGGTGACAAATAGCTTCCTAACGGTGACAAATGGCTCTTAGCAGTGAAATATGAAGAACGATCAAGCTATTCAAAGGATTCAACCTTGTATGGGTTTCCTAACCCTATTATCTTGATTTTGGAGCTTCCCTAAGCATTGGATGATACTGATTAATCTCTTTCAAGATAAAAGGCTGAAATCATTCTTCTGTTCTTATGGTCTTCATATAGATGGTTTGAATTGGTAGTATCTCTTCAATGAAGTCCAGCTCGTGCTAGTCAGCGGCTTAGTGCCTTCACCCATGGCAACAGAATTTCTTCAAAACTCAGCATAATCCAAATTGAGTCTGAGGTTGGTTATCAAGCATAATCAAATCTCATCTGCTAGCATGAACAAGCCAGCAGCACAATCTGTGCAATGGTGGTACGCCGTAAGCAGTCTTGGCAAGTGTCAACAGACATGAACTTTCGCAGCAGAAGCATGAGCCAAGGCCACCTTGAAGTCAAGGCTATCCAGCAGTGATCATGCATCAGTAGTTCTGCAATATCTCTAGCAGATCTCTCCTGCTCTGTTCAGAAGCTCAAGCTCATCACCAGCATCACCCGCTAGTCAATGCCATATGTGACGGCTTGTGCCGTTTAAGGGTGACAAATAGATACCTAAGGGTGACAAATAGGTATCTAAGGGTGAAAAATGGCTAAGGGTGAAAAATGGGCAATAGGCTTTATCGCATGAAGTTACAAGGAGGGAAGTCGACTTCGGGACCTGCTCAAGTCGACTCCAGTTATATGAATTTCACAAAAAAGATGAACTGCAAAGCAGAGCAAGGGCGACGGTTGACCAGCGCCTAAGGGTGAAAAATGAACATCTAAGGGTGAAAAATGAATAGCTAAGGGTGACAAATAGATTAATGGCGATGGCTCTTTTGCCTTATGGTAACAAGTGGCCAGTTCGAAGAAGGAGGCGTCAACGCAATGGAGCAATTGCGTCAACGTAGTAACGGCTTCAGTAGCAGCAATGGCCAATGCGAAGAAGGATGCATCGATGTGACATTTATAGTGCGTCAATGCACACTCTGCAGACAGAACACGTTATAAGGTGTCCTCGAAGAAGGCTACGTCGATGCACACATTGTGAAATCCGGAAGCGTCCTTTGCGAACTTGCACATGAGAAGGATTTGGGCCTAATAGTCCAAGTCTAAATGGTTAAAATGGACGTGCTTCGATGGTTCAAGGTTCTAGAAGACCTTCTGGCAGAAAATATTCCCATCTTTAAAGTTGGACCAATTGTAGAACTCCTATAGAGGGTTTCATCCAGAAATGAGTTTTGCCTTGAGGAACAAGTACTCTCAATCTGTTGTGTACTGCATGAAGAGGATTGGCAGGCCAATGAGAAGCCACCATACCTTATCACCTTCCAGCCAGTCAGTGGCCACTCTTCTCAGGATCTGGAAGCATTCTGCGGATCTAGACGGCCCAGATTTCTTCCTACTAAATTAGAATCTACAAAGCTCGTACCATGCATGGAAAAAGAAAAAGATGCTGGAACCAAAAGTAGCGTTTGCGGGACATGCTCTGACGGATGACAGACAAGCATATGGGATAAGAGGTTTGAAGAAGATATCAAGAAAAAAAGGCACGGAGAATAGATAGGCAGAGATGAAGCCCTGTTTGTAGAAGAAAAGGAGAAGAGAAAGGTGATATAAGAGAGAATATTCGATCAGTAGAGCAGTAACCTCCAGAGGATAGAGGAGTTGAGCTACGTCTAGAAGAAAAGAGAAGAGAAGAGAGGAAGAGAGGAAGAAAAAGGAGAGATGAATCTGAGGGAGAGAGAGCTGCTGCAGTTCAGAGAGAAAGAGAAAGAGTGTTGAGAGGAAGAGGAAGAGAAGCCAAGCCAAGTCCCACATTACAGTCAAAGTGCTTCCATAGGAAGCTACATTCCTGATTTCACATTGAGAGCTTTCTTTGCGCTATTTCAGTTCAGTATTTATTGTTTTTTTTTCTTTTCATTTTCTTCATTGCACTTCCGACGTCCTGTTCAGGGGTCGGGTTCCCTCTGTGGTTTCAGATGAAGGGAGAAATGTTTCTCCCGGTTCCCTCTGTTGTTTCAGAGGAAGGGAGAAGTGTTTCTCCGTGTTCCTTCTGTGTAGCAGAAGAAGAGAGGATTCGTTCCTCTGGGTTGTGAGTAGCTGGAAGTTCCTTCTGGGTCTTTAAGAAGATGGGAGGAGTGTGTTCCTCCGGGTTAAGCTGTGTATCAGCATTTGTTGCAGACTGAGTCTGCGTTCTTGCTTTGTGCAAGGGAAGCCTCACTCGGGTTGAGTAAGGGGTGGACGTAGGTCTGTGGGTAGCAGACCGAACCACCTAAAAAATCTACTGTCCAGTGTGGCATGCCTGTGTGATTGCTTTCTCGCTAGATGTTTGCTTAGAATCGTTCTCCATATCTGCTATAGCATCTAGTGAAGTACTGCGATCAATGACACCCAAGAGGGGGGGTGAATTGAGTGATTACAAATTTTAGAAAACGGTTACCTTATTTAAAAGGATATGATAAAACATCAACTAAGAATTTTAGATCTGTTTAACTACAAGTTAGATTTATCAAAATCTATTGCCATGATAGTTCTTTGGTACTAGGCGGAGGTGTGAATCCAAGGATCCTACTCAAGCAAGGTGCTATCGTCCTGACAAGATTGATCTTGTCAATTCAAAAACACTTTTTAATATACCAAAGATCTATTTAGATAAGATCGATTATGCTAGATCTGAAGGATCAAACGCGAAAGAACAATATGCACGAACAAACACACGGAATGGGGGTAGAAGAAATGAACCAAACCACACAATAGACAAGGATTTTAAGGTGGTTCAGATGCAACTACGGCAACCTACGTCCACCCCTCACCAAAACCTGGTGAGGCTTCACTGCTGGAAACCAACACAGAGATGAATCCCCAACACGGAGTCAAACTCCAAACACACACGCAGGACGACGCCTGCACACACACGGGGAACAAACCCCAACACACACACACACACACACGGAGACGGAGTCTCCAACACGATCCAATGACTGGATCTACAACGCACACACATACACTGCAGCAAATGCAGCACAGACTATGGATCTGAAAAGATCCTCATACACAAACATACGGATTTGGGAAAAATCCACACACACACAAATGTAGATCTGAAACGATCCACACACACACACACACAAGTGTAGATCTGAAACTATCCACACACACACACTGATGTTCACAGATTTAGAAGATTACATACATGAAGCTCAAGAAATTTAGAATAAGAAACATAAATGAAAAACTTCTGATTTAGGCTCCCCCTGAGTAGTTGATGCAAATCCTGGATGAAGCTTGCTTCTCCACTTGATTTCCAGTCGATCGGCTTCAGATCGATCTTGAAAAGCTTGAGGTTTGATGAAGAACTTCTGGACGGATCACTGTTCACGGAGGTGTTGCAACATCTCTCTTTTTCCCTTTGGCAACCTTCCTTTGATCCCCTTTTAGCAATTAAGGTTTCTTGGCCCAAGAGTTATTTTTATAAGACCTAGGATGCTCAAGGGACAAGCCAGGAACCAGATCCACGAATTTAGGCAAGTTGGGAAATTTTTAGACCAAAAAGTCCAAGAAGGAGGCTTTGTACACATTCATGAAGTAAAGTCAACAAAGGGGGCTTCGAAGGGTTCGGTCAACCAAAAATTTCGGTCGGTCGACTGAACTCTGAAAATTTTTAGATTTTTCAGTTCTGGAAAGTTAGGTCAATCAAACTACCTATTTAGGTCGACCGAACACTGTCAGAGTTCAGTCCATTGGTTGCTGGAAAATTAGGTCGACCGAAATGGTCCCATAGGTCGACCAAACTCTGGAAACTCTGCAAAATAGAATTGTTAGCCCACAATAACATGTCTATATAATCAAACTTGGGATTGAACATATGTTTGCATCTATGTGAAGTCATTTGAACTCTTTTTATGCATTTTGAAGACTTGATCATTTGAAGCATTTGATAAGATGGAGTTTAGCCTTAATTGCATTCTAGTGTTCGCCCTTAAGCTAGTATGCACAACGTGAGATGGAAAACACGTCTAGGGTTTTGTTATCATCAAAATCACCTGGAGAGACTCAACAATCTCCCCCGTTTTGATTATGACAAAACTCTAGACCAAAAGATGCATTTGTGTGCTGATAAACAAACTTAGAACTTGAAATCAACGCATTCCATACTTGCAAGCTCCCACATGGTTCTTGTACGTGGCAGAGTTTGCACTCACCCATAGTGAGAGATTTCAGACGGCATGGCCTATCTTTTATCCAACACCATTTGATATACATAGAACCGATGAAGATAGGCAAAGCCAACAATCCACAAGGCGGTCAATCCATTAATCCGTAAGGTAACTTCAATCCCTTCAAGATACATCATTCAAACCATTCAAGCCAACACATATCATTCAATCATATTTGCCAAATGGAAATTTAAGAAAAAATGAAATACAAGTACCAACATGTATGTCCAAGACCAAGTGCATTCCATTTCATTTCATGTTCATTACATGGTGCAAAGACACTTGACACATTACAGGACAAATGCGGAATGACTCAACTAATGCAAAGGCAATAGCAAATGCCAAATGGCATACACACATACATTCACACATGCATAAAATATAGATAAACCAAACCTAATAACTACTTCTCCCCCTTTGTCATCATCAAAGAGAGGAGGGGATACAGGAAAAGTGGATCAAAAGCGAACTGGAAGGCCCAAAAACAACGAGTAAGGTAAAGACCGAGAAAGTCCTCAATTGCCATCTGCAGGAGGTGGCTGATCGCCAAGACGGCGACGGATATCTTCAAGATGTGATCTTGAAACTGAAGGTGATGCTGAATATCTGCAAGGGAGGTCTCTTGAGCCTCGCCACGGCTCTGAAGGCCCAAAAGTGTGTGGTTCATGAGATAAAAAACTTGGCCTGAATCTACATGGCTAGAGGAGCGGGTAGCCACTTGGGTGGATAAGTTGGCCATATGGGTGGAGAGGGTGTCCAAGGCGGTGGAGAAGGAATCCATTCGGCCAGTCATGGTGTTCATAAAGGTGTCGAGTCGATCAAGTGATGACCCAAACTAAGCGTCAAGGTTGGAAACTTGTTCCCCAAAGACATCGATACGATTTTTGATCCCAGAAAAGTGCCTATCCAAAGTCTCATAATCTGCCCAAGAAGGTGGTCCAGCACCTTGAGTAGAGGACTCCCCGTGAAAGACCTGCAGTGGAGATGGCATATCTGAAGCTGTCGGTGGAGGAGGAGGTGGCTCCTGCTGTGGTGGAGGAGGGTACTCCTCAACTTGAGCTTGAAGAGGGACTTGGGCTTGATCCTGCTCCTGTTGATCTTGGCCCTCTTCTTCATATTCTTATTCATCTCCATAGATTCTGACATTTCTGTATAAGACTCCATCTTCACCCCATTCATACCCAAAAGATGAGCAAAGTTTGTGCTTATTGTATATATCATCTTGTCAGACGTAAATGTTAACTTCCCCAGCCAAACCAACTCCAACATGACGAAAAATGCCAGTCAAGTGTGAGGCATATGGCAGGGATTGTCTTCTTTGGGTATGTCATGACCCAATTATATCCATCATAAGGCGTCCCATATTAATGGAGATCCCACCCAAAACATGATAGAATAGAAACTTGTGCACCTCAATTACGGCATCTCTGCTCCCACCCTTAGGATAGATAATAGTGGTGAAGATGTGATGCAGAATCCACTGTGTTGGTGGGAAATAATTGGCATTTAGAGTGATCAAATTACTGACTGCGTGCACATACTCATAGCACGTCATGAGCATGAATGTGTCCGCCACAACACCATGACCATACACTATATCTTCCCCTCTAGCTGAAACACCTAGAGCACTTGCAAATAATTATGGATTGATTGTAAACTCCACTCCTTTCACAATGGTAAAGAGATGGCCATCCCTCAGATTCAGGTTGCCATAGAACTCTTGAACTAAGCTCGGATAATACAAAGGATATCTTGTTACGAAATCAATCCATCCACTTTGAACCTCAAATGCCGCACTTATATCAGGAAGGATGTCATTTAGCTCATCAAAATCGACCAGACGAGGGTCAAGTATAGGTCGTGGGCGAATCGGTTGTGCCCTGGGAGGTGCGGCTGCCCGCTATGGTGGAGGAGCCTCAGCTCTTCTGGCACTAGACTCCCCTTGGGTAGAACGCCGAGAACTTCTTCTAGGCGCCATCTAGATAGAAATCATAGTAGAAAACCTAAGGGGAACAAAGATCCTTCCTCAGGATGGAATGGAATGAAAAGATGCACCAAGATACCATAGAATGGGATGCTCCACACCCTAGAACCCTAGGAATGGCTTCAAGGTCGCACAATTAGCCGTGGAGATTTCATCCAGAAGTGATGACGAACACGCCAGATCTTGTGCGGATGGAAGAAGAATGGGTTTCTAGGGCTTGAGAGGAGGTGTATTCGGTTTTTAAGGCTGGAGAGAAGTTGGGGGAGTGAGAAGAGGTGAGAAAGTGAGTGAATGGGGATGAAAACCCCCTTAAAATGGAGTTCAGACGTGGGCGGTTTCGGTCAACCGTCGTTAGTCAGTCGGTCGACCAAACTGGTTGACCCCCCTAAATTTCAGCATTTTTTGTGTTGAACACTTTCATCTCCTTTTTTTTGATTTTTTTTATACATCCTCCTTTTTCCCTTTTTTTATACATCCTCCTTTTTTTTGACTAGAAGGAATGAGTGATCTTTATGAGACGTCTACTATAGGAGTTTTTCTGAAACTCCCCCTCAGTAAATGCTTCTGATCCTTAGGTCTTAAGATCCACATTTATTTAGCAAGGAATTATAGGCCTTAGAAACATTTCAAGGAAGGGCTATATGTATAAATACAAACAAGCATGCATTGGTGGTATATCATCATACAAGAAACCAGTAATGTACACACAAGGTATGCATGTTTTTCTATGCAATCTACCCTTAATGCAACTAACTTTTTTATCTATGCAAGACTCAGCCTCAATGCCGACTTAGGTATGTAAGCTCTAACCCTTGAACATGCCAAGTTCCCTTCTGATTTTATTGAATTGTTCCTGGTTGAGGGGTTTGGTGAAGATGTCGCCAACTAAATGTGTGTATCTATGAATTTTAATTCAAAGACACCTTTACCTACATGATGTCTCAGAAAATGATGTCGAATGTCAATGCTAAGTCTTAGAATGTTGTACGGGATTTTTGACAAGTTAATAGCACTGGTATTGTCACACATAATTGGAACACATTTCATCTCAACATTCAAATCAAGCAATTGATTTTTGATCCAAAGTACTTGGGCTCTACAACTTCCGGCGGCTACATATTCAACCTCGGTCGTTGAGGGAGCTACTGGATGTTGTTTCTTGGAAGCCCATGAAACTAGGCATGCACCAAGAGACTGACAGTACCCACTAGTACTTTTACGATCAACAATACATCCAGCATAATCGACATCGGTATATGCAATCAAAAAAAATGAACTACCGATGGGAAACTATAAGCCAAAGTCTATTGTGCTAATTAAGTAAAGAAAATGAAGTCCCGTGATTAAATGGCACCCAAGAGGGGGGGTGAATTGGGTATCAAAAATTTTCAGAGCTTATACTAAATATAAAACACGTCTTAAGAGCAGGGAACCAACAGGTAGAGATCTAATGGAATATAAAATGAATCTGGATAAATCAACCCCTACAGCAGTTCTTTGGTACTAGGCGGAGTCCGGGAATCCGAAGATTCTCTCACACAAGGTATTTTCCTCCCGACAGGACTGACCTTGTCGATCAAAATTTACCTTTCGATATACCAGAGATCTCCCATAAAATGGTTAATGAATCTAGATCTAAATACAGAAACTAGATGGTAATACGATATGCAAAAGAACTAAAGCAGAATGGAGGTAGAAGATATGGATCAAACCACTCAAGAGACAGTGATTTTTAGGTGGTTCGGATGCAACAACGGCAACCTACGTCCACCCCTCACACACCGTGAGGATTCACACACTATCTTGTAGGAAATTACAAGATCAACACCACACACACACACGTGAAGAGTATAGAACTCCCACGAAAGTGCAAGAGCATGGACACACAAGAACGTTGAAGAACAATGAAGAACTCACACACACATGGATCTGTCAAGATCCATACACACACAAGTGATTGAAGATTACAAGAAGATACAACTCAGCTTAAACACGAATGGAAGACAAAGAACAGAAAAATAAAGTCAGAAAACAAGCTCCCCCTTAATGGATGAAGGTAGTATAGGATGAAGCTTGCTCCCAGCTTGATCTCCACTTGATTTGGATGCAAATTTGCACTTGAAAACTTCAGCTTTTGGATGAAGAGTTCCCCACGAATCACGGTTCATGTGAATAGTACCAGCACCCTCTTCCTTGATAGCCTCCCCTTGTTCTTCCTTGAAAAGCCTTAGGGTTTATGACCCTAATGAGATCTTTTATAGATCTTGGAAGGTCAGGAGATAAGTCCCCAGACCATATCCACAAATCACTCCTTGACTGAGACCAATGGGCTTAAACAAATGGGAGAAACACCCTCTTCTCGAGCTTGAACCAGAAAGTCAAAAAGGGCTGCCTCGGGGATTTCGGTTGACCAGAAATATGGGGGTGGTCGACCAAAACCTGTTAATATTGAAGTTTTTCATTTCTGGAAAATTTGGTCAACCGGCCTCTACCCATTGGTCGACTGAAACCTGTAAATCTTGAAGTTCTTCGTTTCTGGAAAATCTAGTCGAAAGCCTGTAAATTTTGGGGTTTGTTTGACTAGGTTAACTCAGTTTGAAAACATTGATGCTTGAGAACTTTCCACATGATATTTAAACTCAACCTAAAACCCCCTTGACTCGTGTTTTGATTCCATTGACATGGACTAAGATAAAACCTTAACTCTGAGTTTTGTTATCATCAAAATCATTCAAGGAGACTCAACAATTTCCCCCTTTTTGATGATGACAAAACTCGAGTAGAAAAGAGCATAAACGAGTCAACCGAGAAACAATACATTTGAATCATCCATATATGCCCTGATGTTGATTGGAAATAAAACAAGTAGATTTAGTGGGTGGCCAAAACCAAGTGCATTACATCATTTCATTTCAGTTCAAAGATCTAATTACAAGGACTGACACACTGCAAGGACTTCCAACATGACTCACAAAATGCAAGGCACGAGATGTAAGCTAACAAGATGCAACATGACTCACAAAGACTCTAGCATGCAAGCAAGCAAACAAAATGCATAACATATATATAAGGCCTGACACCTGACATAACTACTTCTCCCCCTTTGGCATCATCAAAATGGGGAGGGGGTTATAGGACTTGTGGACATAAAAGACACGACGGAAACACAAGGACAGCTAAGGAGTGGGGTGATCTGGAGTCCCCTCGCGAGCATCATCACCTGAAGCACCATCATCATCACCGGAGCCATCAGCAGGAGGTGGAGGAGGAGGAAGACGGTCCTCAATTCTATGCAGAATTTCGTCATGATGAAGAAGCTATCTACGGAGGCTAAGAAGGGTATGATTGTTGATACAGAAGGCTTCATGTGTATCTTCGTGGCTGGCATAGAGGGTGGCCATGTGGGTAGAAATGTCATCCAGAGCATGGGTGAAAGAGTCCATTCGTCCAGTCATAGTGTCCATGAAGGTGTCCAGCCGATCAAGGGATGAGTAGATCTGGGTTTCCACGCCTAAGACACGTCTATCAAGAGCCTCATAGTCCCCCCAAGTAGGATGACCAGCACCCTGAGCAGAGGACTCACCGTGAACAAACTGTGGAGGTGGTGGCATCTCCTGATCCATATGGTGAGGTGAAGGTGGGGGAGGCTGATCCTCCGCCTTAAATGGAGGGGGTGCATCCCCATGAGCCTGCTGCGGCTGTGGTTCTTTGTCATTAGCAAATTGTTCTGCATAGGTGGGAATGTCCCTGGTAAGCTCACAATCTTCATCCCAGTAATATCCAAGATTGAAGAAAATATTGTGTTCATTGTAGATATCATTTTGGCGAACTTGAAGTGACCTTTCTTCTTCCAAATCTACCCCAACATAGATAAAGACTCCTGTCAACTGTGATGCACAAGGTAAGGAGCACCCCAAGTTGGTTCAGCAAGAGTCAATCAAAGTAGTCATGAGTCGACCCATATTCACGGGGTTCCCATTCACGACATAGTAAAAGAGGAACCGATGAACCGTTGTCACTTCATTTCTACTTCCACCTTTTGGATAAATCAAGGTAGTGAATATGTGGTGTAGAACACGCTGCAAGGGCGGAAAGTAGTTGGCATTTAGATGGATGAGGTCACTCACTCCCCGAACATAATCACAACCTTTCATAGCAAGGAATGCATCCTCCACCTTACCATGTCCAAACAACATATAGGCACCCCGGGCTGAAACTCATAAGGCACGCCAAAAAAGGTCGGGTGCAATATGTATCTCAATATCCTGAACAACTGTGAATAATTCTCCATTTCTCTCAACGAGATTCCCATAAAATTGCTGGACTAGGTTGGGATAATACCTAGTGTATCTGGAGACAAAATCATTCCACCCATCTTGAATCGCAAAGAGTGCAAACAAATCTGGCAATATCTCAGTCACCTCCTGAAAATCAACCAGGCGAGGGTTGATGATGGGCCGTGGAGGTAGACAGGGTGCACGACAAGGTTCCAGTGCTTGCTGTGATGGGCCGAGGCCTCCCGTCTCTGACTGCTGGCTTCCCCTTGAGTGGAATGCCGAGAACTCCGTCTAGGCGGCATCTTAGACTAGGAAACCGACTGTGAAATCCTTCGAAGAAGAGAGACTCTACCCTTGAGATTGAGATGGACTAAGGAGCACTCCTGGAGCCCTGGAAGATCATTCCCCATGCTCTGGAATCAAGGAGGTGGCTTGGTGGCAGCACGAACGTCCGCGGAGATCGTGTCCCGGAATGGTGACAAATCCGACGGAGTTTGTGCGGATGGAGGAATGGTGAGGGTTTAAGGCTTATGGAGTGGAAGGTTTGTGTTCTAGGGTTTGTGTAAGGTATGGGAGAGAGAATGAGTGGGATAGAATGAGATAAGAAGGGGAGAAAACCCCTTAAAAAGGGGGGGCGGTCGGGTCTCGATTGGACTAGCCGCCGGTTTCGGTCTACCGCGCCGTGTGGGCGGGTCGACCGGAATGGTTGATTGGCCAAAAAAATGTTTTTTTGTGTTAACTGAAAGCCTCCATATCTCCTACTTTGGTTGAGCTCCCTTCACTTGGTGGTATTCATCCCCCTTTTGTTTTTTTTTCTTTTTTTTGTGTATACTTTCTTTTTCCTTTTTTTTCTTTTTTCTTTTTTTTGCTTCTTTGGGGAGAATTTCAATAAATGACTTTTGAAGAATCAACCAGTGAGGTTTTTCTGAAAGCTCCCCCTCAGTGACAGCCTAGTGTCCCTAGGTCAATTGTCTACATTTATTTGTGAAGGAGTATTGGGTTTTAGAATTTTTCGAGGGGTATATAGATAAAAATATACAATCACGCATGCAGGATGGTATCATACAAAAAGGAGTAAAAACACACAACATGGTGATGCATGTCACACTATCTACCCTTTATGCTTCTGATATGCATCACTCATCCTAATGCAGACCTAAGTGTGTATGCCCTCACCCTTGCACATGCCAAGTTCCCTTCTAATCTTGTTGAAGTTCTCCTGGTTTAAGGGCTTTGTGAAGATATTGGCCAACTGATTGTGAGAATCAATAAAATGCAGCTCAAAAACCCCTTTGCCTACATGATCTCTCAAGAAATGATGCCGAATGTCTATATGCTTGGTCCTAGAGTGTTGAACATGATTTTTTGATAAACTGATTGCACTTGTATTGTCACATAAAATTGGAACACATTTTATTTTAATATCCAAATCAAGCAATTGATTTTTGATCCAAAGTACTTGGGCTCCACAACTTCCGGCGGCTACATACTCAGCCTCGGCCGTTGAGAGAGCTACTGAATGTTGTTTCTTGGAGGCCCATGAAACTAGGTAACCACCAAGAAACTGACAGTACCTGCTAGTACTTTTTCGATAAACAATGCAACCAGCATAATCGACATCAGTATATGCAATCAATTCAAAAGAACTGCCGATCTGAAACCACAAGCCAAAGTCTAATGTGCCAATAAAATATCAAAAAATCTGCTTAACAGCCATCAGATGTGATTCTTTTGGACACGATTGAAAGCGAGCACACAGACATACACTATACTCAATATCAGGGCGACATGCTGTTAAATACAGTAGTGATCCAATCATACCTCGAAACAGTGTATGATCTACTGTTTTACCATTTTCATTTTTGTCCAACTTCGTGGTTGTGGCCATCGGAGTTGATATGGGTTTTGCTTATGCCATCCCGTATTTTTTCAACAGCTCCATTGTATACTTGGCTTGGTTTATGAAGATGCCTTCGAGCATTTGTTTTACCTGCAATCCAAGAAAGAATGTTAGTTCACCCATTAGACTCGTTTCAATCTCTCCTTGAATTATTCTTACAAATTCATCACATAAAGCATTGTTAGTGGCTCCAAAGATTATGTCATCAACATACACTTGAACTGCCAATATATCTTTACCTGATTTCTTTGTGAAGAGTGTTTGATCAACCTTACCTCTTTTGAACCCATTTTCAGTCAGAAATGAAGTAAGCCTTTCATACCATGCCCTTGGTGCCTGCTTGAGCCTGTATAACATCTTCTGGAGATTGTACACATGTCGTGGGTGCTTGGAATCTTCAAAGCCTGGAGGTTGTTATACAAAAACATCCTCTTTGATATACCCATTAAGAAAGGCAGATTTAACATCAATTTGAAACAGTTTAAAGTTCAATGAGCAAGCAAACGACAATAAAATCTGGACTGCTTCTAGCCTAGCAACCGGGGTAAAAGACTCATCAAAATCAATCCCCATCTCCTGGCTATACCCCTTGGCTACAAGCCAGACCTTATTCCTAACAACCACACCCATATCATTCAGCTTGTTTCTAAAGACACATCGGGTTCCTATTACGGGTTGATTTCTAGGACGTGGCACAGGAGTCCACACTTTGCTTCTTTCAAACTGGTGCAACTCTTCATGCATAGCCTGGATCCAAGATTCATTTTGCAAGGCATCATGAATGTCCTTAGGCTCCTCTTGAGAAATTAAGGTAATTAAATCCTCCTCTTCTACTTGCCTTAGAGAGGATCTAGTTCTTACCCCATCTTCAGGATTACTTATGAAGTTTTTACCAGGGTGATCTTTCAGAAGAGTGGATGATCTTGGCAAATCCAAGTGTTGCACTTGCTGCTCTTGAAGTGTTTCAATTGAGGGATCCTCATCTTCTTCACTCTTACTGGATCCACCTTCAGTTGGCTCATTCTTGGCCTTGACATCATTCGGACTTTTGGAATCCTCATCTGCATCCACATTTTGAACAGAATGGTTTGTTAGTTTTAATTCAGATTCATCAAAAATCACATGTGGGGTTTCTTCAAGAACTAAAGTCCTCTTATTGAACAATCGGTAGGCTCTAGAGTTAAGTGCATAACCTAGGAAAATTCCTTTGTCACTTTTCTCATCAAACTTTCCTAGATTAGTCTTACCATTGTTCAAGATGAAACATGAGCATCCAAAGGGTTTAAGATGAGAAATGTTTGGTTTCTTACCCTTGTACAGCTCATAAGGAGTTTTCTTTCAAATAGGCCTTACCATTGCCCTGTTGATGATGTAGCATGTTGTACTCACTGTCTCAGCCCAAAAGTATTTGGGTAGGGAGTTCTCACTTAACATGGTCTGTGCCATGTCTATCAGTGTTATGTTTTTCCTCTCCACCACTCCATTCTGTTGAGGCATCCTTGGTGATGAAAAATTATGCATGTATCCTTACTCTTCACAGAACTTGCTGAAATCATGATTCTCAAACTCTCCACCGTGATCACTTTGAATGGTAGTGATAATATAACCTCTATCATTTTAAACTTTCCTGAAAAAGACTTGAAATTCCATCACGGCATCATTTTTATTGGCTAAAAAGAGCACCCAAGTAAATCTGGAATAGTCATCAGTAATCACAAAATCATAAAATTTTCCTCCTAGGCTGGAAGTCCTAGTTGGACCAAAGAGATCAAGGTGCAACAATTCCAGAAGCCTAGCGGTAGAAACAATATTTTTATTTTTGAAGAAAATTCGTGTCTGCTTGCCTTTTGTGTAAGCTTCACAGATTTTATCACTTTCAAGTTTTAATTTTGGCAATCCATTCACCAAATCATGTCTGGATAACTTGGAGATTACTCCAAAACTAGCATGACCTAATCTTCGGTGCCATAACCATGCATTTTCATGATTGTTTGCTACCAAGCAAAAATCATCACAAGAAACATTATCAATATCAACAGTATAGACATTGTTATTCCTTTTTCCAATAAATTTAACCTCATTTGTGTTCTTATTCAAGACAATGCAGTGGGTTTCATCAAAAATAATTTTAAAACTCTTATCGTACAATTGACTTATACTCAACAGATTGTGATTTAGACCTTTCACCAAAAGCATATCTTCAATAAGAATTTCAGAATTCTTACCTATGTTGCCAATCCCAATGATTTTACCTTTGTCTTGGCCTCCAAAGATAACTGAACCTCCATCCTTGTCTTATAGTGTAGAGAACACCTTCTTGTCCATATACCTTGAAAAGCCGCTGTCCAAGTACCATTTACTCCCCCTGGCTTCAAGACATATCTGCAAGAATGAAAATTCTCATGCAATTATTTTTGGTACCCAAGCTAGTTTGGGTCCGTAGGAGTTACTCTAGTTCTGTGCATATCTTCTCTTGGTCCAAAAAACATGATTTCTTGGTGGACTTTGTGTGAACCAGCAATTTGTAATAACATGACCAAATCTACCACAATGATAACAGTCAACAGGTGCAAACTTTCTTTGAAACTGTCATGGTTTGGTTTGGACATGTTTTGGTTTAGGATTGGAACATGAAGCATGAGTTTTATCTTTTTCATGAACAAATGATGTGGTGATCTTATGCTCAAAAGACTTTTTATTTTGAGGAATGTATCCAAGACCTTCATTTTAAAAATTGACTTTAACTCCCAACAAGTTATCTAGGTTTTGTTGGTCTTTTACAAATCTTGACAATGTGGATTGAAGTTCAACCACTTCTTTATCCAAACTCGCAATTTTCTCTTCAAGTTTTGAGTTTGTGGATTTCAGAATTTTTTCTTCAGTTTTCATTTTTTCACAAGATTTCTCCATTTCAGATATTTTGCAAGATAATTCTTTCTTGGCTTTTTCACAATCTGAAATCGTTTGTAACAGACTTTCTCTTTCTTCTCTTACCTCAAACCATTCCTGTTCCAATTTTTCAAATTTGACAAAGATATCTTCATGTGACAAATCATCAAGTTTCTTTTTAAGAGTTTTATTTTCAGATCTGATTTTCTTGTATTTAGTATACAACTTTTCATATTCCGATTTCCATAGTTCATTGGAAATAAAATCAGGGTCAGAATTTACCTCCGGAGACTCATCCTCATGTGCCATAAGACACAAGCTCTCCACCAGCTCTTGAATCTCTTCGTCGGATGTTCGTCCTCTTCGTCGCTCCATGTAGCGACCATAGTTTTCTGATGGGGACATCACCTCCCATGCCCACATTCACAGCTCGTCTCCTCACCCCGGTTGCATCCGACATGGTTTAGTCATTTAATTTTGAGTCCTATGTAATTTTATTTGAGTCATTTGATGTATTTTCCCTTTTATTTGAGTCATGTTCCTAGGTCTTGCATTTATTTTCCTAAGTTTGAGTGTCATTAGATTGTGTAATGTGCTATTGGGCCCAATTCTTCGGGCTTGGCCCATGAGCCCCCCTACCCCTTCGGTTATTTGTTATTGAGTCTTTTGTAAGGGACTTTTGTAGAAATGTGGGTTTCCTATATATAGGACCACATTCCCCCCATTTCAACTTAATGAAGGTGATGTGGCACAGCCCAAAGACCACTAAATATGATGAGATGACCCTAGGACTTAGACCCGCAATCATACAAGCGCTCAATGATTCTCACAATGACGATTTTTGCCCACACGGCTCACACGTTCACCCGGTGGATCCGGGAGATGATGGTGAGGGTCCGAGGTGGGACCCAATTGTCCTAATGGACTTACAATGCTATGGCTGACCCCCAATGGGCCTAAGAGACCCAACTTTGTGGGTGGCTGGCCCGGAAGACGGGGTGTTGGGTGGCACTCACTCATGGGCCGCGGTGGGCACGATATTGCCTAAAGTGAAGTCCGAGCACTCTCTTACCGTCCGACGGGCATTCAAGGCAATACTACATTTGCAGAAATGAAGCTACAAGGGTGTGATCAGAAGCTCACCTGATCGGTGTGAAGACACCGATCCCGTTCGGAGACGAGGGCGCGCCGGGAGGCGAGGGTATACACCCGATCGCCGCGGCGATGGAGCTTGACCTGAAAATGCGAAGAGGTACAGCACTACACCCCGTGCAAGGGGGGGGATCTTGGGATGGGGGTTAATGTATTACAACCAAAAATTACCTCCACGCAGGGAGGGGCCTTCAGCCGGCCAAGCGGGGAGGGGAATGAGCGAGATAGAGTCGACTTTCCGAGCTTCGCCGATTCTGCCTAGCTTCTGTATTTCGGGATAGAGGATCGATGTCATTGCTGCCAATAACTCCACTGAGCTCAGAATCTGACAAGACTTGCGCCAAAAGCTTCCTAACTGGGGAGGGGAAAGGCTTGAATTTTTGGGCGACGTTCCGATCTGGGGGCTGGCTGCTACGGCAACTGGAAGGTGGTTGCAGTTCTGGTCTCTGGCCAAACATGATCTAAAACATCAGGTTGAAGAAGTTGCCACGACCGCTCCTGAGCTCCAAATCTGACACTTCCAGACTCGTTGGAACCGTGGACGAGTCTACTTTGCAACAAAACAAACGGGGAAGTCTTCTGATGTCGGAGATGAGCTGGGTGTCCAGAGGAGTGGACGGTGGTCGGTGCAGACTGTGAGGAGGCAGATCGGCATGGTTGTGGTAGAAAATTGAGATCTCTGGTTTTCGGATGCCGAACGGGGTTCCGCTTTCTGTTCCTGGACGCTGACAGGGGGAGGAAGATCTTTGTAGAAGACCGTGAAGGATGGTTCCTTCAAGGTTCGTCGTGGGAGAGCCTGCTCTGTCGTTCTGGTTCCTGGCCTGAGAAGCCCTGCGCAGTCGAGGGAGAATGGTTGCCGCGGACAGCTCGGAGCTCGGATGCCGACGAAACTGCCTCGCCTGGAAAGCTCTCTGGAAGACCTTTCCAGAGATGTAGGCCTTGACACCAGGAAGATCAGGGATCGGCCAAAGATGTTGCGACTTTCAGGACCCAACTCTGCTGCCAATGAACTGTTGATGTAGCCGCAATCTTATGGTGTCAAATGGTGTTGTGGTGGGGTAACTTAGCAAGGGGAGGGTGGCTGTGGGCTGTGGGATATGGAGGAAGGTTGCTGGAGGGCTGAGGGGAGCAGGGGTGATGGCGAACCTAGCTGGAGCTGCTGGAGGTGGAGGTGGAGAGGTGGGTGTGCACAAGAGAGAGGGGGAGTGGGAATGGAGGGTGGGGGCGAACTTGGCTTGAGGGGGAGGGGTATGGGGCGGCCAAGGCAATGGAGGGAAGGTTCAAATTCGAAATTGGCCTTGGGAGGGGTGGGATTTGTGTGGGGAAGTGGGGGGATTGTGTTGGGAGGTGGAAGAGTTGCTTTGGGACAAGGAGGGGGAGTAAATGAGGGGCTATGGGGAAGTGGAGGGCCTTAATGGAGGTGGGTGAGGTAGTGGAGGTGGTTGGGGGTTGGAGTAAGTGAGGGGGAAGGAGGAGAGAGAGAGAGGGTCGAACTCCACTTGGGGAGAGAGAGAATGAGAGAGAGAGTGAGAGAGAGAGAGAGTAAAAGAGAGAGATCTTGAGAGGTGGAATGAAGTAGTTTTCAATATTTCATCAAAAGTGAGTACATGGAGGGAGATGGGGGCTATTTATAGGCAACCCATCTTTACAAGACAAAAATAACCCTGCCATTTAAGGCAAAAGACCAAACATGTCCTAGACTCAGTCCAATAGGCCCAAACTAAGGTATTAGGGCCCAATTAGACCAAATAGGGGAAATGGACTAGTACAACATGACATAATAAAAGGAAATACATGCGACATGACCCAATAAAAGGAAAATTACATATAATAAGACTCAATAAAAGGAAGATACATAAGATGAGAATGAGTCGACCAAATCAAGGGTGTGCAGGCGTCCCGAGCCAAAGCGAGTGTCGTGGGATGTCCTCATCAGAAGGAATCAATGAAAAATGCCATTTGAGTATCCAAAGCTTAGTTTAGTGGAGTGATTCCAATATTTTTTGGGTGAGAAACCCTAGGGGAGAGATTCTCCACCCTTCCCTCTCCTAATCCCTCTTTTTCACTCCACTTTCTCTCTCCTCAACACCCAATTTCGAATTTTCTTCTCTCTCCTCCTTTCCCAACCACCTCAACCCCCACTTACCATCATTAAAGCCCTCCACTTCCCCATGGCCTCCATTACTCCACCCCCCTAGTCCCAAGGAGATCCCTCACCATTCCAACACCATCCTCCACATTCCAACACCACTTTCCCCATTCCAACACAATCAACCCCTTCCCCACACAACCCCATAACTTCCAAAGCATATTTGAATTTGAAATCCACCCTTCCCTCCACTCACTTGTGCCCCCCCTCACCTTCTCCTCTCACCCACCTTCCCAAATTCGTAGCCCCTCCTCCCATCACCTGTTAGACCCCCTTCCAGACCCCATTCTTCCCTTCCCCCACCTTAGAACACCCCCTCCTAGACCCCCTCACAGCCCGGGCTTTCCCCACACTCATCCACCCCCATTTCCCCTCCCATATACCCCATTCCCCCCCATCATCATCAACCTACAGCTCTCAACTGAAGATCTACAGCAGACCAGCAACTTGCAGCGGCCACCACGACCTCCTCCGGACGAGTTTGAAGACCCAAGAGCCATCGTCGGAAGCGTCTGCCAGTCGCCTTCGCAACCGAAGTGGTTTTGTCTTCTTCCGATCTCCGAGTCGTCCAGGAGGTCCATTCTCCCACAGCTGCGCAGTTCTGCCTCGGCTGAGGACCTGAGCCAGATTAGAAGCTCTGCCACGACGAACCCCGAAGGAATCAGTCCTCAAGTTCTTCTTCAAAGTTCTTCATCGGCCTGTCTACTTTCAGAATCAAGAAGTGGAATGCCATTCAGCATCCGGGAACATAAGATCATCTCTGTTCTCTTCTGGCGTCCCCGTTTCTTTTGCTGCAAAGAGGACTCACCCACGGTTCTAACGGCGCTGACGGAATCAAATTTGGAGTTCGAGAGCGGCCAGGACAGCCTCTGCATCCTACTGTTGGTGACCTGCCCCTGCTAGTCCGAGAAACAGAGCCCCTGTTCAAGCTCCTGCCCCGACCTGCAGTGACTCGAGAAGAATTTACAAAAATTCTGAGGCATTCCCCTTCCTGTTACGAAGATTTCACCACCGGTCTCGCCATCAGAGAAATTTCTGAGCAAGATCTACAGCAACAACACCGACCCTCTGTCCTGGTTCGCAGACAGTAGGCAGATTCGGCGTCCACCCTTGTTCCTCGTTCTTTGCTTTGGTTTCCCCACCCCGCTTGGCTGGTTGAAGGCCCCTCCTTGCGTAGAAGTAGTATTGATGTAATATCATTAACCCCCACCCCAAGTTCCCCCTCCTGCGAGAGGTGTAGTGGTGTAATTTGTTTGGGCAAGTCAAGCGACACCGCCGCGGCGTGTGGGGATCCACTCGCCTCCCCGCTCGCCCTCGTCTCCGACCGGGACCGGTTTCTTCAAACCGGTCGAGTAAGTGCTCAAACCTTCACTCCACTTAGTGCTTGTCTTTCAATATTAGTTCTAATTCCGCTGGTTATGCGAGTGAGAGCCCGATCCTCAAGCCCCATTGCCTTGAGTGATCACCGTGGGAAGAGTGCAATCGGTGCCTTTGGCACTTCGTCGGCCCCGTTGAATTGGGCTTCCAAATCCATTGGGAATCAAATCTTGGCCTTGCTGGCCCTCTACCAGCAAGGGCCCAACCCCTCAACCTCACCTTGGCATTGCCAAGTTACCCCGGGCTTGGGTGAGCGACGAGAGAGCGGCGGCCCAAATTGGCCCATTTAGATTGCGATTGTGCTTGCTTGCATTAGGTCTGAGGTTGTGTCACATCAAGTGGTATCAGAGCAAGTTCTAGACTTGTCTCTACTAAGTCTTGTCCTAGGGCCATTGCATTTATCACTCGATCATCATGGCCACTTCCTACTTAGCCTACTCGTCTCGCTTGGACCCAATAGATGCCTTTGTGTTTGATGGATCCCACCCTAGTTTATATCTAGAATGGGAAAGCTCCATAGATCACCACTTTGGGAGGTTCACCCTATCAGGGTCTATGCAAGTCAACTATGCCAAAAGTTTGTTATGGCGCCAAGCTAGGAATGAATGGCAAAACATTGTAGGCTTAAGGGAAGTTGGAAGGCAAGAGCCAATCGACTCTTGGGTTGAGATGAGAAATGAACTTAGGAAGATTTATGCCCATATGGACCCTCCTATCACCATAGAGGAATCCCAAGCTCCCATCAATAAAGAAGAAGAGCCTCAATCTTCCCCCACCCCTCATGGTCTGGATCCTCAAAGGCCATGCACCGTCACACATGGCACCCTCACCATAGATGAGTCCATACTCCAATGGCTCAAGCAATGTCCCACCCTCCCTAGCTCACCACCATTGGGATATAAATCCCAAATTGTTCCCACCCGACCTCCCTATGTCACTTATCAAAACTTCTACTCTGTGGAAGACTTGGGAGACCTTATGGATTGCCTACATTGGCAAGCCCACTTAACCGGCCTACTAGCCATGGGACCATTGGAGCCTAGCACCGTCAACTTTGTCCACCCATCCATTGGTTCCATCACCTCCCTTTGCACAAGTGGGCATTATACTAGTGAGATCCTCCTATTTCTCCCCTTGGAGGAAGAACCCATCCCGGTCTACTCCCCACCCCTTGAGATCCCAAGTACCTTGAACGGTCAACCCACTAGAGACCTTGGACCAACTACTTGGGAGGAGGATGACTCACCACCTTGTAAGGACCTTGGGGACATAGAGTTCCTCTCTCTAGGTAGCCCTTACCATGATCCCTTTGACCCATTCTAATGGGAGTACGGATACCCATGTGGCCCAACCACCTTATCCACCACCCACCTTCCCCTACTCCAACCCACCGTGATGGATCAAACCCACCCCTTCCTAGACTTGGGTTACACCTTGGGAGCCATGACCTTGGGCCATATATCCCTAGGTAATCAGGTTGTACCCCACCCCATGATGACTACCTTCTTAGATCCATTCGATCCTTTCCAATGGGAGTTCAAAGGTTGTCCCACACCTATACACATGGAAGTCACATTTGGGAAAAGCATGCATGTGTCTAGGCTTACCATACCCCTTGGCATGAACACTATGTTGGGTCCATTCATTCATATCACCAACATGTCAAGTAGAAAGTATGAGTGGTCCACATTCGGATGTCATGGTCCTCCTTCATTCATCATGGATCTTAAGCATGTCAAAAGCATCTACGGATGTCCGGGTCCCCCCACATTCATCACCACTTTGCATGATAGGTTCACCTACGGGTGCCCCGGCCCACCTAGGCCCACCAAAGTCTACATGACAACATTGCATGATAAGTCCACATATGGTTGCCCCGGCCCTCCAAAATCCATCAAAGTCTTCTTGGCATCAAAGCATGATTGGTCTACTTTTGGTTGTCCAGGTCCACCCATCACCCCTAGAATGTCAACATTCACAAAATTACATGAAAGTCTTTGCAAGCACATAAGCAAAAAGAATGAGGCTTATAAGAGGCGGGCCGACTCTCATCGACGTCACCAAGAATTTCATGAGGGTGACTTTGTGATGGTAAGGACGGAGAGGCTCTCCCCGGGAGTCAACTCTAAACTGAGGCCACGTGGGGCTGGTCCCTTCCAGGTCTTGAGGCGCATTGGTACAAATGCCTACAAGTTAGATCTCCCTGAGGAGTATGGAATAAGTCCCACATTCAATGTCGCCGACCTAGTGTCATATAAGGGACCCACGGTGGTACCTAGTGAGGAGATTGAGCCTACTTCTTCCCTTGAGAGAGCACCCACCCGTGAGGAGAGATCACCAGCCAAGAGAGCCCAGCGTGAACAAATTGAACAAATATTGGATGAACAAGTCACTACCACTCGGAGCAAGGTATACGAGCGCTATCTCGGCAGGTGGATGGATCGGTCTCATTCGGAAGACTTGAGGGCAGTACCACTTCTACACCCTCCCAGGAGGGAAGGACACTTACTCGACGGAGTCGAGTTCTCCGCACCCCGGGAGTATGATGGGGTCATCACCTCCCATGCCCACGTTCACAGCTCGTCTCCTCACCCCGGTTGCATCCGGCATGGTTTAGTCATTTAATTTTGAGTCCTATGTAATTTTATTTGAGTCATTTGATGTATTTTCCCTTTTATTTGAGTCATGTTCCTAGGTCTTGCATTTATTTTCCTAAGTTTGAGTGTCATTAGATTGTGTAATGTGCTATTGGGCCCAATTCTTCGGGCTTGGCCCATGAGCCCCCCTACCCCTTCGGTTATTTGTTATTGAGTTTTTTGTAAGGGACTTTTATAGAAATGTGGGTTTCCTATATATAGGACCACATTCCCCCCATTTCAACTTAATGAAGGAATCAATAAAAAATGCCATTTGAGTATCCAAAGCTTAGTTTAGTGGAGTGATTCCAACATTTTTTGGGTGAGAAACCCTAGGGGAGAGATTCCCCACCCTTCCCTCTCCTAATCCCTCTTTTTCACTCCACTTTCTCTCTCCTCAACACCCAATTTCAAATTTTCTTCTCTCTCCTCCTTTCCCAACCACCTCAACCCCCACCTACCATCATTAAAGCCCTCC
Source organism: Amorphophallus konjac (assembly GCA_022559845.1). Lineage (NCBI taxonomy): Eukaryota > Viridiplantae > Streptophyta > Magnoliopsida > Alismatales > Araceae > Amorphophallus > Amorphophallus konjac. The sequence continues at coordinate 113,410,117 of CM040117.1, forward strand.
ACTTCCCCATGGCCTCCATTACTCCACCCCCCTAGTCCCAAGGAGATCCCTCACCATTCCAACACCATCCTCCACATTCCAACACAACTTTCCCCATTCCAACACAATCAACCCCTTCCCCACGCAACCCCACAACTTCCAAAGCATATTTGAATTTGAAATCCACCCTTCCCTCCACTCACTTGTGCCCCCCCTCACCTTCTCCTCTCACCCACCTTCCCAAATTCGTAGCTCCTCCTCCCATCACCTGTTAGACCCCCTTCTAGACCCCATTCTTCCCTTCCCCCACCTTAGAACACCCCCTCCTAGACCCCCTCACAGCCCGGGCTTTCCCCACACTCATTGTCACGCCCCGAGCGTAGAAGATACCCGGAGATGCGCGACGTGTCTATATCAATCATGTCAATCAGAGTGGTCGTGTATTCGACACAAAGACAGAGATGCGTAAAATAGCAAGATAACCCAATCCTTTATTTCATAATGGATAGACTATTACAAATCCAATACTCTGTTTAATAAAAAGAAAAGTACATAGTTGACTCGAGAAAACTATAGAAACAACTAGACGACACTTGTAGAAGCTCTATCACCTTCACTCTTGACCATTCCCATCCGATTGACTTCCATCGTCGTCGGACTTACTTGAAAAGTACAAAGGGACAAACGGAATGAGCGAACGCTCAGTAGGAAATTATATCTCAAGTACTAGCAAGGGGTTTAAGTAATTACATCTTTCATGAATGCAATAAAGTTATGCATGCTCGCATAAAACGACAAGATAGAGAGAATGTAATATCAAGGAAATAAGATGAACTTAATCATGAACTTTCAACAAGATGACAAGTGGTTCAAGATATTCAAGCAAGTACAATTAACAAGTCATGTCAAGAACTTTGGCTATCATGTATCAAGCAAGCAAGTAAATTACCCTTTTTCGGGCCACGCATTTCATTTTATGTCAAGTACGAGTCAAGTACAAGATGTGTGTGGAATGTCCAATCAAGCAAGTCAAGTACTCGGTATAATGCCAGATACCTTATCATTTTAACTCCCATGGGCACAAGTACTTTCGGGTGCTCCTCCCAGGACCAGATCGGGCCCTATATGCGCAGGCATTTATCATGTATTTTTGACATCCACTCTTGTTTATATAGCCAATATAGAATTTCAATAATCAAGCTTGTAGACATGTATGACAACTTAGATAGAATAGAGTCCAAAATATGACAAAGGACATAGATTGACGATAATAACGGTATAATCACGATATCGATAAAACTAGGTAGAATATAGTTCCCTTAACTTAGGTACCATGACAAATCAATATGGACATTCTTTATATAGAATTGAGGTCCACATGAACATTAGATCAAGCAAGATACCCTCATTCTTATCATAGAATTGGGGTTTACAAGAATGACATGATATGACATGATATCATCATCCCATCAAGAATTTCTTATGATATACTCTTTGTATAATCATAAGGGCCGGTATACCATGTTTCTTTAGATTGACATGGCAAGGATCGTGTAATAGGTCTTTAGGGTACAACCAGCTCAGTCGGCCTTGAGGGAATCCAAGGCTACGAGGAGTCTTACGGAGGTCTCTATGACTAACTCGCTAGTCCAAAGGAACGGAATGTCCAATGGAGAGCTTGTATGTCAATGAGAGTTGAGTGTGATCGGTAAATCAACATGAAAACATGGGACTATACTCACGGAGTGGAGAATAGTGCCGATATATATATATATTATAATATATAAAACCATCGGTTAGCAAATCAGATGAAAAATCAGTTTATAGTAAAATAACGACTTAGGTCAAGTCGTTTCTCAAGTAATTAACGCCTAACAGAAGGGCGTTTACATATGGTCCGTTTTGCAGAATTTTCAATAATTCAATAATTTATCTAAAACGCGCCTTGGGAAAGGGCGTTTCTTCAAGAGTTGACGACTACAGTAGCAGGCGTCTCCTTATTTATATTTTTGACAGAATATCAATAATTTTCATGAATTGTCTAAAACACGCCCTTAAAAGGGGCGTTACTGTTTAATTCTATTTTTCAGAATATATATATTTCAGGAATTTACAAAAACGCGCCCACTGAAGGGGCGTTATTAACATAATTACGCCTTTGTTCAGGGCGTTAGTTTCACAAGTCACGACCTAACTTAGGTCGTTAATTCGTCAAGGGTCATGAACAGTAACGAAGTTATATAATCAAGCAATTTTTCCAAGACAGGACAGGTAACTAGCAGGTAGAGTCATGAATTGTATTAGAATCAGGATTTCAAATATATCATCTTTTATAACGTGGGTAATTATTAATTTTATGAAAGTAACGCCTGTGTACAGGGCGTTTATTCTGAAACTGACGACCATCGTTATGGTCGTTACTTTAAAAGTAGCGCCCTATTCAAGGGCGTTTCTTTCCATAATAGTCCAGCAACATCGGGGAAACTATAATAAAACCAATACATGATATGCATGATGCTTCTTGTGTTATATAAATTTAGTTTGGGCTACAAGACTTGAGAAGATCCTACCTTATAGAAGATGAGCTCTGTTGCAACACAAAAAAAAATCCGCAACAGCAGCAGCAGCAGGAAGAAGAACAAGTGTTCTTCAAAGATCTTCACGCTACAGAACCTGTAGAGGAAGAGAAAAAGAAGGAAGATGAAGATGTTAATAATCTTCATAGTTATAATCGACGTTTAAGGAAAAAGATAGAAGAATATTACCTATTCTTCGACGGCAGTAGCAGAGTTTCCTGAACAAGAAGAGAACTAATTATTCTTCATATAATCTGAAGCAAGAAAAACAAAAGGGAATAAGAAGAACAGTTGTTCTTCACGTACCGTACAGCAGTAGTTCGTCCAAATAGATTTAGGGTTGGCCGAACAGGTTTATTTATAAGATTTTGGAGTCCTAACCAAAGTAGTGTTTGATTGAGGGTAATATATCCCTAATAGAGTCCTTACTCTAATAGACACTTACTAGATTAGGTTGATCCTTCCCTGGATAAGCTCTGGGTTCGAACGGGTCACGAACCGAATTAACGCCTTAGGTAAGGGCGTCGATTCTTTAATTAACAACCTAGTTCAGGTCGTTTCTTAAGAAACGTCTTTGATAAGGGCGTTCCTTATTTTTTTAAAACACACCCAATACATGGGCGTTTCTTTTACTTGCCTATTTGGTCGTGAAAGTTGACGATCGCACGTGTGGGCGTCCTTTCTTTAGTCACGCCCTTGATAGAGGCGTTGCTTTCAGAATTAACGCCCTAATAAGAGGCGTTATTTTAATTTTGTTTTACTTCGTCTAATTAACCATATTACTTCTGTAATATATATATGTTTTAATTTATTTCAAATATTCATTTATCAGGGTTGCTACACTCATCCACCCCCATTTCCCCTCCCATATACCTCATTCCCCCCATCATCATCAACCTACAGCTCTCAACTGAAGATCTACAGCAGACCAGCAACTTACAGCGGCCACCACGACCTCCTCCGGACGAGTTTGAAGACCCAAGAGCCATCGTCGGAAGCGTCTGCCAGTCACCTTCGCAACCGAAGTGGTTTCGTCTTCTTCCGATCTCCGAGTCGTCCAGGAGGTCCATTCTCCCACAGCTGCATGGTTCTGCCTCGGTTGTGGACTTGAGCCAGATTAGAAGCTCTGCCACGACGAACCCCGAAGGAATCAGTCCTCAAGTTCTTCTTCAAATTTCTTCATCGGCCTGTCTACTTTCAGAATCAAGAAGCGGAAGCCCATTCAGCATCCGGGAACATAAGATCGTCTATGTTCTCTTCTGGTGTCCCCGTTTCTTTTGCTGCAAAGAGGACTCACCCACGGTTCTAACGGCGCTGACGGAATCAAATTTGGAGTTCGGGAGCGGCCAGGACAGCCTCTGCATCCTACTGTTGGTGACCTGCCCCTGCTAGTCCAAGAAACAGAGCCCCTGTTCAAGCTCCTGCCCCGACCTGCAGTGACTCGAGAAGAATTTACAAAAATTCTGAGGCATTCCCCTTCCTGTTACGAAGATTTCGCCGCCGGTCTCGCCATCAGAGAAATTTCTGAGCAAGATCTACAACAGCAACACCGACCCTCTGTCCTGGTTCGCAGACATCAGGCAGATTCGGCGTCCACCCTTGTTCCTCGTTCTTTGCTTTGGTTTCCCCACCCCGCTTAGCCGGCTGAAGGCCCCTCCCTGCGTGGAGGTAGTATTGATGTAATATCATTAACCCCCACCCCAAGTTCCCCCTCATTCGAGAGGTGTAGTGGTGTAATTTGTTTGGGCAGGTCAAGCGACACCGCCGCGGCGTGTGGGGATCCACTCGCCTCCCCGCTCGCCCTCGTCTCCGACCGGGACCGGTTTCTTCAAACCGGTCGAGTAAGTGCTCAAACCTTCACTCCACTTAGTGCTTGTCTTTCAATATTAGTTCTAATTCCGCTGGTTATGCGAGTGAGAGCCCGATCCTCAAGCCCCATTGCCTTGAGTGATCACCGTGGGAAGAGTGCAACCGGTGCCTTCGGCACTTCGTCGGCCCCGTTGAATTGGGCTTCCAAATCCATTGGGAATCAAATCTTGGCCTTGCTGGCCCTCTACCAGCAAGGGCCCAACCCCTCAACCTCACCTTGGCATTGCCAAGTTACCCCGGGCTTGGGTGAGCGACGAGAGAGCGGCGGCTCAAATTGGCCCATTTAGATTGCGATTGTGCTTGCTTGCATTAGGTCCGAGGTTGTGTCACATCATTTTCGGCTTCTTGTCTTTCTTGAATTTTCTCTTTAGGTCTGGGCATTCTCCTCTCATGTGCCCGGGCTTCTTGCATTCGTAGCATATGATGTTACTTGGTTTGCTCGACTCACCCTTATTTTGAGTGGGCTTCCTTTGCCCCTTTCTGAAATTACCTTAGAAGTTTCTCTTCTTCCTTAGAAATCTTTTCACTTGGCAAGTGATCATGGCCAATTCTTCTTCTTCTTCGTTGCTCCCGTCACTGGATTCTTCTTCTTGGGAGTCATCATCGGATTGATGAGCTCTCAATCCAATCACCTTCTTCTTCTTGAAATCTTCCTCGACTGTCCTCTACACATTTATCTCATAGGTCATGAGTGACCCTATGAGTTCATCGAGCGTGAGCGTGGACAGATTCTTAGAGTCTTCAATGACGGTGGCCTTGGTATGCCACGCAGGAGGGAGGGATCTCAAAACTTTTCTTACGAGCTCTAAGTTAGTGTAATCTTTTCCAAGGCTTTTGAGACCATTCGTGATCTCAGTTAGCCTTGCGAATATCTCTGAAATTGTCTCTTCAGGCTTCATCTTGAAGAGCTCATAATCTCAGACCAGAAGGTTGGCCTTGGTCTCCTTGACCTCGGACGTTCCCTCATATATGATCCGTAGTTTGTCCCACATTTCTTTAGCCGAGCTGCACATGGAAACGCGAGAAAATTCGTTAGGGTGTATCGCACATTGCATAATATTCATGGCATTGAAATTAATAGTGCATTTCTTTATTTCACCGGGTGTCCATTTTTCTTCATCATCCCCGAGTTTCTAAGGACCCTTATCCACAACTCTCCAAACTTTGTACTGTTGAGCCCTTAGAAAAACATGCATTCTCTTTTTCCAGTATGAGTAGTTTGAACCGTCAAAGAAGGGAGGACAGTTGATGGAGTGACCCTCGGGCATCATACCCTTGTTTGCCATTTAACCGGATCTTACTCTAGATCGTTAGATCTTGTGAAAGATAGAGCCTTAGCTCTGATACCAATTGAAGTCCCGTGATTAAATGGCACCCAAGAGGGGGGTGAATTGGGTATCAAAAATTTTCAGAACTTATACTAAATATAAAACACGTCTTAAGAGCAGGCAACCAACAGGTAGAGATCTAATGGAATACAAAATGAATCTGGATAAATCAACCCCTACAGCAGTTCTTTGGTACTAGGCGGAGTCCGGGAATCTGAAGATTCTCTCAGACAAGGTATTTTCCTCCCGACGGGACTGACCTTGTCGATCAGAATTTACCTTTTGATATACCAGAGATCTCCCGTAAAATAGTTAATGAATCTAGATCTAAATATAGAAACTAGATGGTAATACGATATGCAAAAGAACTAGAGCAGAATGGAGGTAGAAGATATGGATCAAACCACTCAAGAGACAACGATTTTTAGGTGGTTCGGATGTAACAACGGCAACCTACGTCCACCCCTCACACACCGTGAGTATTCACACACTATCTTGTAGGAAATTACAAGATCAACACCACACACACACACGTGAAGAGTATAGAACTCCCACGAAAGTGCAAGAGCACGAACACACAAGAACGTTGAAGAACAACGAAGAACTCACACACACATGGATCTGTCAAGATCCACACACACACAAGTGATTGAAGATTACAAGAAAATACAACTCAACTCAAACATGAATGGAAGACGAAGAACAGAAAAGTAAAGTCACAAAATAAGCTCCCCCTTAATGGATGAAGGTAGTATAGGATGAAGCTTGCTCCCATCTTGATCTCCACTTGATTTGGATGCAGATTTGCACTTGAAAACTTCAGCTCCTGGATGAAGAGTTTCCCACGAATCACTGTTCATGTGAATAGTACTAGCACCCTGTTCCTTGATAGCCTCCCCTTGTTCTTCCTTGAAAAGCCTTAAGGTTTATGGCCCCAATGAGAACTTTTATAGATCTTGGAAGGTCAGGAGACAAGTCTCCAGACCAGATCCACAAATCACTCCTTGACTGAGACCAATGGGCTTAAACAAATTGGAGAAACACCCTCTTCTCGAGCTTGAACCAGAAAGTCAAAAAGGGCTGCCTCGGGGATTTCGGTCGACCAGAAATATGGGGGCGGTCGACCAAAACCTGTAAATCTTGAAGTTTTTCATTTCTGGAAAAGTCGGTCGACCGGCCTCTGCCCATTGGTCGACCGAAACCTGTAAATCTTGAAGTTCTTCATTTCTAAACAATCTGGTCGACTGGCCCTACAGTGTTGGTCGACCGAAATGGCCCAGTCCTGCAAAATTGAATTCTTAGCCTAGTAAAATTTATCAAAGTGCCAATGACTTTAAGTGAATGATTTTTTCATGCATTTTGGGATTTGTTTAACTAGGTTAACTCTATTTGAAAACATTGATGCTTGAGAACTTTCCACATGATATTTAAACTCAACCTAAAACCCCCTTGACTCGTGTTTTGATTCCATTAAGACGGACCGAGATAAAACCTTAACTCTAAGTTTTGTTATCATCAAAATCATTCAAGGAGACTCAACAGAAAAATCCATTTATCAGCCAATAAATGAGACTCTTTAGGACATGACTGAAAGTGAGCACATAAACATACGCCGTATTAAATGTCTGGACGGCTTGCTATTAAGTACAGTAGTGATCCAATCATACCTCAAAACAGTGTAGGATCTACTATTTTACCCTTTTTATCTTTGTCTAACTTCGTGGTTATGGCCATCGGAGTTGACATTGGCTTTGCTTCTTTTATGCCATATTCCTTTAGGAACTCAACGGCGTATTTGGCTTAGTTTATGAAGATTCCTTGGAACGTTTGCTTAAGCTGCAGGCCAAATAAGGAAAAATGTCAATTCACCAATTAATCTCATTTCAACTTTACCCCGCATGATTTCTGCAGATTCATCACATAAGGCATTGTTAATAGTTCAAGAGATGATATCATCCACATAAACCTGAACCACTTGCATGTCTTTACCTAAATTGCTTATGAATGGGGTCTGATCAACCTTACCTATCGTGAGTAAATTTTCAGGTAAGAATGAGGTGAGCCTCGCATACCATGCCCTTGGTGCTTGCTTCACTCCATACAAGACTTTCTGCAGCTTGTACACATGTTGTGGATGTTTTGGATCCTGGAGGTTATTTTACAAAAATATCCTCTTTGATTTACCAGTTAAGAAAGGCAGATTTAACATCCATCTAAAATAATCTGAAATTCAGAGAGCAAGTATATGACAGTAGAGTTTGGACTGCTTCTAATCTAGCAACCGGTACAGGGAACTCATCAAAATCACTGCCCATCTCCTGGTAGAAGTTGAAGGAATTCTCATTATCTTCATCCTCGCAAGATATTCCTTCAGTTGATTCAAACTTGGCCATGGCTGGCCCAACATGACTTGGATTTTTGGGAGTGCGATCTGCATCCAAAGTTGAAATGATTTGATTTGTCAATCTCGATTCAGATTTATCAACAATAACATGAAGACTTCCTTTAGCAACTAAAGTCCCCTTAAAAAGCTTTAGACTTAAATGCATAACTCATGAGTGAGCCTAGGCACTAAGTTCACATGACTAATCTGGCAACTCCCCCTTAATGTGTGCAAGAATGTGAAATATTCAGGTAAATTTTAATGCGATATGCAGCCTTTAAGTAATTGACTCATAGTACCGGGCGGAGACCTTAGATCCAAAGATCACCTCACGCGTAGTGATAGTTTCCAGACATGCTTAACATGCCCTTCCACATGTCACCATTTGATATACCATATAGTCATTGATATGATGAAGGCAGGAGGGTTGCAATGCATTTTGACATGAATTCACAATGTTCAACTTTTTGCGTGAGAGAATGTGAAAACATATGCAAATATCTCAATGTATGCAGTGAAATCTGATTTGAAAAATTTCAAGCTCCCCTTCAACAAGATGCTATATGACAAGTGATATACACAGAGTTATGCAAAGAACTATGGATGGAATGCATGTACAAACATATGCATTATCTCATAAGATTCAACACAAAGCAAATCAAGACATAGCACCTTTTCTAGAGAAATGAGAGGGATATCACCTGATTGTTCATATTTTAATTTTGGGTTTTTCTTTTAACCTGACTTATGTTGCTTGGCCCGTATGCCTTACCTTCTTGACTGAAGGCATATTTCATGCTTCTTATTCCCAAGACACACCTGCAAAACAGGTTTCTTGTTTTACCTTCTTAGGTACCCAAACCATCTTGGGTCCTTGTAAGTTAGCAGCACTCTTGGCACGTGGCTTCCACTTCTTGACAACATTCAATTCATCATTTTTCTTTAAAAAATAATCATTCATGTTATGCCCAGATTTGTCACAGTAATGACAACATGACTTTGAATACTTAAAAGCATGAATATTGTTTGAAGCATGTGACATCACATTCCTTCTTCTCATTGGCTCGACCATTTTGTATGTGCTGGCATGATGTGTTGAATGAAAACTTCTTTTCTTCATTATTGATGGATTAACAAGTTTTATGAAGGTAAACTTGTCATCATGCTTTAACATGAAATAATCATTCATCTTGTGACCTACTTTACCACAGTAGTCACAATTGACATATGACATGAGAGAATTTTTATTCAGATTAGTAACATGCTTCCATGTGGATGAAGAAACTTTATCTTGGCGAGTATGAAAATTCATTTTCTTCATCAGCAGCCAGACGTGTGAAATTATATGACCTCTTTTACCACAGTGATTACAATGCATGGAAGGTTCTATGGTAAATGATTATTTTGCATTTTTGAAATCAGTTCTGTTCCTGCAAGCTTTCAGATCATCATTTTTCATTATAAAACAATCTTGCATCATGTGTCCAAGTTTTCCATAGTAGAGACAAGAAACATTTCTTTTCCTATATGCATGGGGTTTCACATGAATGTTTCTAGCATGCACATTTGGGACATTCACACTGTTTTCTGAATTTTGTTGAGTTCTTGGCATAGTGTGTTGCTGGGAGTTTGATTTGGAGGTGCTAGGTGTACATGTGTTGTGAACAAATGAAGTGTATAACTTGTTCTCAAATTTCTTTTTGTTCACAAGATTATATCCCAGCCCTTCTCTTTAAAAATTCACTTTCATTCCCAATAATTTGTCCAGGTTTTCTTTGCCATCTACAAATTTAGAAAGTGAATTATTCAAGTCAAGAATTTCAGATTGAAGAGATGAATTGTGCAATTCTGCACTGGCAAATTCTTCTTCAAAAGTAGCAAGCCTGACATTCAACAATACATTGGTATTCTTGAGGCTATCAACTTTCTATTTTAATCCATCCACATCTTCACAATCACTTTCGGCCACAAATTTTTCTTTTTCTAAAACCAACAATCTTTCAGAAATTACCGTGTTCAATTGCTTCAGTTTCTCATTTTCTTTCATAGCTTCTCATCGTGAATGAGTTCATCTATCAAGGTTTGATCATTGGCCATTGAATTTACTTTTTCTTTCAGCTCTTTATTTTCATTTCTTAATGAGCAAATTTGATCTTTGTGAAATTAAATGTTGAACACATGAGCCTCAATCAAATCCTCTAAATGTGAGCATTTTTTACAGGAGGAATCATAGTTGTTTTGTTCAACCTTCTTTTTCAATTTTTTATTCTCAGATTTTAGCTTCTTATGTTTACTTGCAAGCTCACTGTATGAATCCATTAGCTCATCAAGAGATATATTTTCAGAATCTGAATTTACCTCTGAGGGTGATCCATTCTGTAGATCACTATCATGATCACTCATACCTGCCATAAGACATTTATGCTCATTCTCTTCATGGAAGCCGGCTAAGCCATCCAGTATGTCCTTCGCGTAGTTGCAGCTGAAGACAAAGGGACAACTATAAGAATTAACTGCAACAGTGAGCAAGTTTAGAACTAAGCAATTTTGATCATGTTTGAACTCATAGTCTGCAGTCCAGACGGATTTGTCTTCAGACAACTCATAAGGACAATGAGATATAAGCTTCCATAGCTTAGGGTTGTATGAGTTGACTAGACTGCACATTCTTCCTAACCACAACTCGAAGTTAGAACCATCAAACACAGGTTGAGAATCTATAGTGAACACTTTGGTAGCCATTGATCTGGATCTTGCTCTAGATCGTTAGATCTATGAAAAATAGAGGCTTAGCTTTGATACCAATTGAAGTACTGTGATCAATGACACCCAAGAGGGGGGGTGAATTGGGTGATTACAAATTTTAGAAAAATTTTACCCGATTTAAAAGGATACGATAAAATATCAACTAAGAATTTTAGATCTGTTTAACTACAAGTTAGATTTATCAAAATCTATCACCATGATAGTTCTTTAGTACTAGGTGGAGGTCTGAATCCAAGGATCCTACTCATGCAAGGTGCTATCGTCCTGAAAAGACTGATCTTGTCAATTCAAAAACACTTTTTGATATACCAAAGATCTATTTAGAAAAGATCGATTATGCTATATCTGAAGGATCAAACGCGAAAGAACAATATGCACGAACAAACACACGGAATGGGGGTAGAAGAAATGAACCAAACCACACAATAGATAGGGATTTTAAGGTGGTTCAGATGCAACTAAGGCAACCTACGTCCACCCCTCACCAAAACTCGGTGAGGCTTCACTGCTGGAAATCAGCACAGGGATGAATCCCCAACACGGAGTCAAACTCCAAACACACACGCAGGATGACGCATGCACACACACGGGGAACAAACCCCAAAACACACACACACACGGAGATGGAGTCTCCAACACGATCCAATGACTGGATTTACAACGAACACACACACACACTGCAGCAAATGCAGCATAGACTATGGATCTAAAAAGATCCTCACACACAAACATATGAATCTGGGAAAAATCCACACACACACAAATGTAGATCTGAAATGATCCCCCCCCCCACACAAGTGTAGATCTGAAACGATCCACACACGCACACACTGATGTTCACAGATTTAGAAGATTACACACATGAAGCTCAAGAAATTTAGAAGAAGAAACACAAATGAAAAACTTCTGATTTAGGCACCCCCGAGTAGTTGATGTAAATTCTGGGTGAAGCTTGCTTCTCCACTTGATTTCCAGTCGATTGGCTTCAGATTGATCTTGAAAAGCTTGAGGTTTGATGAAGAACTTCTGGACGGATCTTTGTTCACGGAGGTGTTGCAACAGCTCTCTTTTTCCCTTTGGCAACCTTCCTTTGATCCCCTTTTAGAAATTAGGGTTTATTGGCCCAAGAGTTATTTTTATAAGACCTAGGACGGTCAAGGGACAAGCCAGGAACCAGATCCATGAATTTAGGCAAGTTGGGAAGCTTTTAGACCAAACAGTCCAAGAAGGAGGCTTTGAACACGTTCATGAAATAAAGTCAACAAAGGGGGATTCGAAGGGTTCGGCCAACCGAAAATTTTGATCGGTCGACCGAACTCTGAAAATTTTTAGAGTTTTCAGTTCTAGAAAGTTAGGTCAACTGAACTGCCCATTTAGGTCGACCGAACTCTGTCAAAGTTCAGTCCATTGGTTGCTAGAAAATTAGGTCGACCGAACTCTGGAAACTCTGCAAAATAGAATTGTTAGCCCACAATAACATGTCTATATAATCAAACTTGGGATTGAACATATGTTTGCATCCATGTGAAGTTCATTTGTACTCTTTTTATGCATTTTGAAGACTTGATCATTTGAAGCACTTGATAAGATGGGGTTTAGCCCTAATTGCATTCTAGTGTTTGCCCTTAAGCTAGTATGCACAACGTGAGATGGAAAACACATCCAGGGTTTTGTTATCATCAAAATCACATGGAGAGACTCAACATCTAGTGTGCGAGTTTCTCTACTGTGTGAAGAGTTGTTTTATTCCACTGTGTTCATCGAAAAGAGGGGACAGACCTATTCACCCCCCCTCTAGATCAGCCTTCCATACACTATCCATGATTCAAAGCACACAACAATTGGTATCAGAGTGGGTCTCTGATAGATCAGATTTAACCATCTACAGAGAAGGTTTTGCTGCATAGGTGTTTCTATGATCACAAATCATTACTCTGATTTATTTCCTCGGGTTCATTCGCCTCTGTTTAACGGTTCTGATTTTTCTTTGTGGCTAGGTAGGATGTGTAAATATGGTAGTTCAATTAATCCAAACATGTGGAACATCATCTCTAAAGGTCCACATAAAGTGCCTAAGGACATGTCAAAGTGGACTGATGTTCACAGTATGAAAAATAATGATAATCCAAGAGCTTTCAATATTTTGAAATCTGCAGTTGATCAAGATATCTTTCCTTTTGTTTCTGATTGCAGGAATGCAAAGGACATAATGGAAAGATTGATGGCTATCAATGGGAAGAAGGAAGACACATGTCTAATGGCTCATAGAAGTGATCACAGCAGTGATCAAAGGGAGAATGAAGAGGTAACTTCCGAATCTGATGAGGTTGCATTTGATGAATTGATAGAAGAGTATGAGGATCTGCTTAGAAAATACAAGAAAGTGAAATTCAAAAACAAAAAGCTGAAAAAGGGAACAAAACGAAAATTATCAAATTCCTCATGTACAAAATGTTTACACTTAGAGGAAGTGAGTGAAAACTGGTTGGTTGATATTGAAGCACACAAGGAATTGATTGCCTCTTTAAGAAATGAAAATGCAGAACTTTAGAAAAGTCTTGAAAATTCTAAAATCCAAAATAGAAAACTTATAAAAGAAACTAAAAATTCATGTTCTGTTAATTCTGCATGCAAAAATTGTTCATTTCTGAAAAATATAAATGAAGGTCTCCATTCTGATCTTGAGTGACAAGAAAAACAAATTGACTTGTTGAAAGAAGAAAACAAGCATATGCTATTGAAGGTTTTAGAGCTTGAACAAGCTGAAAAAGAATTGAATGAGAAACTGAACTCGATACCCAATGATGAAAAATTTGCAAAAGAAAATGAAATTTTAAAGGAAACAAAATAAAAAGTTGATGGTGCTGAATACTGTCATGTCAGAGAGGTTACTATCTCTAGAAAAAGGAAAATGCACTACAATCAATGATGAATCTGAAAAAGTGGATGTGCTAGAACAAGAAATTGAAAGTTATAAAACTATAAATAAAGTGTTGAATGAGTGTGTTGTCTGCAGTGAACATGAGATTGCTAGTTATGAGTTGCATATTGTATCCCTTGAAAATGAAATTCATGATTTGAATGATTCATTGTGTAAATTTGTTAAAGGTAAAAAAATTTGGATAAACTCTTAGGTACCAAGGTTAATTTCTAAAAGGAAGGGCTTGGCTACAGCCCAGTGAATAAGAAATCATTTGAACATAAACTGCAAACCTCATTTGTTCATGCTTATGATGTTCCTGGTACATCTAAGAAACTTCCTCTTGTTTCACACCTGAAAACTCTTAAAATCAGTTCTGATAAAAAGAAATCTGTGAACAGAAAATCCCAAATTGTTGTTGTTGGTACCAATGCGCATGTTGTACACAATTCCAATTCGCACACACATGCACACTCAATGAAAATTTCTTGTCATTACTATGGTAAAGTTGGCCATATGATGCATGAATGTCGTATCAAGAAAGTTGATGATCTGAATGCATGCAAAAGAACCAATGGTTTCAAAAATTTTAAAAAGTTTTCAAATAGAAGAGGTTCATATCAACATTCTCATGTGCATGCTAAAGAAAATCATGTTGTCCAGAAAAGGATAATTCAATGCTTCTATTGTGGAAGGTCCGGTCACATAATGTATGATTGTTCAGTTCTAAAGAATGATGAATTAAGGGCTTACAGAAAGCCCACTGTCCCAAGAAGGCCTTACTGTCATGAGTGTAGAAGGACTAGCCATACAGTCAAAGACTGTTGACACTTGAAAGGAAATCACAATTTCCATGGTAGAAATGGCAAAACTACTGCCTTCCCAGAGAAACCTCATGCATATCCTATAAAGAAAATTTTGAATGCTTCTATTCACTATCATTACTGGAGAAATCAGGACATACCATGGAAATTTGTTTTACATTGAAGTTTGATGGTTTGCATGCTATGAAGTCATGGAAAGCACCTGCCAAGGGTGCTACTAACTCATCAGGACCCAAGAGATCTTGGGTACCTTTGAGCAGAAAATGAGAACTTGTTCTTGCAGGTGTGCCTTGGAGCAAGGAAATGAAAGAGGGTTTGATAAATAAACAAGGCACCCTGATTTGGTAAAACGCCATTCATCACATTCACTATTTTTGTTCATGTAGGGTTGCTTTAATTTCTTTTATTGTCAAGATGCACATCATGTCTCTTAGTTGATGAGAATTCATGCCTATTCTGTTTGATTGCTTTTGCTGTAGGATCTTGAAGTTGGTTCATGAAAAGCCCAATGGTATATTAAATGGTGTTGGGAGAAGGTCAAATTCTGTTTGCCTGGAAACCCACACTACGCATGAGGTGGTCATTAGACCTGAGTTCTCCGCCAAGTACTAAGGGCTCTTTGTGAAGCTAGCTTTGAATCATGATCTGAACATCTGCTTATAATTCAGCTGTAGTGTCATGCATTGCTATATACATAAAATTGGAATAAATCTCCCATGCTGAACAATTGCATCTATTTCAAATCTATTGCATGAAACTTCAACACATACGTGTGTGTGCACATGCATATCACTCCTTGTATCACATGTTGAAACTTGTTGAATTTGATGTGCAAAGTCTCAACACAGACTCATGTTTGCATATGCATATCATTCTATGATCTCATGCTGAAATTTAATGAATCTTTTGTTAAAAAATTTTTGCAATTGCATCATGAGTTGTTTTAAGCAATCCTTCATAAGATCCTGTTCAGCATACTCCCTTTCATGATTTTAGTGTCTAGCTTACACACTCAGTGCATTCAGTAAGGGGGAGTAAGTAGTATGCATCTATCTACTCTTGCTTGATTAAGTTGCACATTCATTGTGTCTAAGTCCAAAAATTCATTTGAAGTGCATACACACCCTTATGTTGTTCAAAGAGAAACATATTTGATTCATGTTCAATGCACATGTGTTTCTTTGCATGCTCATGCACAGCTTAGAGAATCTATTTGGAATGCATAGCATCTTCATCATGACTAGATGCATTTAGTTAAAGGGAATAAGTGTCACATGCTTTGATTTGCATCTATCCCATGCACAATCTGCATTTAGTTAGTGGGAGCCATTACCAATCTGGCATCATTTGAATACATGTCATTGATAATAGAAAACTCAAAAAGTCCATGCATCCATTTAGAGTCAATTTGAATTGAGAGGTGATTCTCGAAAAGCTCAAGTTGACTTGAGGATTGCACAAGTCGACTTCTCTGCAGTACACTGTAAATGCTCTCTTCTATTTGAATCATTCAAGTCGACTTAAAGACTGTACAAGTCGACTTCATCTATCTGCCTTAAAATTTATGACCAGCCTTGTCTCTCTAGCTCACTCTCATCATTCCTCACTCCATGTTCTCATGAATCTGAGAGTAAATGGCCTGCTTCTGTTCCTATGGACTTCAAAGTCCTTGCATTTGTTGAAAAAGGGGTGGTCTTTTTACAAAATTCTTGATCACAATTCATCCTCAGCCTTAACCTTGAAAATCTGCTTTCAAAATCCAACATTCTCTCAAGGGGAGCTTATCTAAGATTTTAGCTTACATTCTCTCAAGAGAAGTCTCCTCCCATTGATGTCAACATTTGGTTTCAGACATTCTCATAAATTGGCATCCATGCTACTTCTATAAAACTTGAAACCAGTCTACTTGATCTTTGTTGAAAAATTTGCCTTCATTGTTGAATCCTAAACTACCTTCATTGTTGAATCCTATTGAAACACATTGAACTACATTGTGCTCAGAATATTCCAATGTGTTCACAAATTCATTAATCTGAGCAAATCATTTATATGAATCTTCTTTCATAAGATTATATGATTACCCATGAATAAAACTGTTGGTTTAAGCCTAATGAATTCAAGAGTTTAAAAAATTAAATTCCCTGAAAAAGATTGCATTCAAAACTTAATAGGTCTCAACCAATTCCCACATGTTGTGTCCCATGAAATCTCCTAAAATCTGAAAATTTAAGGTCTATGACAACATTGGTTGAGAAACTTGGATTAAGTATTGTTCTTAAACATAAAAGAATCTGAAAAATTCCAAAGGGTAGCACATGATAAAAAATTGTGAATCAATCCTCAAGGCAGAGCAATGGCTAAGAGTTCACTGAGAAACTAAGCCCTTCATCAAAGAAATGTAGTGGACTTAGTCATGAAGTGCCTTTACTATCTCTGCTCGAAGTGAAGCAGAATAGTTAAGTCTCACTGAGTAACTAGGGGTGCTGGCGTCTGATCAACGTGCACTCTTATGTCAAAAGGTGTGGGCTATACTTGATTGCTCAAAAAATTATGAGCCAAAAAGAAAAATCTAAAACTATGACAAAAAGTGCAGTAACCCTAAGGACTAAATCAGAAATGTCCAATGTGTTTAATCTCAATACTAGTCTTGAGCTACTCCTAAGGGAGTCATTTTTTTAATGAGTAGGGTTAAGGGAGGTTTAACTAGAATTAAACAAGTAGCCTTGGTTTATTTCTATTAAGTCTGAGTGGAAAATGATTCAAAGAGTTTAATTCATAAACTCTAAATTTATTACACTTAAACCAAGCAGAAAATAAGGGATGTGTCATAAAAGATTTTATAACAGAAGAATCTAAAAAGTGCAGACTAATGAATAGTGTTTCAGATTGTAATTCTTCTGATACAATGTGAAGGGGGGTGATCTCGCGCTGGTCCTGAGCTGGGAGGGTGATCACCGGAGAGTAAACTGCAGAGAAAGGGAAATGAATCAGGAGGCCCAGGGATGGTTCCCTGGGGAAAACCCTCCGATGCTTAAGTTAGTAGAGCAATGGTGGAAGCTATTGAGGGAGATAAAAAGAGGTGCACGAGATCTCCCAACACCAAGATGGTGAAGTGGTTCCTGCTCAGGGAGTTTTAGGCCTGTATGTGCCTTACCCGCCGCCGGAGGGAGTCCCGGTTTATATAGCGAGCTCCCTTGATGAGTCCCATAAGTTGAGGAGTTCCAGGCGGGAGTTACGTCCTCATCATGGGATCGTTACGTCCTCATCGTGGGATCATTACGTCCTTGTCGTGGGCTCTTCATGGCCTTGAGGGATCATGGCTCCCTTATCCCTCTAAACTCTTGCTCATAAAGGGCTTTCAACAGCTGCATGGATAAACACTTGTCAGTCGATTCGAGCATAAGAGGTGCCAACCCTGTCCGGGCGATAGGCGTAGCTCGGATGTTGTCAGGTCGGAGTGGGTGTGGAGCACTCGCCCTTATCCCGGTGGAGGGATAGCTCGGGCGTGGGTCTTCCTCCGTTCTGACGTTCGGGCCTCCCGAGCCTAAGGGCCGCCGAGGAAGGATGGGATCCCGAGTGGTCTTTATTGGGCTTTTTTGCGAAAGTGGGCCCTAGAGGGCTGTCACTTGGATGAGCTGAGCTGAGCCTCGTTCGGTCCTGATGGGCCTAGTTTGGCTGCTCTTAATTGGGCAATAGAAATCTCCCTCTCCACTTGTCCCCCTCCTACTCCTGAGCTTTAGTAAGCTCAGACGAGTAGCTGTTTAGGGTTTCAAAATAGCGTGGCTCAGGTGGGTGGAGATCTGGTGGTGTTATGAAGCCACGTGTCGTGGTCACCTGGGCTCGTGTTAATGATGATCTTGACGGATTTGAATTGAACGGGCCCCCTTTTCTTGGAGGTCGGAACTACGCGCCGCCTCCCACGTGGGTTTATAGGCGTTGGGCGCTTGTTGCCATTCCAGACTCCCTCCGTCTTTAGGGTTTTAGCTCTCCTTCATTTTTGTTTTTGGGGATCTTCGTTGCGCCGTGAGGACACGATGGAGGAGTAGAGGCTTACAACGGCATTTGAAGAGTTGGTGGAGATAACCGCGGTGGCAATCCGACAGCTTCCTCCTCCCCCAGAATCTTCAGGGTCTCGGGACCACCTTTCCTCAGAGTCTTCTCCTGACTCCATGGCGGGCCAGTGCCCTGAGGTTGAGGAGTGGGAGGACGAGCCGGTGGCGAGGGTGCCGGTCCCCAACTGCAGTGAACTGGGGGAGGCGGATGTGAGGAGGCTGGAGCACCAGTATCGTCAACCCCACAAGTTCAGTTTTGCCGCTGCTACTCCATACGAGACGAGCCTGGACTCTCGTACAAGCCACATCTGTATGTCTCTTTTGTCGTGGAAGGGTGGATTCCGCCTTCCTTTTGAACCTTTCATCCTTCAGCTTCTTGATTTTTTTCGGTTGGCACCCATTCAGTTGGTAGCCAACTCTTATCTCCTCCTTTCCGCCTTCCATATTCTCTGCCGCCAATGCGGAGTTCCTCCTTCCATGGACCTCTTCCAGTATTTCTTTGAGTTGAAAGCACATCCTTCGACTGGGAAGGGCTTCTATTTCATCCACGCGAGGCGGAATAGGAGTTGTATCTCTTTGGCGGCGAAGGATTCTTCGCATAAGGGGTGGAAGACCCAATTCTTCTGGGTGGGGATTTGTTCAGTGAAGGAAACCTGGAGGTGCCTGGTAATCCCCAATTTTCACCCTAATATCCCTCCTAGACAGGAGGAGTTCCCCCCTTATGTGGAGAAGTATGCAGCCATCTTGCTGAAGCACTGCCAGTCCACCGAGGAACTGGTGACACCGGAGAATATCGAGTGGTGTCTTCTCACGCGGCTGCACCCGTCGGGCTCAGGTGCCACAACTTAGATTTTCCTTCGGATGTGGGGGTCATCTTTCTTTTCCTAAACACGTCTTCTTCTTCGTGCAGACACCAGGCGCCAACGAACCGACTGCTCCCGTGGGTCGCTCCCGAACCAAAGATAAGGGCAAGGGAGTGACCCAGGGCGAATCCTCCAGATCGCGGGGACCCAAGCGCAAGGACCCTGTGGAGGGTATGATCCGGGACGCTGCGAGGGCCAGGAAACGGGCCAAGAAGGCCGGTGCCGTACCTGCAGTCAGAGGCGACCCTACCGCGGCTCACCCCTCCTCCGAGCATGATGGGGTCGACCCTATCCGGCGGGCTCTCCCACCAGCCGAGCTAGAGGGGGCCGAGGAGGTTGGGGCCGCCCCTGCGGGCTGTGACGATGCGGGCTCGGTTCCTCCTTCGGCCGGGACCGAGGGGGCCGAGGATGCTCCTGCAACCGGCAGTGGGGCCGACCCGGCTCTCCCCTTGGCTAGAGCCGAGGGGGCCGTGGCCGGAGTTGGGGATGCTGTGGTCGCGGCCGAGGCTGGCGCTTCAGGTGGTGATGCAAGTGCCGAGCCGGTCCAGGTTGAGAGGCCGCAGGAAAATCCGGCCGGGGCGTGAGGGGTGACCGAGGCTGGGGCTCGATCCGGGCCACACGGTGGGGCGCCGGGCGGTGGGGGGTTCTCTGTTCGGGTAGCATTGGAGAGGCTGGGCATCTCGGGCCCCTTGCACCAGGTATGCCGTGGTATATCTGCGAAGGTGAGGGGGGGAGGTAGGCAGTACTCCCCGTACACGGCTCTCGCCGGGGTTATGGAGGGCGGCCTGGCCCTAGCCTAGATGGGGGCTGCTCTGGCGGAAGCGTACCCTCGGTCAGAATGGGAGCGAGCGAATCTGGCCTGGACCCTTGGTGGGTTGGACAGGAGGTTGGCTCGGCTTGCCGAGGAGCACAACGGGCTTCGGCGGGAGCTCTCCTCAGTCAATGGGCTGATGCGGTCGAGCCAGATGGAGACTCGGGCACTAACCGAGCAGCTAGCCAAGGCTCGTGGATCGCTCGAGAGGAAGAGAAAGCTTCTCAAAGAGGAGCGTCTTGCACGCACTGAGCTGGATGGCCAGTGGGAGATCGAGCGTGCCGAGCTGGTAGACCGCGCAGAGGAAGCCGAGCGTCTTTGGCGGGAGGCTGAGGCCGATCGAGCTGAGGCAGAGAAGCAGGTGGCGGTGGCCGAAGGGAGGACCGCTGAGGCCGAGGGGAAGGCAGCTGAGGCGGAGCAGAGGGAGGCCGAGCTCGCTGGTAGGGTGGGATCGGCTGGGGCAGAGGCTCTCGAGCAATACAAGAGCTCAGAGGCTTACCGGGTCGACCTAAAGGAGGCGGCCCTCCCCTACTACGAGCTAGGACTTCACCGGGGCATCCGTAAGGGGTTCCAGTAGGGCTACAATAGGGCCATCTCTTACGCCGAGGAGCAGGCGTCTGGAGTGGTTGACTTCCCGTCCGGTCAATGTTATGACTCAGACTTGTCATCCTCCAGTTCCTCTGCTTTGGCGCAGGATGAAGAGGATCTCGAGGGCTCATCGTCCGAGGGGTCACCAACTCCGGGTGCCTCGGGAGGGCACGCAACCGAGGCAGTTCCCACGCCGGTGGGGTCGGTGCCAGGGTCGGCCGTTGTCGAGGCTACAGGGGGCAGACCGCTCGAGCCCTCTACTTCCGGTCTTCAAGGTGGGCCAGAGTCCTGATGTATCTATTTCGCTTCTTCTTTTTGTATACCTTTATCCTTTTTGAAGAAAAAGACTTCCTTTTTTGTGTAGAGATAAATAAGGCAGTAGCATTATGATGAAGACTTATCTGTTCCATATCGTTATTGCTATATTTTGTTCAGCGCATCTGCAGTGGTTGGAAAGAGCCGATACTTTCTGCGTGAATCTCGCATAATGGTTGGGTGATCCTCTGATAGGGTGTCTTTCCGTTGTCTCATGCTTTGAATGCCTGGCCACTTCGTGTATCCCGCTAGGGCGGAAGGTGAGAAGTTTAAGGTGACCGTTCGTAGGGAGAAATCCCTTTGGCGTGTTTTTGAGGAGAGAATCATTTAAGGCGAGTAGCCTCCCTTTGCCTATAAAAGGACTGAAGGGTGTCCCTTCCTCTCCACCACTTAGGGTTTTCCCTGACAGTCTTTCCTCATTCCTTCTTCACGTAGCATTGTGCCATTGTATTCGGAGCATGGCGGAAGTTCTGGAAGATGAGGCTGCCGACGACGGGGGGCAGAGAGTTCTTGCTGCTCCGAACTTGAAGAGGATTCGACGGCCGGCGGGTAGACTTGAAAAGGGTTCGACGTGCGGAGGCACGCCATTTTCCCTTTATTAGTTCCGGCGGTGCTTGCAGGGGGCCGAGTTGGAGGACGGATGGGGGCATCAGACATCCGTGTTGCCCGTCCCTTCCTGCTCGCTTCATGGATGGGAGGAGGAAGGCAACTAAGCTCCATCCCTTCCGGGCCTTCCCCTGTCTCCTCATCCAGCTCTGCTGGTTTCTTTTTCTTTCTTGCAGCCTCTTTTTCCCTCTTCTGCTCTACTCCTCCTTTCTTTCACTCTTCGGAGGGTGCCTGCACTCTCTTTCTTCCAAAGAGTTGGCAGTTTGGTGGGGGAGATGCTTTCATATGCATTCCCTCTCCCCCTTCTCTTCCAAGTTCAACTTGGAAGGTAGCCTTCTCTTTCTTAATCCCTCTGTCACCTTTGTCTCGAGCTGCCCGAGCCAACGGGGTCAACTATCCTTTATCCGAGCTAGTTTCTACACGAGGCAGCATCAGTGGCTGGACGCAGGAAGGTCATCTGAGTCAGCCGAGCAATGGGCTCATACGACGGTGCCAGATAGATCTTTTTGCTTTTTTGACATGTATTTTCTTGGCTTCGGCCTTCCTGATGTACAAGCGGGTTGTTTGAATAAAAGAAAAGAGCCTTTTGCTTTATCTCATGTCGTTTGCACAATGCTCAGCGTTCAGAAGTAGAACTTGTGTAATGTAGTTGCGTTCCAGGTCCGAGGGATGAGCTCTCCTTCCATCGTAGATAGACAGTATGCTCCTTTTCCGAGCGTCTCGACCACTCGGTAGGAGACTTCCCAGTTAGGGGATAGCTTGCCCGCCGCCTCAAGTTGTCAAGAGGCTTCGGCTTTCCTGAGGATGAAGTCTCCCAGCTGGAAGTGTTTGTCTCGGACTTTGGCATTGTAATATCGAGTGAGGCAGCGTCGATATTCCGTTACTCTGATGCTGGCGATCTCTCGGACTTCATCTGCTAAGTCGAGATTTTCGAGTAGTTTCTAGTCGTTTATCTCGGACGAGAAGCAGATGACTCGGAGGGAGGGGTTGCCAATCTCCAACAGGATCACGGCCTCGGTACCGTACACCAGCTGAAAGGGGCTTTCACCGGTTGCCGTTCTGGGAGTCGTTCTATGCGACCAAAGTACGTTCGATAATTCCTCGAGCCAACTGCCCTTGGCTTTGCTGAGCCTAGTCTTGATGCCTTTTAAGATAGTCTTATTGGCATTTTCGACCAGCCCGTTAGCCTGAGGGTGGGCGACCGAAGTGAAGTGATTGCGAATGCTGAGGTCGGCGCATCTGTCTCGAAAATACCGAGAATCAAATTGCCGACCATTATCGCTCACTATCACCCGGGGGATGCCGTAGCGATAGATGATCGACTTCCAGATGAAATTCCAAACGACTGTCTCGGTGATCCTTGCAGTGGCTTCGGCCTCGATCCACTTAGTGAAGTAGTCGATGGCGATGATAATGAACTTCTTCTGGGCCTGGGCCGTGGGGAATGGCCCGAGGATGTTGATTCCCTAGCGAGCGAAAGGATAAGGCTCAGCTAGGGTGATAAGCTCCGTTGCTGGCTGATGGACCAAGTGGTCGAATCACTGGCAATGGTCACAACGTTGTATGTAGGCCGAGCAGTAACGTTGTAGGGTGGGCCACCAATAACCTTGCCGTAGCAAGATCCTGGCGAGCGACCTTCCCCCCAAATGTGCTCCGCATAGACCTTCGTGAACTTCTTCGATCGCTCGGTTGGCTTCGTCGGTGCTGAGGCACTTCAAAAGAGGGCCAAAGAAGGATCTCTGGTAGAGTGCGCCATCCAGAGTGACGAATCGCCGAGCTTGGTATTTCAATCTTCGGGCTTCTTGAGGGTCGGGAGGCTCCTGGGAGTCTTGAAGCCATAACAGGTAGGGGGTACGCCAGTCGCTTGGGGGGGGCGAGTCAACAGCTAGGAGCTCCGAATCGATTCTTAGGCACTTGTGGACACCAAAAAAATGGCGATGATGATCATGGCGACATTCGCGCCTACACATTCAAGTTCGAGTCGAAGACGAAAATGCCAAATAAACCTCATGCCTCGCCCGATCAAGACGACGACTCGCTTGGTGGTCCGCTACCCGCTAAGGAAGCCCCTAAGCAGAAGATACAGCTACAACGCTCCTACCGGTCATGTCGAGAGCTGGATCAGAGAAAATTCGGGAACTCCGGCATAGTCTCGACATGCACCGAAAGTCACGCAGAATCTGGGACCGAGTCCCAGAGGCTACAAATGGAATATTGCGGAGGCCATACATTGCAACCGGAACGTTCTAGGAATGCCGACATTCATATAAGTGGCCGCGACTTTGAAAAGAATCCGTTTGGTGCTTAAAATGGCACGAAGGGGCCTTAAAATGGCGCGCCTTAAAACGGCACGCCCCCCCTTTTTTGCTCAAAACGGCGCGCCCCCCTTTCTCTTTGGCTGTCCAACGCGCTCCTGTCGAAGGGGCCTTCCCCCTTTTGATGCTTAAAACGGTGCCACTTGTGTTGCGTTAAAATGGCGCCACTTATGTTGCATTAAAACGGCGCCACCTTATGCACAAGTTACCCGGCGTGCTCATTTGAAGGAAATGCCACCCCATTGCAAGGCTTACATGGCGTGGCCCCCTCGAATAGCTTTAATCTGGCACGGTCACTATTCCCCCGCGCCGGTTTAACCCCATTCCATCCCATCTTTGGCACGATGCTCTATTTTGTTTAAATGCGGTGCTCAGGGAGCATTCAATGTTCTGAAGCCGTGCCTCCGTCTCCACTCGACAGCGCATTACCATTGTCAGAGAAGGCATGTCCTCGGATGAAGATCTCCCGGCAAACCCGCAACTATGCCATCCTCGGACGAACGACAAGGTACGGCGCCAATCATCGGATGCCAGCATAGAAGCCAACCCTGTTCGTCTGGTAGACGAACGCAGTGGCGGGAGTTCTCTTCCGTTCGAGCAAAGAAAAGGCAACCCACTATATATATACTCTGCAGAAGAGAAGAAGAACGAGAGGAGGATCTTGGCTTTCTCCTGGCTGGGCCATCCAAAAAGGAGAAGGGGTGCACTCGGCTATGTGCAGTGAAGAGAAGAAGAAAAAGGAAGAAGAGGCTCGAACCCCCCCCCCCCCCCCCCCCCCCGAAGGGTGATTGAAAAGAGATGAGAGGGCCACCCGAAGAGATAAAGAAGCTTCATCCACGTGCCGGAGAAGAGAAGAGAAGAGAGGAGAGTGAGAGTGAGAGTGAGAGGTGAGCTCGGAGGGGGAGGAGCTTGTGCTCCGTTCCCCCTCCCCCATCGATGTATTCCCTCCTTTCTCTCTATTGTATTCTCCCCTTTTCTCGCTTTAGGGTAGATTCCCCGTTGTATTTCTCTTTGCAAACAAATAAAAAGAAAAGCCCTTTTTTCAACATACGGTGTTCTTTTGCTTCCCTCTCTTTCTCTCTGCCTTCTCCTCATCCAGGCCCTTCGAAGCTTGCTTCTCTATAGCATGGCCTTCGAAGGAGCCCGTCAGGGGATGAACATTCATGCCCTCTCGTGGCACACATTCGTCCCGCTTATGAAAACATCGCCTGTGAGTCATGGTCGCTCTTGTAGGCTGGCCCTCGAGCGTTCCGCACTCGCACTTGGGCTAACAGACCGCCGTGAGGCCGCTCCGCATTTTGAGAGTTTACCACGGAGCAATCCGATTGGTGACTCTCCTTTATCTCCGGCAAGTCCCGGTCTGGGGGAGGTGCTGCCCAATTCTCGCCATGGCCAAGAACACTCAGGAACAAATGAACAAACCACCTCCGAGAACAAGAACAACACGCAGTAAGCTCTGTGAATCAAACCCTTCGAACGAACACTTAAGCATTCATGCTAATTCACCTCAATAAACGACTAAAATGATTAAACCCCCTTTTCATCAACCTAATCTTCCAAATGGATGAACAAACCAGTCATTAACCCAACCAGCAGGTGAAAGAAAAGAAAGAAACACACAGTCAATTACTTTGAAACAACCCTCGGAAGAGTTTATCCCGGCGCGGTTACTGTGCCGCCGCGCCGTTTTAACCCACACTCGAAACCCCTTTCGATTCTAATCCGATGCCCTTAAAACCGGCGCGCCCCTCTCCCCTTGAATGGCCTTAATACGGCGCACTCCCACTCCTCCATACACCTTAACCCGGCCCTTAAAACCGGCGCTCCCCTCTTCCATTGAAAGGCTATTCTGGCGCGCCTCTCCTTTGCCACCCTTAAAACGGCATGGCCCAATTCCGGCGCGCCCCCCTTCGTCGAACCCCGCGACCTGACCGGGCAGGTCGAACCCCGCGACCTGACCACGCAGGTCGATCCGCGTGCGAGGGCGCACATTGGTGAGTTCGGGCTCTACACTTAACAATTCACTTCCCCGGACTGGGTGCAAAGAGAAAATCAATGATGCCTTGTGGTATCGGACGTGGACCTCGGAACCCCCGACATGGTCATGATCCGAACACATCTCGGGCCAATAGTTCGTTAACTCGACACGCTTCTCCCAGGATCTAATCCCGCAACCCCACATTAAACATGTCGTGTCTATGGCAGACATTTGCACTATTTTATCATCATCTTCGATGCTTCAAACGTGGACTCGCGTCCGAACAATGAATGGTCCGACCGTGACCGACATGCACGCATACCTTGGAACCTTCGTTTCCCCGAACTGTGTGTGAAGAGAAGAGTAATGACGCCCCATGGCATCGGACGTGGACCTCGGGAACCCCATTATGGCCATAGCCCGAAACCATCTCGGGCCGATAGTTCATCAGCTTGACCCACCTTTATCAGGATCCAATCCCGCATCCACATTAAACTTGACGCACCCACGACAGACATCCGTACAGCTTTGTCATTACCTTCGATGCTTCAAATGTGGACTCTCATCCGAACAGTGTATGGTCCGTTAGTGACCGACATATATCCCGGGATCTAACCCCGCGCTTGCATTAAACTTGTCGTACTCACGGTAGACATTTGTACGAGTTTATTTTTGTTCACGTCTTTAATACGGATCTTTGTCCGAACATAAAATGGTCCATGAATGACCAACAAAATCTGAATGGAACGAGACGGCTCTTGTCTTCCCCCAACCACACTTGTGGGAATATCAATAAGACCTTCGTGAGTCACGTCTGGACCTTGGGTTCGCCCCAACCATGGTCACTACCTGACCCACATCTAGGCCTATAGCCAGCTATCTCTGTATACGTCTTTGTTTTGGAATCTAGTCCCAGGACACTTTCCCGCTGCCCTTCGGCACCGGAAATATTAACGATGCCCACGCAAGCCTCATTTGGACCGCGGGAGGCGCCCCCGGAGTGGTCCTGACTGGATCTCGCACCGGGCCAATAAACTCACTGATTCCCGACCGCTCTAACCGGGATTCAACCGAATGTCTCATTTCCCTTTGAACAATAAATTTGCCGTACCCCGGCATACATATGCTCTGGTTTTTCCCGTGACGATCACGATTTTCTGAGGCCGGATGCTCTTCCGAATATCAAAATGGTCCCTTGAGTGACCGACATATTTCGAATGCTCGCTTCCATAGACATCGAGCTTTCCGACTGATTCAAGACCGCTATCGGTTTGTTTCTCTCAACATAGTTTCCTGGCCATGAGGCCCTGATTCCCGATGTTTAATCAAGGGTGTTCCGCTCCCCGAGGGGATGTAAATAACGCGGTGACCTTTATGGCGCGGCGGGTTCCAGTCCCGACACGAACCACACAATCGTCTGATTAGTCAGATCGAGCGCACAATAAATCGTCACTTTGTGACTGGCACGCGCACGCACTTAATAAACGAATAAACCCACCGAATAAACTGACTTAAAGAAACAAACAAATGAGCATGTCGAAAAGTGCGTCCACAGCGCTCTAGCTCTTCGAGAAGGATCGATCGAGTACCTTCGGGGTCAAGAGAGGAGGCCAGCCGAGAGAGGGCGTCCGCTCGGGAGTTTTCCTCCTGAGCTATTCGGACTACCTCAAAACTCTTAAACTGTTGTGCCATAGTCTTGACCAGTTGGAGGTATTTGATCATCGGTGCCTCCCTAGCTTCATAATCACCGTTGACCTGGCTAGCGACCAATTGGGAGTCGGTGTGAATCCTGACTCGCTCAGCCCCTAACTGCTGGGTCATGCGGGCTCCCGATATGAGGGCCTCATACTCAGAAGCGTTGTTGGATGCTTGGAAGTTGAACTTCAGGGCTTATTGTAGCTCTGCTCCTTCGGGGGACTTCAGAAGGATGCCGACACCACTTCTGGCTGAGTTGGAAGATCCATCGACGAACAGCTCCCAGGTCGGCTGGGCACGGACGGAGATCTTTCTTCAGTCGGGATGGTGCTCTCGACGATGAAGTCGGTGAGCGCTTGGCCTTTGATAGCCGAGCGAGGATTCTGTTCTTCGCAGTATGCCTGTCTATCTGGCCTCTGCCTGTTTCCTGCCCAAAGCTATTCTCAAAACTATTGATAGCATCTGTGCTAATTTTTTCTGGCAGGGTTCTGAAGGCCAGAGGCGCCGACACTGGGTGGCCTGGCATCACATTCTTAAGCCTTGGATTGAAGGAGGCCTGTCTATCAGAGATCTGCAGCAGGTCCAGACTGCTCTGGCTATCAAGAACTTGTGGAATATCATCCATGGCTCATCTCTGTGGTCCTCTTATGCTCGTAGTAGATTCATCAAAACAAATTTCTATGACTGTGCTAAGGCTTTCCCTGCTGGATTGCCAGAGACCATTTTTCAGAAGGCGAAGGTAATTATCCTTTACAACTCAAGATGGCTCATTGGAGATGGGAAGGGAGTTAACTTTTGGAAAGATAACTGGACAGGTCAAGGTCCTCTTATCAATACAGTACAGCAGGCTGCCGACACTAGTAGTATCTTGAGCCGGCCCAATATTACTGTTAGGGAGGTCATGTTGGACCCCCATCATGAAGCAAGGAATCTGATTCATAACTGTCTTCCTAGTATTCAGCTTAGAGATGAGAAAGACTCCTGTGTATGGACAGCTACAGCAGGAGGGCTTTTTACTGTTAAATCAGCAAGCAAGCTTCTGAGGTCCTCGAAAATTTCTAGAAGCCCTTGGGTCAAGCTTTGGCACCCTAGCCTCGCTCCGAGGGCAGCTATTTTCTTTTGGAAGCTTCTCCACCGTGCTGTGCCTGTGGATAGTAGGGTGGCAGATTGTGGAATATCCATGGCCTCCAAATGCAGCTGTTGTGCCCATCCTAATGATGAGGAATCACCTTTTTATTAATGGGGACTTGGCTGCGGAACTTTGGGCATGGGTCAGGCCCCTTATAAACCCCAAGATCCACCTTAATGAGCAGATTACCATTCGGTGCTGGAATGTCTTGGCAGGAACCAGTTTAACCTCAGCCACTAACTATGTTGGAATGTATGCTGTGATACTAATGATTTGGGAAATATGGAAAGCCAGGTGCGCAGCCAGATTTGATAATATCTGTCCATCTGCAAGGTCTATTAAGAGGAAAATCAGTGAAGCCATCTCTTTCTCCCTGGATAAAATTTCTTTCCCTACAGGTTTATCAAGGTTGCAAAGAAACCAGCTGTCTCAGTTTCAATTTTTTCCTAAGTGTGTTCAGAAAATGACTGTTCTTGTCCGGTGTAATCTGTCTCTATCTAAGGCCATTTTGAATGTGGATGGGGCTTCAAAGGGGAACCCAGGATTGTGTGGAGGAGGAGGATGTTTTCGAGACCCTGCAGGTAATTTACTCTTTGGTTTTGTTTTTCATTATGGTCATGGACGTAGTCTACTGGCTGAGGCAAGGGCCTTGCATGATGGTTTATCCATTGCCTTGATAAGTGGCATCCAAGTGGAGGTTGTATATAGTGACTGTGCAGTGCTTGTTGAGGCAGTCTGGAAAAAGAAGTCACCTAGTTGGATTCTCATTCCATGGTGGAAGGACATTCTTGATCAAATATCCAAGAGTGGTTGTTCAGTGCAGCATATATATAGAGAGGGCAACCAAGTTGCAGATGCTTTGGCCTCTCATGCCTGTGCCAATCACCATAACTCCATTTTTTCTCAAATTAGTGAGCTTCCTAGGCAGGCTAGGGGTGCTCTGAGGGTGGATAAAGCGGGTCTACCTGCAATACGGCATTGTAAATAATTTCCCTTTTTGGGCTTATAGTTTCCTCTTCCTCTCTTGGCTGTTCTACAGATAGACAGGGGTATGCCCCGTTGATATTGTATTTTTTCAAAATATCAATAAAATTTCTTGGCCACAGGATTAGTCTGGGGAAGTGAGAACATTGTCCCCTGCTGGGGGATGGTGCACTTGACTGGATCCTGATCCTGTTGGCTGGTGCTTATTAAAAAAAAAGATAGCCGAGCGAGACCGGTACGATATATCGTAGGCCCCAAGCATGATGGCCCACTTGACGAGGCATCCTGAGGCTTCATGGTAAGCGAGGATCCTCTTCAATGGTTCGTCGGTCAACACGGTGATGGAGTGCCCTTGGAAATAGGGTCGGAGGCGCTTGGCCGAGGTAACCAACGCTAGAACGATTTTCTCGGTTGCGGGGTACCTTCTCTCAGCCTCATTGAGCACCTTGCTGGTGTAGTAGACCGGTCTTTCGATTCCCGAGTCATTTCTGACTAGGACCAAGCTAACCATAGACGGAGTCGCCAAGAGATAGAGATGCAAGGCTTCACCTGGGATGGGCTTGGAAAGCACTGGGGGAGAAGCCAGGAACTCTTTAAGCTCAGCGAACACTCTTTGGCATTCCTCGCCCCACACGAATGTAGCAGATGCCATTTTGGGCCCCCTCAACAGTTTGAAGAAGGGTAGGCATCATTCAGCCGTGCGGGACAGGAATCTGCTGAGCGCAGCAATGCGCCCAGTAAGGCATTGAACGTCTTTGACGCATGTGGGCGGGCACATGTCCAGGATGGCCTGGGCCTTGTCGGGGTTGGCCTCGATCCCACGTTGGGTGACTAAGAAACCCAAGAATTTCCCGGACCTTACTCCGAAGGCGCACTTGGTAGGGTTGAGCTTCATGTTGTACTTCAGGAGGGTGTCGAAGGTTTCCGCCAGGTCGGCGAAGTGGTCTTCGGCCTTGGGGGTCTTCACGAGCATGTCGTCAATATAGGTCTCGACGTTCCGACCGAACTGTCCCTCGAACATATGGTTGACCAACCTCTAGTACGTGGCTCCAACGTTCTTCAACCCGAAAGGCATCCGGGTGTAGCAGTGCACGCTGAGGTCGGTGATAAAGGTGGTCTTCTCGATGTCTTCGGGGTGCATTCTGATCTGGTGGTAACCTGATTAGGCATCCAGGAAGTTGAGTATCTCATTGCCCGAGGTTGAATCAACCAGTTGGCCGATGCTCAGTAAAGGATAGCAGTCCTTTGGAGTAGCTTTGTTCAAGTCAGTGAAGTCCACGCACATCCGCCACTTTCCCGAAGCTTTTGGTACCAGGACGACATTAGCCAGCCACGTTGGGTACAGAACCGGCCTAAAAAGGCCAGTCTTTTGCCTCTTGGTGACTTGCTCCTTGATAATCACCTGCTTCTTTGGCGCATGCTTCCTTCTGCGTTGTTGCATGGGCTTCATGGTCGGGTCGAGGTTGAGCTTATGCACCACCGTCTCCTTCGGTATCCCGGGGAGTTGATCATCAGACCATGCAAAGACCCGGATGTACGCGGAAAGAAATTCTTTGTATTCCTGTTGAACTTCAGATATTAGGTCGGCTCCGATCTTTACTCCTAGGGTCGGGTCGTCGTTTAGGAAAATCACTAGCAATTCACCTCCAGGCTCGGCCGTTGCGGATTTTTCCTCGACTTCCTGGGGTCCCTTGTTCTTCCCGTCCGGCCTTGTGGCTTCAACCGAGATATTGTAGCACCTCCTGGCCATGGCCTGGTTGCCTCGGACTTCCCCCAACCCATTTTTGGTGGGGAACTTCATCTTTTGGTGATAGGTAGATGGCACCGCTTTCATCCGGTTGAGGATTCCTCGGCCGAAGATTGCGTTGTATACCTTTGATCACTATAAAGTCCACCATGACTGTAACAGTTTTGGGTGGGGTGCCAAGAGTAACCGGCAGGCTTAGGGCACCCTCGGGATAAGTGGCATGGCCATTGAACCCGTACAGGGGGGTTCGGATCGGGCGGAGTTTAGACGGATCCTCCCCCATCTTAAGGAAACATTCATAGGATAATACATCAGGGGCACTTCCATTGTCAACTAGAATCATGTCTACATTACAATGGTTTATTGTGGCCGATATCACTAGGGCGTTGTCATGCGGGGTACTCAGCCCCTCCAGGTCTTGGTCGGAGAAGACTATGACCTGGGGCTCACTCGGTGGGGCCCTGGGAGGCTCGATGGCTCGGCTCGCCCGCTCAGCATGACGCTTCCTTCCTCGGCCATTGTCTCCTTCTGATGCAGCTCCTCCGACGATGACGTTGATGTGGACCCCTCGAGGGGCATTGTCAATCTCCTCTGGGGCGCCTCGGTCTTCCTGGTGCCCGACTATGAACCGGGAGAGGTGCCCTTGACGAACGAGACGCTCGATCTCGTCCTGGAGCTGATGGCAATCGCCGGTGTGATGCCCGTGGTCGCTGTGGAACATGCAATGCTTACTGCGATTGCGGTTCTTCAACTTCATTGGCTCGGGTTGGCAGAGGGGGCCTGAGCCTTTGATGTCTTCATAAATCTCGTACACTGGAGCGGTTAGGGGAGTGTACCGCTCGTACTTCCGTGACGATTCCTTGCGTTCCCCGTCTCGGTTCCGCCTCTTTCCTTGGCCCGAGCTTGGCTTGGGTACCCGCTTCTTGTCCCCCTCCCGACCCGAGCCGGTTGCATCTCGGCATGGACTGAGCACTTCTTCGCACTCGGCGTGGCGCAATGCCAGAGTCACTAGCGCAGCAAGGGTCGAGGGAGGGTGGAGGACAAGCTCGCGGTGACGGTTCTCGTCGCTGGTGCCCCCGGTCAGTGCGGTTATGGCCGAGGCGACGTCTAGGCGGGGGATCCTCAGGGCTTTCGATTTGAATCGGAGAATGTAGGCCCGAAGTTTCTCCCCTTACGCCTGTTTAAGGGTCAAAAGCCCCGCTACCGACCTTGGGGGACCGCTACCGGTGAAACTCTCCTGGAATACTCACCCGAATTGCTTGAAGTCTCGGATGAATCTGGGGGCGAGGGCCCGGCACCATGCTTGGGCGCCTTAGACCAAAGTGGTCGCAAAGGCTCGGCATTTGATGGCGTCGGACGCTCCGTGAAGGGTCATCAGAGTGTCGAAGCTGTCGAAGTGGTCGGCCGGGTCGCCATAGCCATCGTAGGGCTTGAAGGTCGGGATGGAGGCTCGGGGAGATAGCTCTGCCTTCAAGATATGGTCGGAGAATGGGGATCTCTCCTCGTCCTCTGGCGGAGAGGTCTTCTCCAGGGCTCGCAGGGTGCGCTCCTGCTCTGCGAAATGCCTCTCGAATTCTCGCAGTCGGAGGGATAGCTCCGGCTGCCGCTGCGCCGTGGGGCTGGGGGGGCGCGAAGGTAGGCTGTCTTGGCGCTTCCTGGGGACTTCGATCTATGAGAGGGGACGGCGTGCCCCATGCCTTCCCCGTTTCGGTGTAGAGGAAGCCTCTTGCTCCGGAGGGGGGGCTTGTGAGGGTCCTCCTGCTTTGTTGCGGATGAGCTACTGCCCTCGGAGGGTGAAGCGGCCTCCGGTGGTGTGCTGGGATACATTTTCACGGGGAGGGCTCTCTGGAGGGGCGTGTGACCTTCCATCCCTGGCCGCCTGGGTCCTCATGAGTTCCACGAGGACATCCAGTTTCACGTTGAGGGCTGGGACGGCGTCGGAGCCGTCGTTGAGCGGTAGCCCTACCGCCGTGGGAGGAAGGGGCGGCAGCCCTACCGTAGGGGGAGGGGGTGGTCCGTCGGCGGGAGTGCTGGCACCGGAGGGGGGTTTTTGGGAGGCTTGTGAGAGGCCTTCCCCCGCCGCCACCGTGGCCTTTCCCCTGTCACCGGCGGACCTCCTCCCTGAACTTCTTCTCACCATACTGACTCTTTGGTCGTTTCCCACAGACGGCGCCAGATGAAGGGGCGTGATCTCACGCTGGTCCTGAGCTGGGAGGGTGATCACCGGAGAGTGAACTGCAGAGAAAGGGGAACGAATCAGGAGGCCCAGGGATGGTTCCTTGGGGAAAACCCTCCGATGCTTAAGTCAGTAGAGTAATGGTGGAAGGTATTGAGGGAGATAAAAAGAGGTGCACGAGATCCCCCAACACCAAGATAGTGAAGTGGTTCCTGCTCAGGGAGTTTTAGGCCTGTATGTGCCTTACCTGCCGCCGGAGGGAGTCCCTGGTTTATATAGTGAGCTCCCTGATGAGTCCCATAAGCTGAGGAGTTTCAGGCGAGAGTTACGTCCTCATCATGGCATCGTTACGTCCTCATCGTGGGATCATTACGTCCTCATCGTGGGCTCTTCATGGCCTTGAGGGATCATGGCTCCCTTATCCCTCTAAACTCCTACTCATAAAGGGCTTTCAACGGCTGCATGGATAAACACTTGTCAGTCGATCTGAGCATAAGGGGTGCCAACCCTGTCCGGGCGATAGGCGTAGCTCGGATGCTGTCAGGTTGGAGTGGGCGCGGAGTGCTCGCCCTTATCCCGGTGAAGGAATAGCTCGGGCGTGGGTCTTCCTTCGTTCTGACGTTCGGGGCTCCCGAGCCCAAGGGCCGCCGAGGAAGGATGGGATCCCGAGTGGTCTTTATTGGGCTTTTTTGCCGAAGTGGGCCCTAGAGGGATTTCACTTGGATGAGCTGAGCCTCGTTCGATCCTGATGGGCCTAGTTTGGCTGCTCTTCATTGGGCTACAGAAATCTCCCTCTACATAATGATTTCTTGGAATCCATGAAATATTTTTTTTTCAAATCACTTACTTTCGATAACACCCTACTAATGCCACTTTGGACTATCACTGCTAATGAAATTGTCATTGCAAATTCTTGTTGCAGAAATCTTTCACCACTGTTGAAACATGCCATTGCTATTCTGCTGAAATCATAATTTCTAATCTGGCTGCTTTGCATTTCACTGCTATGTCCATAGCTCTATCCACTTTTGTTATGTCTGTTCTAATTTGATGTAATCCTATTCAACTCTAACCTTTCCTCAATTGGTATCAGACTCCTCTCCTTATTCATCCTATGTACCAAACTCCATCCTTTTTGCTGATGTCAAAGGGAGAGAAGAATTTGATGAGTCATTTGCATTTATTTGCATTTGGGTAATTGAATGCATTATCTGTTGGTATTAGTATAAAGGGGGAGAGAGTTTTGAGGAGGAAAGAGTCATGATGAGTCTTGTGCACTTTGGGTCTCAATGCATGATAGCGCAGCAAGAGTGATATAGACGGGGGGGATGAATAGATCACTCCCAATTTGTAGAAACTTAAGCGGAATAAATTTTCTACTGCTAACGCACCTCCTTAAACCGTACACAGAGGGATGTAAATGAGAATGAAGAGCGAATCACATGGAAGCGAAGAGCCGAGCAGATGAAGAGCGTAGAGAACAATAGCAAACCACAGAGAAGGCACTCGGTTTTTAGGTGGTTCGATTGCAGTCCGCAATCTACATCCACCCCTCACCCCAACTAGAGTGAGGATTCCACTAGACGATGCTTGATCAATGCAGACTCAGTCTGCGAACAACACGCTGCCACACAGCTTGAACACCAAGGGAGACAAAACCCTTAACCAAGTTCTGCTACCCACAGAACTTGAAACCTGTTCTAGCTCCCAGCTAGAACACGACCGGAGAAACCTCTCCCTTCCTCCACACACCGGAGGGAAACTGTTAATGACAACCAGTCACTAACACCACCAGAGATCACCGATCTCTCTTCCTCTGCAACACAGAGGGAAACTGGAGTGATACTCCCTTCCTCCACACACCGGAGGGACAACAATTCAGATCAGAATAGAAGGACAAAAAATAAACGAAAGCAAAGTGGAAAACGAAAAAATAATGAGAAGGAATCGATTCTGAAACCCAATACAAATGTAGCTTCAAATGAAGCAATTCATCAATCAGCACACACTCTCTCTCTCTCTCGACCAAACTCCTCTCAGATATTGAACTCTCTGCTCTTTTCCTTTCTCTTTCTTTCTCTCTGCACTTTTCTTTCCTTTTCGGGATCGAAGGACGTATATGCTCTCCAGGCTTCTTCTTCGATCTCGCTTCATCAGAAGACGAAGGCTTCATTTTATACCTGGAGCAGCAGTAGGGCGCGTGTGGCTTCCACAGTTCCCGCCCTAAGAATTCGGACCATGTGGCAGCATCCAGTAGACTGTCAGAACACGTATCCTCATCTGGGCATTCTCCTTATCCTCGGATCACGAGCCCAGCACCGGTACGCTCAGCAACTGGAGGTAGATGGCGTCAACTCACTTGCTCCAAAGAGTTGACGCACCCATCATAGATCTTCAACCTTTTTAACCGCTGCGTCGACTCCATCAGCCCGTGGCATTGACGCATCGATGATTCAGTGATCAAGTCTTTATCAGATGGGCGTGCTACGTCGACGCCGCTCCACTGCTGCGTTGACGCTTTGCAGGCAGCCAGAGGTGAGTCGTTCCTTTCTTGGACTGCTGCGTCGACGCTGCCAGTTGGTGGCGTTGACGCACGAACATGTACATTTCTATACTGGCATCTCTTACTCCACTGCGTCGACGCTTCTTGTTGATGGCGTTGACGCAGTGGTAGATTTCGTGAAGGGCTTCATCGCTTGTAAGAGTCTCTACTACTTTAACTGCTGCGTCGACGCTGCTTGCTTGTGGCGTTGACGCAATAGAAGAAATCGTGAAAGCTTCGTCTACTGATGCGTGGACGCTCTAAGCTTCAGGCGTCGACCCTGCTCCCTTCAGCAACAGGAAAGACGTGTATAGACTTAGTGTTAACGTTGAGCTCAATGTACAGACTCAATCAAATGAGGAGTTTCCAGTGTATGGACTTGCAATTCAAACAGCAATGAATAGACTTTAGAGAAATGAAGTCTAGTGTATAGACATGGAGAGCTGTTCAATGTGTTGGGTTGGCATTGTATAGACTTTGCTAGTCTGAAGGCCAACTGTTTAGACTAGAATCGCTTGAAGCGATGTACATACTTGGTGAGGCTCAAGCAGTGTACAGAGTTGAAAGTCTCACAAACGAGTGTATAGACTTAGGCTTTTAACACAGTGTTTAACATGCTGAGTTGACGCTACAACCCAATGAGTTGACGCTGCAACGTATTACTATTACGTTCAACTGATGATGTATAGACTTAATCAAATGAAGAACCTGAACAGAAGAGTCTACGCATCAGCACACTGAGTTGACGCACTGGTGTGAAGACTGTGCAGACAGAGTGAATAGACTTGAAGGAGTTATGCCAATGAACAGATGAGTCGACTCATCAGAAGGGGTGGGTCGACCCACTGCTATCAATACTAGCTAAGCAGAGTGTAGATAAAATCATGATAGCATGCTTATCTGACAACCAAATGAACTGTACTCACTCACATGATGAAACAACATTAATCTAGAGATAGAAGATTGATTTATAGTGTGAGACATCATCAAAACCATAGGAATGCAACAATATCCCACTTTTTGATGATGACAACACTATGAATCATGCAATATCAAGTTTCAACAAAGAGTTAATACCAGCTGCAACAAGCAGAATAAATTCAAGACATGCTCATGCAAATGAATTAAACATTCCCTACAGCACACTCTCATCTCCCCCACAGCTCATAACCATTTCTTCCACGAAGCAACATGACTCCCCTCAAAGCTCAAGACAAAACCAATACTCACTGAAATTGCAAACTTCTCACAGAAATTGCAGATATTGCAAGCTTCTCTCCCCCTTTGACATCAGCAAAAAGAACTGCAGAATGTATAACAGTGCTGGAAACATGAGGACTGAGGGCAGTAACTTCTTAGTGCAGAAAATCACGAGTAG
The DNA here is from genome assembly GCA_022559845.1 of Amorphophallus konjac. Taxonomy (NCBI): domain Eukaryota; kingdom Viridiplantae; phylum Streptophyta; class Magnoliopsida; order Alismatales; family Araceae; genus Amorphophallus; species Amorphophallus konjac. Next base: position 113,447,941 of record CM040117.1, read on the forward strand.
GTCTTAAGAGAATAAGTGTGTTTCTAATCTCAAGAGAGGATTCTTTGGACTTCAGTACACAATAGAGAAGTAGAGTTATAGACAAGTTTATCAGCATACATAGATGATGATTGGGAGCAGGAGTTGACAAGTATGGCCAGATATAGCTGATCATTCAACTATTTCACAAGACAGCAAGAGACTAAATCAGAGAGGTGTTCTCAAGGTATTGAAGATAAGCAATCCATTAGTTGCATAACAACAAGGAATTTTTGTTGGAGATGATTTTCAAGAAGATCAATGAGTAAGTTGGTAGTTCACTTCCTTTGACATTAGGGAGACACCTTGATTAGAGGCCTGAATCCCCAGTTACTCAGAGTGAGTACCTCATTACTTCCCCCCCTTTTTTTTAATAAGGAACAGAGTTAGTAACTGTGGCTTTTGACATTAGGGAAATACCTTGATTAGAGGCCAGAGTCCCCAGTTACTCACCAGCAAGCCACCGTTGCTCTGTCATGACTTTTCATTCATTTTAAGCATTTGACACCTCATGACTTGGGAGAAATATTCATTTCATTGATGAAGCTCCCAGTTTCTCAGTGATCAAAACAGAACATGTTTGTTCAGTTAAGCCCTTGAGTTAAAAAGATAGAATGATTGAAGACAATACCAAAAAGAACTTTTCTTGAATTGAGTCTTGAAGTCTAGATTTCAAGTTGATTGCGTCAGATAACAAGACATACAAGTTTTTGGCCTGAACCATAATCAATGACAATGTAGGAAGATATACTTTATGCAATTAGTCCAGATCTCTGAAGGAGTACCAAAGGAAGGATTCTAACTTGAAGATTAGAGTCACTGACTTATAGACTTAAGAGATAAGTGACACTCTATTTTCTGATAGAACCACACTAAATCAGTCATGCAAAACCAGCAAAGGTACACATCTGGACAGCCCTTTTAAGTCTGTCAGAGAACTTCTCTTCTCACATCACAACTCAGCTCCCCCTAAGACATAGCATACCACAAAAACCATTCCAGCAAAAAATCTCAAAGCTCCCCCTTACCTAGAGCATTCTGAAGGCTAACCAATAAGGATTCAGAACTCCCTCTTAAACTAGCAAGAAAGAAGGCTAAACAGCAGATAGACACAACTCCCCCTCACAACAAGAACAGGCTCCATAACTAAGACAATTTGTATAAGCCTAATTCTCTTCTCAAAGTGGAGAATTTTTCATTATCCAGAGGTTTTGTGAATATGTCAGCAACCTGATTATCTGTGCCTACATGAATTAGTTCAAAATTATTCTTAGACACCTCATCTCTTATAAAATGATGTCTTATCTCTATGTGTTTGGTTCTTGAATGTAAAATAGGATTTTTAGCAAGATTGATGGCACTAGTATTATCACAGTAAATAGGTGTGCATCCCAGGTCTACTTGGTAGTCCTGAAGCTGGTGTTTAATCCAAATGACTTGTGTTCCACAACTCCCTGCAGCCACATATTCAGCTTCTGCAGTGGAGGGGGCCACAGAATGTTGTTTCTTGGAGCCCCAAGACACTAAACACCCACCCAAGAATTCACAATGGCCACTAGTGCTTTTCCTGTCTAGTTTACAGCCGGCATAGTCAGCATCTGTGTATGCTACTAGGTTAAGTGTGTGAGATGCAGGAAACCATAAACCTAGAGAATGACTAGCTGACAAATATCTGAAGATTCTTTTAACTGTAGCTAAGTGTAGTTCAGTAGGTCTAGACTGATACCTTGCACACATTCCTACACTGAATTGTATATCAGGTCTAGAGACTGTCAAGTAAAGTAGTGATCCAATCATACCTCTATAAAGTTTGGCATTTACTTCTTTACCTATCTCATCTGCATCCAATGAAGTATTGGTGCCCATGGGTGTAGTAATGTACTTTAAGTTTTTCATGCCAAACCTTTTGAACAGTTCCATTGTGTATTTGGTTTGGTTGATGAAGCACCCATCTTCTAGCTGCTGTACCTGCAATCCAAGAAAATATTTTAGTTCACCAACCAAGCTCATTTCAAATTCAGCAGACATCATGGTAGAGAATTCATCACATAGTTCATGCTTAGTTGATCCAAATACAATGTCATCTACATATACCTGAACTATGATGAGATCTTTATTCATGCCCTTGGTAAATAAGGTCTGATCAACTTTACCTCTTTTGTAGCCCTTGCTGATCAGAAATTCAGACAATCTTTCATACCAAGCTCTTGGAGCCTGCTTTAGACCATACAAGACTTTGTTTAACCTGAAAACTTGGTTAGGTTGAGGAGAATATTGAAATCCAGGAGGTTGTTCAACAAAAACTTCTTCTTTAATAACTCCATTTAAAAAGGCACTTTTAACATCCATTTGTTGGAGTTTTATGTTCTTTGAGCATGCAAAGGCAAGCAACAATCTTATAGCTTCCATCCTAGCAACAGGTGCATAGGATTCATCAAAGTCTACACCGAATTCTTGACAGTAGCCTTTGGCTACTAGTCTGGCCTTATTCCTCGAGATAATTCCATCTTCGTTCATCTTATTTTTGAACACCCACTTGGTTCCTATGACATTAATACCATCTGGTCTTGGGACAAGCTCCCAGACATTATTCCTTTCAAACTGACCTAATTCCTCACTCATAGCATTGACCCAAGCTTGATCAGCTAAGGCCTCTTCTACTGTTTTGGGTTCAATTTGTGAGACTAATGCAATTAAGTCATCATTATTCACATTTCTAAAATGAGACTTAGTCCGAAGAGGATCTTTAGGATTGCCTATGACTTTATCTAAAGGATGGTCTTTAAGAAATCTAATATTTGTTGAAGACTCACCTGTTTCTCTTGGACCTTCCTGATTGGGGGAATTTGTTTCCCCACTAGGCTGAGTGTTCTCTTCTTCCTGTTGGTCTTCTAGAAACTCTCCACCCTGATTAGAATCCCTGTCAAGATTTTCAACATTAGAAACATCTTTCTTTTCACTAAAAAGAATGTGTGGAGATTCTTCCACTTTCTGATCTGATACGTTAAATACCCTATATGCCCTTGACACTTCAGAGTAACCCAAAAATATTCTAGGTGAACTCTTGGCTTCAAACTTGTCTAAATCTTTCTTATCATTGTTATGAATAAAACATTTTGCTCCAAAAATTCTGAAATGAAACAAGTTTGGTTTCTTACCTTTTAGAAGCTCATAGGGTGTTTTCTTGTGTATGGGTCTTACCATGGCCCTGTTGATTATGTAGGTTGCTGTATTGGCCGCTTCTGCCCAAAACCTTCTAGGTAACTTACTTTCAATCAACATGGTCCGGGCCATCTCCACCACTGTCCTATTTCTTCTCTCCATAATCCCATTTTGTTCAGGTGTCCTGGGAGAAGAAAACCTGTGAGTTAGTCCTTCTTTGTCACAAAGATCAGTAAACATTGAGTTTTCAAACTCACCTCCATGGTCAGATTGAATAGAACTAACCTTGTACTTCCCTTCTTGTTTGACCTTATTGAAAAACAGATTAAACTTTTGAAATGCATCACTCTTATTTGCAAAGAAAAATATCCATGAATATCTAGAGAAGTCATCTATGATGACATAGCCAAACCTGCTTCCATTAAGACTCTGAGTTCTAGTTGGACCGAAAAGGTCCATATGAAGAAGTTCCATTGGTCTCGAAGACAATGGCTCAGATCTTAATTTAAAAGAGTTTCTGGTCTGTTTGCCTAGAGCACAGGCATCACATGCTTTTGATATAGCGTTGAATTTAATTCTAGGCATGCCTCTAACTAAATCATGCTTGACCAATTTATTTAATGTTGAAAAGCTAGCATGACCTAGACGTCTATGCCATTCAAAGGCATCATTTTCAGAATTGGCAGATAAGCAAATAGTAGATTCAGAATTCTCATCTAAGTCTACAATGTAGACATTATTAACCCTGTTGGCTATAAATTTAACCATGTCAGAATTCGTTTCAAGGATTTTACATGAACTATCATCAAATACAACCCTGTGACCCCTGTCACATAATTGGCTAATGCTAATCAGGTTGTGTTGAAGCCCTTCCACAAGTAATACTTTTTCAATGGAATTTGTGGAAGACTTACCTACTGTGCCAACTCCAATTATTTTACTTTTGTTCTTTCCTCCAAACTTGACCAGAGCCCCTGGCTTCATCTCTATCTTGCTGAACTTGGATCGGTCTCCTGTCATATGCTTGGAGCAGCCACTGTCGAGGTACCACTTGTTGTCTTCAGCTGCCAGGCCGACCTACACAAGTATATCAAGTAGAGTGATTTGGAACCCAAGATGAGTTGGGTCCAAGGACATTGTTTAAATCTCTGATCAAGTGTTTAGGTATCCAGATTTGTTTCAACATAGTTTTCTCTGGCACCTTCCTTTCTGGTTTTTTAAAGTTCAATCCGGCTGAACTGGAGAAGTGAGTTCTATCCCTTTCATTGGTCTTCCTATTCCTAGGAAATTTTCTATAGGCTTGTTGATTGGCATATCTTTGACCATGAAAGTTATTCCTCCAGTAGGTCTTGTTTGGACCCATCTGATTGTTATAATTCCAGCTTTTATTCTGATTTGTTTTCTTGGTCCAGCTACCATTTGTGTTCTGGTGAATGGACTTAATGTTATTTTTCATAAAGTTCATTCCAATCTTAAATGGTTGTCCAGTACTGGTTTTTGTGTTTTCTTTAGGACTTTGAGTTTCCTTAGAGCTGTTTGAGCTGGATGGTGTGTCCAGCTTTTCTTTTCCCTTCTCTGGACAGAAGGTGATGGTCTTGAATTGCAAGGGTCTCTTGTTGGTTGGGTCATAGCCTAGACCTTCCTTATTGAAATTGACCATAGTCCCTAGTATAGCATCTAGGCTAGTCTTTCCTTGCACAAACTTTTCTAAGACTTTCTGTTTGTCTTCCAGCTCCTTTTGAAGATACTCAGAATTCTTTAGGAGTTCAGCATTTACTTTCTTCACAGCTTCATATTTCTCTGAATTTACTCTAATTTCATTCGTGCCTTCTTCAATTTTAGCTTTAAATTCATTGAGCTATTTTTGACTTTCTTGAATTTCTCCCTTAAGCTTATCATTCTCTTTCCTTAGTGAGGTCATTTCTTCTAGTTGTTCTTTTAGCTTTTCATTTTCCTCACATACCAGAGTTTGTTCTTCAACATTTGTGTTAAATTTTCTTTTCAGAACTCTGTGCTCTTTACTAAGAGAATTAAATTTATCTAACAAATCACCATAAGCATCCTCCCAGTCATCAATTGAGAAATTTTCAAAGACATTTATTACCTCCTCTTCACTGTTTGCCATAAGGCAAATTCCATCTTCATATTCTTCTGAGGAAGCATCTTCAGGGTCTTCTTCTTCCTCGCTCCATGTGCAGACCATCGCCTGTGGCTTCTTCTTCTTCTGCACCATTATATTTTTCTTCTGAAGATAGGGACCCTTCTTCTAGAGGTCTAGGCATTCGCCTCTCATGTGTCCCTGTTTGTTACAATTAAAACAAGTCAGTTTCTTAGGATTTCTATCCCTGTAACTGGTAAATTCAGTATTCTTGTTAAAGGGTTGTGGCTTCTTCTTCCTAAAGGTCTTTCCCTTTTTCTTCAAAAATTTTCTGAACTGTCTAGTGAGCATTGCCTGCTCCTCCTGGTCGAGATTTGACAGACCTTCAAGCTCAGACTCAGACTCAGGGCTACTACTGTTGCTTCCACTGTTGCTACCCTTTTTGCGGGAAGCTCTTAGGGCTACATTTTTACCCTTCCTCTCACTTCCTTCTCCACTTCCTTGGAAATTCATCTCATAGGTCATCAGGGATCCTATGAGTTCATTCACAGTTAAGACAGTCAAATCTTTTGACTTCTCAATCACAATGGCCTTACTGTGCCATGCCGGGGATAAAGATCTAAGGATTTTCCTGACTATATCTGCCTCAGCAAGATCCTTCCCTAGCCCTTTAAGAGTGTTAGTGATCAAGGATAACCTGGCATACATTTCTGTTATATTCTCATCTGCATTCATCTTAAACATTTCATACTTAGAAGTGTAGAGGTTTACCTTCGAGGCTTTCACTTGAGCTGTACCTTCATAGATCAATTGCAGCTCATCCCACATTCGCTTGGCAGTTCTGTATGCAGATATACGAGTATATTCCTCTGGATGAACATCACACTGGATTATGTTCAGCACCGTCCAGTTGAGTGACGAGAGCTTCACATGATCATCTGTCTAAGCATCCTCGTTTGGTGGCAGCTCATATGGCCCCACCGTGATTACTCTCCACAATTTATGACTCTGAGCTCTGATGAACACTTCCATCTTGTTCTTCCAAAACAGATAGTTACTACCATCGAAATAAGGAGGGCGACTAATGGATTGACCTTCGGCCATGAAGGTTCTAGGACCACCACCATTTCCTTGACCGTTCGTCCACATGGCGTAAACCTGCTCTGATACCATTTGATAGCGCAGCAAGAGTGATATAGAAGGGGGGGATGAATAGATCACTCCCAATTTGTAGAAACTTAAGCGGAATAAATTTTCTACTGCTAACGCACCTCCTTAAACCGTACACAGAGGGATGTAAATGAGAATGAAGAGCGAATCACATGGAAGCAAAGAGCCGAGCAGATGAAGAGCGTAGAGAACAATAGCAAACCACAGAGAAGGCACTCGGTTTTTAGGTGGTTCGATTGCAGTCCGCAATCTACATCCACCCCTCACCCCAACTAGAGTGAGGATTCCACTAGACGATGCTAGATCAATACAGACTCAGTCTGCGAACAACACGCTGCCACACAGCTTGAACACCAAGGGAGACAAAGCCCTTAACCAAGTTCTGCTACCCACAGAACTTGAAACCTGTTCTAGCTCCCAGCTAGAACACGACCAGAGAAACCTCTCCCTTCCTCCACACACCGGAGGGAAACTGTTAATGACAACCAGTCACTAACACCACCAGAGATCACCAATCTCTCTTCCTCTGCAACACAGAGGGAAACTGGAGTGATACTCCCTTCCTCCACACACCGGAGGGACAACAATTCAGATCAGAATAGAAGGACAAAAAATAAACGAAAGCAAAGTGGAAAACGAAAAAACAATGAGAAGGAATCGGTTCTGAAACCCAATACAAATGTAGCTTCAAATGAAGCAATTCATCAATCAGCACACACTCTCTCTCTCTCTCTCGACCAAACTCCTCTCAGATATTGAACTCTCTACTCTTTTCCTTTCTCTTTCTTTCTCTCTGCACTTTTCTTTCCTTTTCTGGATCGAAGGACGTATATGCTCTCCAGGCTTCTTCTTCGATCTCGCTTCATCAGAAGACGAAGGCTTCATTTTATACCTGGAGCAGCAGTAGGGCGCGTGTGGCTTCCACAGTTCCCGCCCTAAGAATTCGGACCATGTGGCAGCATCCAGTAGACTGTCAGAACACGTGTCCTCATCAGGGCATTCTTCTTATCCTCGGATCACGTGCCCAGCATCGGTACGCTCAGCAACTGGAGGTAGATGGCGTCAACTCACTTGCTCCAAAGAGTTGACGCACCCATCATAGATCTTCAATATTTTTAACCGCTGCGTCGACTCCATCAGCCCGTGGCGTTGACGCATCGATGATTCAATGATCAAGTCTTTATCAGATGGGCGTGCTGCATCGACGCCGCTCCACTGCTGCGTTGACGCTTTGTAGGCAGCCAGAGGTGAGTCGTTCCTTTCTTGGACTGTTGCGTCGACACTGCCAGTTGGTGGCGTTGATGCACGAACGTGTACATTTCTATACTGGCATCTCTTACTCCGCTGCGTCGACGCTTCTTGTTGATGGCGTTGACGCAGTGGTAGATTTCGTGAAGGGCTTCATCGCTTGTATGAGTCTCTGCTACTTTAACTACTGCGTCGGCGCTGCTTGCTTGTGGCGTTGACGTAATAGAAGAAATCGTGAAAGCTTCGTCTACTGATGCGTGGACGCTCTAAGCTTCAGGCGTCGACCCTGCTCCCTTTAGCAACAGGAAAGAAGTGTATAGACTTAGTGTTAACGTTGAGCTCAATGTACAGACTCAATCAAATGAGGGGTTTCCAGTGTATGGACTTGCAATTCAAACAACAATGAATAGACTTTAGAGAAATGAAGTCTAGTGTATAGACATGGAGAGCTGTTCAATGTGTTGGGTTGGCGTTGTATAGACTTTGCTAGTCTGAAGGCCAACTGTTTAGACTAGAATCTCTTGAAGCGATGTACATACTTGGTGAGGCTCAAGCAGTGTACAGAGTTGAAAGTCTCACAAACGAGTGTATAGACTTAGGCTTTTAACACAGTGTTTAACATGCTGAGTTGACGCTGCAGCCCAATGAGTTGACGCTGCAACGTATTACTATTACGTTCAACTGATGATGTATAGACTTAATCAAATGAAGAACATGAACAGAAGAGTCTACGCATCAGCACACTGAGTTGACGCACTGGTGTGAAGACTGTGCAGACAGAGTGAATAGACTTGAAGGAGTTATGCCAATGAACAGATGAGTCGACTCATCAGAAGGGGTGGGTCAACCCACTGCTATCAATACTAGCTAAGCAGAGTGTAGATAAAATCATGATAGCATGCTTATCTGACAACCAAATGAACTGTACTCACTCACATGATGAAACAACATTAATCTAGAGATAGAAGATTGATTTATAGTGTGAGACATCATCAAAACCATAGGAATGCAACAATGCATACTCATTGACATTTGTGGTTAAATAACCATAATGACTCATAGTGTTGCCATCATCAAAAAGGGGGAGAATGTTGTGTCCATGTGATTTTGATGATGTCATACACTATGACTCATTAAACTATGGTTTTGATGATGCCACACACAATGAGTCATTTTGATAAGAACTCTTCATGATTTTAATAGTGTCATGCCTCATATGCTCTTGGTGATGTGAATGGTTGATTGATTATGTTAATACATGAATATCCATGAGCTATGTGAAGACAAGTTCGAATTTGAACAAAGCAATGACCAAAAGTGTGAAAATCATGAGCAGACTGCATAGCATGCTATCGCTGAAAAATGGCCAGATAAATGTGAAAAATATTGGTTAATGGTGACAAATAGGTCCCTACTGGTGACAAATAGCTCATGAGAGTGAAAAGAGCCCATTGCGCGAAATCTGCATGAAGCGAAGTTGACTTGAGTTGCATATGAAGTCGACTTGTCATGTTAAGTTGGAGAAGCTTTCAAAGGCGATGGCTAACGGGCGATAAGGGTGTCAAATAGCTTCCTAATGGTGACAAATGGCTCTTAGCAGTGAAATATGAAGAACGATCAAGATGTTCGAAGGATTCAACCTTGTATGGGTTTCCTAACCCTATTATCTTGATTATGGAGCTTCCCTAAGCATTGGATGACACTGATTAACCTCTTTCAAGATCAAAGGATGAAATCATTCTTATGTTCTAATGGTCTTCATATAGATGGTTTGAGCAGAACCGACATTATCTCTTCTATGAAGTCCCGCTCATGCTAATCAGCAACTCAGTGCCTTCACCCAAGGCAGTAAAATTTCTTCAAAACTCAACATAATCCAAATTGAGTCTGAGGTTGGTTATCAAGCATAATAAAATCTCATCTGCTAGCATGAACAAGCCAACAACACAATCTGTGCAATGGTGGTACGCCGTAAGCAGTCACGACAAGTGTCAACATATATGAACTTTCGCAGCAGAAGCATGAGCCAAGGCCACCTTCAAGTCAAGGCTATCCAGCACTGATCATGCATCAGCAGTTCAACAATATCTCCAACAGATCTCTCCCGCTCTATTCAGAGGCTCAAGCTCATCACCAGCGTCACCCGCTAGCCAAAGCCATAGGCGACGGCTTGTGCCGTTTTAGGGTGACAAATAGATACCTAAGGGTGACAACTAGGTATCTAAGGGTGAAAAATGGCTAAGTAAGGGTGACAAATGGGAATCAGGCCCTATCGCATGAAGTTACAAGGAGGGAAGTCGACTTCGGGACCTGCTCAAGTCGACTCCAGTTATATGAAGTTCACAGAAAAGATGAATTGCAAAGCAGAGCAAGGGGGATGGCTGACTAGCGCCTATGGGTGAAAAATGTATACCTAAGGGTGAAAAATGGACACCTAAGGGTGACAAATTGATGGGGGCATCCCTTGCCCCTCCACATTTTTATGGGCTCGGATTGTTCATCGGCAAGCACCATTATGTTAGTCATGTGTTTCTGAGTCTAGTCATGTAATTTTCATATTTTTTTTGAGTCATAAACTATGTAATTTTCCTTTTATTTGAGTCATGTACCCAGGTTAGTGAGTCATTTTCCTAAGTTAGTTGTCATATGGTTGGTTTGATAGGCTAATGGGCCCAACTAATGGGCTAGGCCCAGGGGCGCCCCTCCCTTGGACTGCTTTGGTCATTTACTTGTTTGTCAGGGCTATTTTGGTCTTAGGAAAAGTATGGAGTCTATAAATAGTCCCTCCCCTCTCTCATTTGTAACAACCCTTTGATGATTAATTCAAAAATCAAGTGAGCCTTAGTGTCATTGGAGAGGATTCTCCACTTCTCTCTCTCTCTCTATTGGGGTGGATTTCCCTCCTTCCTCTCTCTTCTCTCTCTCTTCTCTCTCTCCCCAAGGAGGAGGTCGCCGCCCTCTCTCTCTCCTCCCATCCCAACCACCTCCACTCTCCCACCTACCCAATTAAGGCCTCTCCTATTCCCCACACCCTCCCATTAATCCACCCTTGTTCCAAGAGAGCCTCCACCAATCACTAGGCCACCCTCCAACCCCCAACTACCCTACCCACTTTCCCAAACATTTTTCCCTCTCCCCCATGCAACCCTCCACCTCCCAAGACCATTTGAATTTGAAAATTTCCTTCCCTCCATAGCCCTTGGTCGCCCAAACCCCCTCTCCCCTAGGTCAGGTCGCCCTCCCCTTCCCTCCACCTCATTCCACCACCATTTGCCACTACAAGGTAGCAACTTCATTTATAGGTCACAGGCAGTAAGTTTGGTCCTAGAAAGCTGCATCATCTCCAGAATTTCCTTGACTCTTATGGTGGAAAGGCATATATCTCTGGAAAGGTCGTTCAGAGAGCTTTCCAAGCGAGGTGGTTTCATCATCATCCGAGCACCGTGCTGATCGGGAGGCCCTTTCTTCCTCAACTGCGCAAAGCCTCCCTGGCAGGAGACCAGAGCCAGAGTGGAAGCTCAACTATGACGAACCTGTTAGGAATCTGATCAAGAGTTCTTCTACAAAAATCTTCTACTACGAGTCTTGTATCATCCCCAAGAAGCAGAGCCCAGTTTGGTGACCGGACATGAGAGTTATCATTTTTATTCCCCGAGTGTGCGGTTCTGCCTTCACTCAGTCTACACCGACCCCTCCTCAGTGTTCCGAGCCTACCAGTCTGCTCCAACAACGAAAGGCATTCCCGTCAAGCTTGATTCGAAGAGGACTCACATATGGTTCCGTTGACTCTAGCGGCGCCTCATTCTGAGTTTGGGAGCGGTCGTGGCATCCTCTGATTTTTGCTGCTGAGTTCCTGAAGCAATTAGAACTATCAACCTGTTCCCCTGTTCAAGCTCCTACTCCGACCAGCGCCGGTGCCCGACGAAATTACCAAAATTCAGGCGTCATCCCGGCCTAGCTACGAGCAATCTCCAAGTTCTTTTGTAATCAAGAAAATTCTGGAGTGGCCACAGCACCAAGATAACCATCAGTCAGTCCTGAAGCACAGATAGCGGACTGAATCAACATCGACATCCTAGTTCGTATTTAGTTCGGTATCACCCCTCCCCGCTTGGCCGGCTGAAGGCCCCTCCCTACGTGGAGGTAGTTTTGGCTGTAATTTCAATAAATCCCCTCCCCGAGATCCCCCTCCTGTGAGAGGCGTAGTGGTTTATCATTTCAATTTTCAGGTTAAAGCGACACCGATGCAGCATGCGGGTGCGTCCCACGCCTGCCCGCTCGGCCTCGTCTCCGGCCGGAGTCGGCGTCTTCACGCCGGCTAGGTGAGTCTCGGTCCCCCTTCTTGGCTGGTTTAAATCACTTGCTTAGCCTAGTATTATTGCTGTTGCTTCGTCAGACGGAGAGTGAGAGCTCGGCCCAAACTGCTATTAACGTGAGTGACCACCGCGGGCGAGTTGTGAGAGCAACCATTTAACCCTCGCCCTTGGCGTGTGCTGGCCGCCCGTGAGTTGGGCATCCCTGGCCCATTTGGGGTTCTCCCCAAGCTAGCCAACCATTGGAGCATCAAGGTCCCACCTCGGACCCTCTCCATCATCGCCGAGTCGCCTACGGGCACTAGTGTGCACCACGCGAGTGAGTTCGCTAGTGTGAGTCCGCTGCTCAACTTGATTGCTTGCAATATAGGACCATAGGTGGTGTCACATCAAGTGGTATCAGAGCAAGTTCACAACTTGTCTCTATCAAGTTGGTCCTAGGGCATGCTTATGCATTTAGATTCCTCGGTTGCATCTCTTTGTCCACTAGCATTGCCACCTTATACCGACCTTACCCATCGGCCCTCTCCATGAGTTCAAACCCCCAAGAGAAGCCCACCACCAACATACATAACCTCCATGGCCATGTTGAATACCTCATGGGAACCATGAACAATGCCTTTGATTGCCTAGATAGCATAAAAGGTCAACTTACCCAATTAGGTGACAATGGGCCCACCCCAAGGGTGGACGATAGAATGGTCCCCCTCCCACTTCCCACCTTTGATGGAACCTCTCCTAGAGAATATTTAGATTGGGAAGCTACAATGGACCAGTACTTCACTTGGTATCCCATGTCCGAGGATAAAAAGGCATGGGTTGCTAAAATGCAACTTACCAAACGGGCAGAAACTCATTGGTTGCAAATTGTCGGGTTAAGGATACTTAGAAGGGAAACTCTCATCACCACTTGGGAGGACATGAAGGAGAAACTTAGGGAAAAATATGTGTCCCCTTCCTACCCGGATCACCAAAGCCCAAGGAGCCATTCAACTCCCTCATCCACACCCGGCCAACCCAAGGCTCCAATTCCTCAATTCCCCATAACCCAACCAAAATCCCATCCCACAACCCACACCACTCAAGCCCCATTGGTCCCCTCCGCCACCCCTCACCTCACCCCTTCTCAAAAGGGAAAGAGTCCAATGCAGATAGAAGTGAATGAGACAACCATGGGTAAGTGTGAGCTAGAATGTTATAGGTGCCACCAATTAGGTCACATCGCCAGACAATACCCCACAAGGAAACATCTTCCTATGTCCCTAGTGGTTGAAACATCTCCCACCCCGACCACCATTACCCCGCCATCGTCCCCCAACAAGGACACTCCTCCCAAGGACAATCTTCCCAAAACCCCTCAACCCACCCATCTTCCTCTTCCTACCCCAACCCAACCCCAACCTAGACCTCCACTACTTCCCTTACCAATCCCAACCCAAGCCCATACTTATTCACCACCTCGGGTGCACCATGCACCGGCTATCACCAATTCCCCCGCATTAGACCTACCCAACCCATTATCATTAGAAGTTGAAACCCACACACCCACCCACATGGAAAGGGATGCTAGTCCGGATCCACAACCCACCATAAAGGAAATCCAAAAACCTCCACTTCCACCCACCTCTCCTAGTCCGGATCCTGAAGAGCCACGCACCCTCACCGTGAATGAGTCCATACTCCAATGGCTCAAGCAAGACCCCACCATCCTTAGTTCACCCCCACACCTCTCACCCATGAGACATCAATCCCAAATTGTGGCCCTCCCCTCCTTTCACACCACGATCCAATTCTACTACGAGGTAGAGGGTTGGGATGATCTCCTCAAGGGTTTAGAATGGCAACTAAAGTTGACTTGCTTATTGACCATAGGAACAGCCCACCCAAGAAGCCTTAGTTTCATCCACCCATGTGATGGTTCTATCACCTCAGTCCTCACCATTGGTTGCTACAATAGTGACCTTCTTCTCATTCTCCCCATGGATGAAGAACCCATCATGTTCCACTCCCCTACCATTGTGATTCCAAGAACCTTGACCATCCAACCCACCCCATACACCGTACCAACCATTTCACTAGAAGAAGTGACTCCCTACCATATGAGGACCTTGAGGACATGGAGTACCCCTATCTAGGTGACCTTTATCATGATCCCTTTGACCCTTTCCTATGGGAGCCTAGATCTCTATGTAACCCACTTACCTTATTCACCACCCACCTTACCCTACCCTTACCATCCATGTTGAACCAAACCCCTCCCTTCCTAGACTCGGGTTACACCATGGGAGCCTTGACCTTCGGCAACATACACCTTGGGATTGATGAATTGGCCCACTCCATGATGTCCCCCTTCTTAGATCCCTTTGATCCATACGAGTGGAAGCTCAAGGGCCACCCCACACCCATGCACATGAAAGTCATCTCTAGGATAGGAATGCATGTGCCTAGGCATACCGCACCACTTGACATGATTCATAAGTCGGGTCCATTCATTCATATCACCCACATGTCAAGTAGGAAGCATGAGTGGTCCATATTCGAATGTAATGGTCCACCTTCATTCATCATGAGTCTTAAGCATATTAGGAGTATTCATGGATGTCCGGGTCCTCCGGCACTTATCATACCTACGCATGAGAGGGACATTTATGAATGCCCCGGTCCTCCCAAATCATTCAAAGTCTTCATAACATCAATGCACGATAGGTCTATATGTGGTTGTCCTGGAACACCTTTGCATACCACACATTGTCCACTCACACCGCATCCTAGTGCATGGCATATGCATCCAAGCAAGTATCAAGCAACAAGCGGTGAGATTCATAAGAAGCGGGCAAAAACTCATGAGCGCCACTTGGAATTCCAAGTTGGAAACTTGGTGATGATGACTTTGGAGTGGCTCCACCCTAGGGTCACCTCTAATTTGAGGGCACGAGGACTTGGACCTTGTCAAGTTCCGAGGGGCTTTGGCAACCCGACCTGCGGGTTGGACTTACCTATGTGTTTTGGGATTCACCCCATTTCTCACGTGGCAGATCCGGCACCCTCTAAGGGCACCGCGGTGGATACTAGTGAGTACCTTGAGCTTACACCTATCCTTGCGAGAGACACCCTCGGAGTGCCACCACAAATTATCTTGAGAACCCGACGTGAGCACACGGCGGCAATACTAGGCAAGCAAGACCTTATAGCCAGCAAGAGGGTGTGTCCGAGCCACTTTGAAAAGCTGAAGCGCCATTCCCCGGCTATGGATGCGGGTTGACTTTGGAGATCGTGGTTTGCCCGGAGCCGCATTTTGGTGTACTACTTCCCCGGTGGACCCATACTCGACGGGGTCGAATTTTCCCCACCCCGGGAGTATGATGGGGGCATCCCTTGCCCCTCCACATTTTTATGGGCTCGGATTCTTCGTCGGCAAGCGCCATTATGTTAGTCATGTGTTTCTGAGTCTAGTCATGTAATTTTCATATTTCCTTTGAGTCATAAACTATGTAATTTTCCTTTTATTTGAGTCCTGTACCAAGGTTAATGAGTCATTTTCCTAAGTTAGTTGTCATATGGTTGGTTTGATAGGCTAATGGGCCCAACTAATGGGCTAGGCCCAGGGGCGCCCCTCCCTTGGACTGCTTTGGTCATTTACTTATTTGTCAGGGCTATTTTGGTCTTAGGAAAAGTATGGAGTCTATAAATAGTCCCTCCCCTCTCTCATTTGTAACAACCCTTTGATGATTAATTCAAAAATCAAGTGAGCCTTAGTGTTATTGGAGAGGATTCTCCACTTCTCTCTCTCTCTATTGGGGTGGATTCCCCTTCTTCCTCTCTCTTCTCTCTCTCTTCTCTCTCTCCCCAAGGAGGAGGTCGCCCCCCTCTCTCTCTCCTCCCCTCCCAACCACCTCCACTCTCCCACCTACCCAATTAAGGCCTCTCCTATTCCCCACACCCTCCCATTAATCCACCCTTGTTCCAAGAGAGCCTCCACCAATCACTAGGCCACCCTCCAACCCCCAACTACCCTACCCACTTTCCCAAACACTTTTCCCTCTCCCCCATGCAACCCTCCACCTCCCAAGACCATTTGAATTTGAAATTTTCCTTCCCTCCATAGCCCTTTGTCGCCCAAACCCCCTCTCCCCTAGGTCAGGTCGCCCTCCCCTTCCCTCCACCTCATTCCACCACCATTTGCCACTACAAGGTAGCAACTTCATTTGCAGGTCGCAGGCAGCAAGTTTGGTCCTAGAAAGCTGCGTCATCTCTGGTATTTCCTTCACTCTTCTGGTGGCAAAGATTATATCTCTGGAAAGGTCGTCTAGAGAGCTTTCCAAGTGAGGTGGTTTCATCCTCATTCGAGCACCGTGCTGATCGGGAGGCCCTTTCTTCCTCGACTGCGCAAAGCCTCCCTGGCAGGAGACCAGAGCCAGAGTGGAAGCTCGACTACAACGAACCTGTTGGGAATCTAATCAAGAGTTCTTCTTCAAAAATCTTCTACTACGAGTCTTCTATCATCCCCAAGAAGCAGAGCAAAGTTTGGTGACCGTACCTGAGAGTTATCATTTTTGTTCCCCGAGTGCGCGGTTCTGCCTTCACTCAGTCTACACCGACCCCTCCTTAGTGTTCCGAGCCTACCGGTCTGCTCCAACAATGAACGGCATTCCCATCAAGCTTGTTTCGAAGAGGACTCACATATGGTTCCGTCGACTCTAGAGGTGCCTCATTCTGAGTTCAGGAGTGGTCGTGGCATCTTTTGCTTCCTGCTGCTGAGTTCCTGAAGCAATTAGAACTGTCAAAGCGACACCGACGCGGCGTGCGGGTGCCTCCCACGCCTCCCCGCTCACCCTCGTCCCCGACCGGAGTTGGCGTCTTCATGCCGGATAGGTGAGTCTCGGTCCTCCTTCTTGGCTGGTTTAAATCACTTGCTTAGCCTAGTATTATTGTTGTTGCTTCGTCAGACGGAGAGTGAGAGCTCGGCCCAAATTGCTATTAACTTGAGTGACCACCGCAGGCGAGTTGTGAGAGTAACCATTTAACCCTCACCCTTGGCGTGTGCTGGCCGCCCGTGAGTTGGGCATCCCTGGCCCATTTGGGGTTCTCCCCAAGCTAGCCAACCATTGGAGCATCAAGGTCCCGCCTCGGACCCTCTCCATCATTGCCGAGTCGCCTACGGGTACTAGTGTGCGCCACGCGAGTGAGTTCGCTAGTGTGAGTCCGCTGCTCAACTTGATTGCTTGCAATATAGGTTCATAGGTGGTGTCACATCATAAATATATTAAAGGCGACGGCACTTTTGCCTCACGGTAACAAGTGGCCACTTCGAAGATGGAGGCGTCAACGCAGTGGAGTAATTGTGTCAACGTAGTAACGGCTTCAGTAGCAGCAATGGCCAGAGCGAAGAAGGATGCGCCAACGTGACATTTACAGTGCGTCAACACACACTCTACAGACAGAACACGTTATAAGGTGTCCTCGAAGAAGGTTGCATCGACGCTACACCTTCAGTGCGTCGTCGCACACATTGTGAACTCTAGGAGCGTCCTTTGCGAACTTGCACGTAAGATGGATTTGGGCCTAATAGTCTAAGTCCAAATGATTGAAAGTGACGTGCTTCGATGGTTCAAGGTTCTAGAAGACCTTATGGTAGAAAATATTCCCATCTTTACAGTTGGACCAATTGCAGAACTCCTGGAGATGGTTTCATCCAGAAACAGGTTTTGCCTTGAGGAACAAGAACTCTCAATCTACTGTGTACTGCATGAAAAGGATTGGCAGGCCAATGAGAAGCCACCATACCTTATCACCTTCAAGCCAATCAGTGGTCACTCTTCTCAAGATCTGGAAGGATTCTGCAGATCTGGACGGCCCATATTTCTTCCTACCATATCAGAGTCTACAAAGCTCGTATCATGCATGCAAAAAGGAAAAGATGATGGAACCAAAAACAGCGCTTGGGGTCCATGCTCTGACGGATGATAGACAAGCATATGAGATAAGAGGTTCGAAGAAGATAGCAAGAAAAAAGGCGCGGAGAACAGATAGGCAGAGATGAAGCCTAGTCTGTAGAATAAAAGGAGAAGAGAATGGTGATATAAGAGAGAACATTCGATCAGTAGAGCAGTAACCTCCAGAGGATAGTGGAGATGAGCCACATCTAGAAGAAAAGAGAAGAGAAGAGAGGAAGAGAGGAAGAAAAATGGGAGAAGAATCTGAGGGAGAGAGAGTTGTTGCAGTTCAGAGAGAAAGAGAAAGAGTGTTGAGAGGAAGAGGAAGAGAAGCCGAGCCAAGGCAGCCCCCTACCCCCCTCGAGCTGCCTTCCTCCTCCCCAGCCCCCCCCATTTCCCATCCCCCCTCCTGTTGCTCCTCCCTTTGGCCTATCCCACCCTCCCTTGCCCCCCTCCCCTCCCTCTCTTGCTCCTATCCTTTGGCCCTACTCCTTCATCGCCGGGTGTCCAGGGTTCCCTTTCCCCCCATCTATCCTCCTGCTCTCTCTTCTATCCCCCTCTGGTGCTTCTCCCTTGGGCCAACCGCCCTGCCCCTTCATCCCACCCTCGGCCACCCTCCCTAGCTGATCTCCCTCTCGCAGCCCCCCCTAGAGCTGCTCTCCTCTTCCTCAGCCTCCCCTCTTCTTCCCCCCTCTGCCCTTGCCACCCCACTTGTTCCTTCATGCTCCCCCCAGTCGCCTGCCCTCTTGGACCAGGCTTCCCCTTCCCCCGTCTGTCCCCCCTGCCCTCCTGCCGTCCCCCCTTGCTTTCTCTCACGTCACCATCCCTTGGGCCTACCTGTCTCTGCTCCTGCTTCCCCTCTTCCCCCTTCGATCTCCCTTCGGTGGCCCTTGCCCCCTCTCGGCCCCCCAGCCTCCCTTGTGCCCTGGTTGGCCTCGGCCAGGCCTCTATCTCCTTTTCCCACCCCCCTTCAGTTCTCCCTTGGCCCTATCTACCCTCCTTCTCCCCCCGTCTCTCTCCTCCCAACTGCCCCCATGGCTCTGCCTTCCCCAACCCCTGTGTAACACCCGAGAATTTTAAAATAGAAATATACAATATATATATATATATTTAAATATTGAACTCATATTCTAATTCTATTGATTTAACCAATTAAAACATTTAATTACCAATAGATGCTTTAGAAGATGCCAAATTATATTATAGGAAATGCCAATTTATATTTTCAATCACTTAGGAAATTAATATTACACTATTCTAAAGAAATAGAAAATAGGTTATATAGATAGTGTTTTAAAGGATAAACATCACTTTTACAAGATGCCAATTCATATTTTCATAATTTAAAAAATTTCATATTTCAACTTTTTCATTATATTATTATTTTGAAGAAATAAGGGTATATAGATGAAGTGTTAAAGGATAAACATAATTTAGAAAGTGAGAAAGGGTATATAGACAATTTTGGTTAGTGTAGAGTGAATACAAAAATCTCCGTTCAAAATAACGACATATGTTAAGTCGTTATTTCCTAAACGTGAATAGTGACATGAATAGTGCCACTTTTTATTTAAAAAGAATTTTTTAAAAAAATTTATATGTAAAAATAGAGAAAAATATAAGGGTCTCACCCCTGAAATTTCACAAACAAATTTCATCAATTTTTAAAGATAAAAATCTTTGAAGTTTAATATGAAAATCTTAACTTATGAAATACACGACTCTCTCTGGGGCGTCATTTCTTTTCCGACAATTATCACGATCATTCTATCCTTCTAGCCTGTGTAGGCTGTCAACCCACTAAATACCCTATAATTCTTGATCTTGTCTCCCATCCTGTCGACCCTAAGGTTATAAAATACACTCTATTCTCCCTATTTGGTTAGTTCGACGGCTAGATACGGGAACAAGTTCTGAAGAGTTGCAGAGGAAGGGAAGGGTTGCTTCTTCCTCTCCTATCAACTCCTGTCACTTCACAGAGGTAGGTGTTCTCAAATCCTTTCCTAACTAGTAGCTAATAGGTTAATTGATTCATGTTTAGAGTTCGATCAACTAGTCAATCATGCTATATATATCATCTGGCTTTACCGTAATCAAGCAATAATCATGTATGTATCATGTTATTTTGATAGCTTGTTACATATCACCATGATCTTTAAGAGTTTAAACTTAGTTTGTTAGTATGATTTTTATGAGTTTTTGAACATATTTTATCACACTAGTTTTACAGTATTAATAACCATGTTTTAAACCTTAATATATAGTCTCTGTTAACATAATATGTTCATAGTTTAAAGACAGGAGGCTCCCAGCCCTCTGGTAAATGGCGCCCCTGACCAGGGCGCTATTTTTAAAATTGAAGACTGTTCACACAGTCGTCATTTAAATGAAGACACCACCAAGGTCGTCAATTCGATTTCTGGAATTTTGAGTAATTGATAATTCAACACATTCAAAAATCCATAACTATCAAACTAAAGCACGAAATTTTTGTATGAACATGTTTCTGGAATCCTGACATTTTTCTCAACACATTCGTGCCATTATTGTAGTGCCCTAGAAATTATATAAGTTATTTCTAGATTATTTTATAATTTATTATAATTTATAAGGGCTAAATCAATTTAGAAAAGGATTATTGAGTTTATTAGTCTTTATAAGGCCCAATTGTGTTAATCAATTAACCTAATCCACTTAAACAAATCAAAAAGGTTTAAAGACCAGGCCCATTTAATTTGGCCCATATTCTAGAAGGTTATTTACGGATTTTAAAGGATAAACACCACTTAATAGGATAACTAGATGAAAAATAAATAAAAGAGTTTTATTAAAATTAAAATTCTGAATGCGTCGAATGTAACGGTCCATCGGGCGACCGCCACAGCCTTGTGACGCGTATACCCTAGACTGTCACAGCCTGCAAGTTCCGTAAGTAAGAGAATGTATAAAAAGATTAGAACTTGATGATCCTATCCATAAGAGACCTAATTAGAATGACATGTAAAATCACTAGGGACTCTTAGAAGTCAGGTTTTAGCAGAATAAGGATAGATACAAATTATATAAATAATTATATATGATAATTAGCAAAAGAGTTTAATTAATGTTGAACTCTGGGAACATTGAATGTAACGGTCTATCGTGAGACCGTCACATGCTAATAACACAGGGGTCTACGACCGTTACACCTTGTTAGTTCCGTGAAGGAAAGAACGAGTAGAAAGATCAGATCCTTGAGATCTTATCCACTAGGGATCGACTTCGGAGAGTTTAATAACACTACTAAGGACTCTTAGGGATTAGATTCTGGCAGATTAAGGACTCTAGAATCGATCTAATCCTCAAACCCTAGCTAGAACTCTATAAATAGGACCTAGTTCTGAACTGCGCGACCCTTACTTTTACTCGCATAGAATCAAGATAAGGAGTCATAATCTCAGGTAAGTTCTTTATAGGAAGTTGTTTACAATACTTTAGACTAACCCCTCTCCAAATTTCACGTCTTTAGGTCAAGAGGTCATGGAGTTAGAGCCCTAGGAAGTTGCTGAAAAGTCACAGGAAGAGGAGAGCTACGGCATGTTTTTCAAACCCTAAATTGGAAGTTTAAAGCCAAAGTTAAGAGGTAGGTTATCTCATGAACAGCAAAAACCTCTTGATAGGACTAAAAGCCCTCTAGTTTGATTGAATTCCATGCATGATAGATCAAGAATTTCATGTTTTAATAGTTCTATGCATTCATACATCTCTTAGCCCTAAGTAGAAAATTAAAAGATGTTATCTTGTCTATTCACTGAAACCCATGCATGTAGATAGCCTATACTTTGTTATCATGCCTAGGATAAACATGGTATTTGATTTACAGACATGATGTGTGTTGATCTCTTAGGTTTCATATCAGTTTCTGTCAGCAGACGCTCTGACGCATCATAGTAGGACCATCACATACATGTAACGGCCTTACGACAGACCGTCACATACTCTGTTATGTTTTCGCTTCATTGTTGTCTCTAACGCACCAAGACAGGTGCGTTACATTACTGTAACAGCCCCTCGATAGACCGTCACAGACACTGTGACGCACCCCTGTTAGACCGTTAGACTTTGTGTTCTGTCAGCTCATGACAGAATAGTTACCAATTAAGTTTACTTATAATTAACCCTAGATAGCTAAGTTTTAACCTGTTATGTGACTCTTAAGTTATCTAATTGTTCATGATAGGTATTGCATGTTATTTTAAGTTATGCTGGTTTCATGTACCAAAAGTTCTATAGTTTTATATTATAAATCATGATTTCTAAATGTTGTATTGACGGAGTTTATCTTGGCTTCACAACGATTATACATTCTCTCTTTATCAATAGAGTCGTTTCTATAAGTACATGGCACATATTCCGGTATGTTATCCATTAGTTCACTTTGCACTATAGGAATATTATTCTTGGACTTGAGGACCTCTCTATTGGATATTCCTTCCAATGTACTAGAAAATCTTGTTTCAAGGCCTCCGTAATTCTCTGCGAGCCTAGGATTCCCACTAGGACGCCGAGTAGGTTGTACCATTAAAGCCCATTGATTAGACTACACTATCGATGTTTTCTGATTATCAGTAATGTAACGGCTCTGTGTTGGACCATCAGGCACATGTAACGGCCCAATATAAGACCGTCACATTCATCTGAGTTTAAATTCTTGATTCGGGATTCAGACTAATGTAACGGTCTAATACTGAACCGTCACATAATGTAACGGCCCAATGCATGACCGTCACCTTTCTCTGAGTCTATTTTTATTGTTCTGGACTCGGATCATTGTAACGGCCCACTACTGGAGCGTTACATGATGTAACGGCCCAATAAACGACCGTCACATTGCTTGAGTATTTAACTCAAGGATTGACCCAAGGGTTGATATTCCAAAGGTTCTGGATGGACTAATGATAGTCTAGAACTTTTAATATTGATCAAGAAACTTAATATAATGATTGGAAAGAGAAAAGAATGAACCGTTATACTGTCGATTTATTTCCGTGAGCATGACATTGTTTTAGTCTTTTTCTTGATCTCTCATACTCTAAATTGAAGCATTCATTCATTGATTGTTGTTATCATGAGTTATTGAACTTATTACATTCTTGGCCATACTTTATTGTTACACTTATGGAAGTAGCTTGATTTATACGTGAAGATGCAGTTCGGGCACTGATTGTGTCCAAGGGCTCTATGCTACTCCCCACGGTTGATTGCCGGAAACATACTATTTTATAGACCATGGGGTATGATGCTACTGGCGTCGCATTGCGCTGGGAGTACTTTCTTTATAAATAAGTGAAAACCATGAGCACTCGTGAAAATCTAGTGAATTGCTATATGATTGACATTCTCGTGCGTAACCTTTATGGTTATGAAAGTGAAAGTGAAAGTGCATTCTCGTTACATTCTTGTTCATGAAAGGTCAAATATCATGTTCTTGTTACATTCATCCTTATCTTACATGATTATCGTGTTACTTTGGTTTAATTGCATGATATTCGCATTCGCATGATTTTGCCTTACTTCTTTAGAGGTAAATTGTTAATTACTTTAATAGTGCCTTCATGTTGATGCGAAGATACCTACTGGGAAAGTGTGCTCATTACCTATTTCTAATCTTTTTCAGGAAATGAAAGTGAGTCTGATTCGGGTTCAGAATGTTCAAGTAGCGGATCCGAGGGTGAATAAAGATGAGCGAAGACTTAGGAAGTCTACATTGTTTAGATAGAGTCAATGTAATTTTTTCCTATTTCTTGAGTCTAGTAGAGTGAAAGATAGTGAAAAAGTTATTGTATTTTGAATATTTGATTGATAATGAAATGAAGTTAGATTTTTAGTAAATATTGTGCAATTGCATTCAATTTGTGTGATTGTCTTGCGCTCTGATCGTTCTTGCTTGCAAGAGACTTACCATGCCGGCTGTTCGCACCCCCCGACTTAGTGTTCCGCTATAATAAAGGCTCGGGACGTGACAATTACTTCCTGATTCGGAGTTTTTTTCACACTGATGAATAGTGACACCTCACTATAATTGGCGCCCCTGACCAGGGCACCAATTTCAGAATTGAAGACTGCCCGAGAGGGCGTCAATTAATTGAAGACATGCACCATGTTATCAATTCCATTTTTTGGAATTTTCAGAAATCAATAAATCAACGCACTCAAAAATCTATAACTAATAAACTGGACCTTGAAAATTTTGACAGAATATACTTCTGTGACCCTGAGATTTTTCTCCATCTGACCATGTCTTCGGATTCTGATTTGGATAAACCTTTTCAAAATGAATAGTGATTTGAGTCACAAAACGTATCTGCTAGGTGAAAATCACTGAATTGAAGACGGCCCTTAAGTCTTCAATTTTAGAATTGAAGATGGCCCTTAAGTCTTTAATTTTAAAATTGAAGACGGCCCTCAAGTCTTCAATTACTGAATTGAAGACGGCCCTTAAGTCTACAATTTCAGAATTGAAGACGGCCCTCAAGTCTTCAATTAATTGAAGACTGCTCACAGGGGCGTCAATTCCGTTTCATGAGGAATTAAAGTTATAACATTATAAAATTCATATATGTGAAACCAAAACTCAGTAATTATATCTGAACATGTTTCTGGACTCCCAAGGAATTATACTTAGTATTCATCTTCTTATTTTCAAATTTCGAGAAACTTTTTCGAAATGAATAGTGCTTTGAGTCACAAAACGTATCTGCCAGGTGAAAATCACAGAATTGAAGACGGCCCTTAAGTCTTCAATTTCAAAATTGAAGACGGCCCTTAAGTCTTCAATTTTAGAATTGAAGACGGCCCTCAAGTCTTCAATTAATTGAAGACTGGGTAAAGGGGCGTCAATTTCATATATATATATATATATATATATATATATATATATATATATATATATATATATATATATATATATATTTGAAAAATCAAAATTTTGAAAGATTGGGCAACCCCCGGCACCAATTACTAAATGGAAGACGACCCTTAAGTCTTCAATTTTTGAATTGAAGACGGCCCTTAAGTCTTCAATTTCTGAATTGAAGAAGGCCCTCAAGTCTTCAATTAATTGAAGACTGGGTAAAGGGCCAATTTTATATATATATAGTTTTTTTTGAAAAATCAAAATTTTGAAAGGCTGGGTAACCCCCAGGCGTCAATTCTTTAAATGACGACTTCCAGGACGTCTTCAATTAAATGAAGACATCCTGAGGGGTGCCAATTTGATATATACATATATAAATTTCTAAAAATTGAAAATTTGAAGGATTAGCAAACCCTCAGATGCCAATAGAGTAATTACAACTTCTGATCTTGATTTGTCTCGAGAATTGTGCAAACACAACCCTAATCCATACTCCTACATATGATGAGTTCTTAAATATCTGTTCCATGAAAAATCTACTTGTGTATACCCTACATTGTCAAACCTTGAATCTCTTAAAATACCATTTGGGAGTGTAGGAACTAAGTGCCATGTAGGGTAAAGTGCTACGTTGTGGGAGCCACCTCTTGAGACCGTACGGCGCAAAGTGCTACACGACAGGAGTCTCCTCTTGAGCCTGTAGGGGCCACCTTTAGAATCCTCCATAACCAAATGACTAGTTAATCTCGTCTGAAATACTACGTTTCTAAATTCTTGAAATTCCATATTGGCTATAAATGAGAGTGGATGTCAAAGGTAATACATGAAATGCTGTGCATATAGGGCCTGGTCTTGTCCTAGGAGAAGCACCCGAAGGTACTTGTGCCCATGGGAGTTTATTGACCATGATGTTTAGCATTGCACCGGAGTACTTGCTTGACTTGAGACACTCCACCCCTACTCTCTCTCTCCTTACTTACTTAACTTGCGTGGCCCGAAACGGGCAATACCCGACTTATGGCCCGAGAAAGGGAAAAATACTTACATGATAATAGCCAATTCTACTGATACGTACTTGACAATACTTGCTTGAATTGAATTTTTACTTGATATACTTGTACATGAGTTCCTTCTCACACCTGCGTTCATACTTGTACACGAATCCCCGCTTGCCCGAAGTGGCATTTACATCTGAAAATTCTTGAAATACTGCTTGTCAAATACTTGAAATCTTGTTATACTCTTTTTATACAGTTCTTGATCTCTTATTGTTCATCATGCCTAGATTTACCTGTATACCTGATTTTTTTATTATACGTACATCATGCATAGCCATACTGAGAATACATGCAAATTGTAAATCACGTAAAGATTGCTCGTATTTGAGATGTAATTCCTACTGAGCGATTCGCTCATCCAGTTACTTCCTAACATTTTCAGGTGATTCGGATAGCGACAAGAATGGGTTTGACGCCAAGTGAAGAGTGCTAGAACGCCATCCATTTATCATTAGCTAGTCGAGTCTTTGAATTTATTTGAGTCTACCTTGTATTCCCAGTTATGTCAGTTAGTGGTATAAACTTTGTGTTAAGTCGTGTAGCCTAATGTTTGGCTTTCTAAATTTAGAAAATTTTCATGGACTATCTTTATTTCCTTTGATTAATCAAATAAACATCACTTGAACTATTGGAATTTATTAGATTTTTAGACATTTGCGCACTCCAAAATTTTGTATGTTAAAATTCTTATCGCTCTAATGACACGATCTATATAGACGCGTCACGCATCCGAGTGTCTTCTGCGCTCGAGATGTGACAGTCTTCGTGGTATCAGAGCCTAGGTTTTCAAACCTAGGGAACTAGAAGAAATAAAAGGTTAGAAATTAAAATCTAAGCAAAAACTTGAGTCCAAGGATAGGTAAAACCCGAGTCCTAGGATAGATATACCTTACCCGGTGAGATGGATAGAGCCATGGGTTAAGTTCTATAATGACTTTTGACCTTACAAGTAAACCCGATCTTTATCATACTTAACTCTTTTGTAGGATCATGGCTGCGGAAAGAGCACAATGGCGCGAGATGCAGCACACCATCTAAGGCCTTACACAGGTACTACAACAAGTGGCCCAAGACGGAGCAAACCGTGGAGCGGGAGATCTCCACCGAAGTTTCCATAACATGAACCCACCGAGGTTCACGTGTTCGTCCGACCCCGAGGATGCTGAGAATTGGCTAAAGAAGATGGAACGAATCTTTCGTGTAATGCAATGAGCAGATGAAGAGAAGATTTTACTGGTTGTATTCCAACTAGAGCGGGACGCTCGAAGTTGGTGGGAATCCATAGATGCAACACTGGCAGAATACCATGTCACATGGGATGAATTCACGAAGCAGCTCAACAACAAGTACTTCTCCGACCATATCCAGGAGAAGAAGGCCATAGAATTCGCCGTTCTAAAACAACGGGGCTTGAAAGTGGCCGAGTATGAGGCCCAGTTCTCAAGATTGTCAAAGTATGCACCCCACTTGGTGTGTACGGAGAAGATGAAGGTGAGAAGATTCCTCAATGGGCTTCGTCCCCATTATATCACACAACTTGCCCCGATGGGCATCCAAGTCTATTCGGAGATGGTTCGGCGAGCTCAACTGCTAGAAGACGCCACCGAATTATCCGAGAGAATTCGAGGAAGAGACAAGAAGGAACCCATCACAAGCCCAGGAAAATTCAAACAATCATTTAACAAGAAAAGGTTCTTCATGGGAGGGGAGCCCTCCAAGGCAAAGAAATTCCAGAAGAATGACAAGCCATTCTCCACCACCACACCATCAAAGGAAACTTGCAAGTATTGTGATAAAGCTGGCCATAAGACTTAGGAATGTTGGAGGAAGTTAGGAGCTTCTCTTCGATGCGGGAGCCAATAGCATCGGATCCCAGACTGCCCACTGATGAAGGAATAAGACACCAAAGACGAGAAGCATCCGGTAAAGAAACAAGGCCGTCTGCAAGCTCTCCGAGAGACGGAATCCACTGAAGGCGGAATTATGGAAGGTACTCTCACTATTTGTTCAAAAACTGCTCAAGTTTTATTTGATACCGGAGCAACTCATTCATTCATTTCCAAGAACTTTGCTGCTTCATTTTCTAAGAAACATGAACTGTTAGATTTGGTCATATCTACACCTCTTGGGAATGCGTCTGATATCACTTATCACTATCCAAATTGTGAAGTGATGATTAAGGGAAGCAATTTACCTGCTTACCTGATATGCCTAGATATGAAGAGTTATGACGTCATACTAGGTGCCGACTGGTTATCCACATACCAAACAACTGTACATTGTCGGCATGGCAAGGTAACTTTCATGGATTTTCCAGAGCTAGTTTACAATAGCCCTCGGAGTAAATCACTTCTTATATCAGCACTCCGAGCTAGTAAACTTATGAATAAGGGATGCATGGCTTTCATAGCATTCGTGACTGCCACGGAAGTCAAGAAGGTTAAACTTGAAGACATCCATGTAATTCGGGATTTTCCTGATGTTTTTCCATAAGATTTAACCGGCTTACCCCCGGAAAGGGAAGTGTCGTTTACAATCGACCTTGTCCCTGGTGCCGGTCCTGTCTCTAGGGCACCATACAGAATGTCCCCTGCTGAGCTGAAGGAACTAAAGGAACAACTAATGGAGTTATTGAAAAAGTGTTTCATCAGGCCGAGTACTTCCCCTTGGGGAGCACCCGTGCTGTTCGTCAAAAAGAAGGATGGATCGATGAGACTATGCATCGATTATCGGCAGCTAAATAACCTTACTATCAAGAACAAATACCTGTTGCCAAGGATTGACGAGTTGTTCGATCAGTTATCAGGAGCTTCATATTTCTCCAAGATTGATCTTCGTTCTGGTTACCACCAATTGAAGATCAAAGAAGAAGACATTCATAAAACTGCATTCTGAAGCAGGTATGGGCATTACGAATTTACTGTTATGCCTTTCGGACTAACAAATGCCCCCGCAACTTTTATGCAGTTAATGAATAGCATATTCAGGCCCTATTTAGACCAATTCATTGTGGTCTTTATTGATGAAATTCTGATCTATTCCAAGACCGAAGATGATAAAACAAGCTATATGCCAAATTCAGCAAATGCGAGTTCTGGCTCGAGGAAGTATCCTTCTTAGTCCATATTATTTCAATGAATGGAATTACTGTCGACCCGTCCAAGGTCGAAGCCATGAAGAATTGGGAACAACCCACAAATGCAACAGAAATTCGAAGCTTCTTGGGTCTAGCTGGTTACTACCGGCATTTTATCAAGGACTTTTCCAAGATTGCCGTTCCTCTGACCAGGTTAACCCACAAGGAAGTGCCTCATGAGTGGAATGAAGACTGTGAAAAGAGTTTCCAAGCTTTGAAGGATCTCTTGACCACTACTCCAGTCTTATTATTACCAATTGAAGGAGAAAAATACGAGGTATATACCGATGCTTTGGATATTGGCCTCGGATGTGTATTGATGCAGAATGGAAGAGTCATTGCATATTCTTCCTGACAATTGAAGAAACATGAAGAGAACTACTCGGTTCACGACTTAGAACTCACCGCGGTAGTATTCGCTTTGAAGATCTAGAGGCACTATCTCTACGGAGAACAATTCACTGTGTACTCCGATCATAAAAGCCTCAAGTACTTATTCTCCCAAAAGGAGCTGAGCATGCAGCAAAGGCGTTGGCTCGAGTATCTTAAGGATTTCGACTTCACTATAGAGTACCATCCTGGTAAGGGTAATTCCGTAGCTGATGCCCTTAGTCGAAAGCCGAGAACAATATTGGCCAACTGCATGATACAAGAATGGAAGCTACTGGAGAAATTCTCTGAGCTTGATATCAGCACAGATGAGAAGAACATGTGTATTATTCTATCTCATATGAGCCTACATCCAGATTTGCTACCTGAAATCAAGAAGCTACAGGAAGAAGATCCCTCACTTGTGGAGATAAAGAGCAAGCTGGACAACATACTGGATTTCAAGCTGGCACCTGATTGCAGATTGCTATTTCATGAACGGACATGTGTGCCCGACTGTCCCGAATTGAAGAAGAAGATTCTTGAAGAAGCTCATCGATCGAGGTACACGATCCACCCTGGAGCCACTAAGATGTACCAAGACTTGAAAAGAACTTTCTGGTGGCCTAACATGAAAAGGGAGGTAGCAGACTTTGTTTCTCGTTGCCTCACATGCCAACAAGTGAAGGCGGAACATCAAAAACCCGCCGGAAAGCTACATCCGCTGGATATTCCCAAGTGGAAGTGGGAAGACATTGGCATGGACTTTATCATGGGTTTGCCCAAGTCTAGGGGCGGATATGATGGAATTTGGGTAATTATCGACCGGCTAACTAAATCAGCCCATTTCTTACCCATCAAAAGCCGATGGTCAGTCGACGTACTTAGCCGGTGACTTTGACCTAGGCTGACTCCTCCGGCGACTCTGCCGCAATGGTGGACCATGGGGGGCCCTCGATGCCCCCCCATGGTCAAGCCTCCGTCCACCTCCTCTGTCCCGCCGTCTTCCCCGCCTGTGCCAAAGCCCTTGGCGCGTTCTTTTGCTGAAGTTTTGGCTTCCTCTATGACACCTCCTGTTGTCCGTGGTCCGATTCATGCCCCGGCATCTACAGACAGCGGAGAGCCCGCTGTATTTTTCACAAAGGATGAATTAGTTCAAAGCTTGCTCCGGTTTGAATACGCCATAGTGGCCCGCACACCCCGCGGAAGACCTGCTTTTCTAGAGATTAGAAGCCATCTTTCTAACCGATGCAATTTCAAAGAAGATTTCATGATAAGTGCCTTGGATGCCTGCCATCTTCTTTTGAGGTTTCGGAACTATGAAGACTACTTGCAGCTGCTTCTGAGGGATTCTATGTATGTTCAAGGAAAATTCTTTCGATTCTTCAAGTGGTCAATGGAATTCTCTCCGGATTCAGATTCTCCTATTCTTCCTATATGGATTTCTTTCCCTGGCCTTCCGGTAAATTTCTATTTAGAACATATGATTCGGTCGATTGTTGGAAACATAGGTCGGGTTTTGAAAATTGACCCTGTTGTGCCCCTTGTGCTTTGATGAATGTGATGTTTTAATGATAGCAACATGAATGAGTCACCATTTTGTTTTGCTAATAGCTTGACATTGAATCATAACAATCTGAATGCATATAACTGATATATTCTGTGGAGAATGCATGAGAGTGCATAAAGTGTTTTGTGCTTGGATTAAGATCGGTGCATTGCTTCTTCTGTGTGTATATTGTTTCTTCTGTGCATATACTGCATCAGTGCACTTAGATGGGTCGACCTCCTTCCTTGATGGGTCGACCCCCCAGATTTCACAAGTCAATACAATCGTCTTTATGCATAGCAATGTCTGTACAGCCGTTTGCTCATATAACTTGCATGTCTATACACTGCATGACGAGCCCAAAAGTCTGTACATCACAGTTGTGTCATAGTCTGTACAAGCGATTGTTTGCCAAAGTCTTTACAGCCTCTGTGTGTTCTATACATTTCGCAAGTCATGCAGCGTCAACGCAGCAAGTGTGTCTCATGCATCATGCTTCGACGTCCCCAGATTTCCAAGTCTATACACTCGTCTTCACGCATAGCAGAGTCCATACATTGCGGCTCACTTAACTAGCAAGTCTATTCATTGCATTATGGCATTTGTGTTCAAAGTCTATATAGACTTCAGCGTCTCATGCAGCGTCTTATTGCAAGTCCATACATTGCATTCCTAGCAGATCAGCATGTCTATACATTGCAACATGCATTCACTGAAAGTCTATACATTGCCTGATGATTGCAAAGTCTGTACAGTGCATGCCTTCCACCAAGTCTATACATTGGTCGATGGCAAGTCTGTACACTGGTCGAGCATCCAAGTCTGTACAGAGTCCTGTGCATTCCTTCATAAGAAGTCTATACACTGCACTGTCAAGTCTTCACATAGTTCACCAAGTCTGTACTTTGCTTGGGGCTTACCAAGTCTGTACATCCTTCGCTGAGCCTTCCGAGTCTATACAGTCACTAAGTTTGTACATCCTCTAGGCGCTCACGAAGTCTATTCATTGGTTTTCATTTCAAGTCTGTACAGACTTTCGTTTATGCAAGTCTATACAACCGACTGTTCAGTCTATGACCAAGTCTGTACAGTCAAGGCGACTGTTAAGTCTATACATTTATCATTACCTACGTTCTGAACTGAACTGGGTAAGTCTATACATTCCTCATATCTTTTACCAACATTCAGTTCTGTAAGTCTGTACATTAGTTGCATTACCAACGTTGCCTTGACAAAGTCAACACATTTGAAGTCTGTACATCTTTCGTGAAGACTGAATAACGAGCAAGTGTGTACATTGGACGAGTCTGCATTATGCATCTGTCCTGAAGTCTACACATCGTCTGTCTTCATTAGAGTCTCATGGAGTCTGTACATTGCACTCGCCTTCACATAGTCTATACACTGAAGTCTATACATTGCATTCACGTTTCACATAGTCCATTCACGAAGTCAGTACATAGCATTCACGTTTCACAAAGGCTATACATCATGAAGTCTATACACTGCATTACATTGCATGAAGTCCATACACTGCACGAAGTCTACACATCGTGTACTACAATGCTCGCCAAGTCTATACATTGGCTAGTCTGTACAAGACTGCAAGTCTATACACTGGCTACTGCATTCTCATGAAGTCTGCACATTCGCTAGTGTAAGTATATACATCACCCAGTGTTATGCTTGCAAAGTATGTACAACGCCTGCTTTACACACTCAAAGTCTGCACATTGCTTTACACTTCAGCAAGTATGTACAGCGGGCGCCTTCGTACATGAAGTCTGTACATTGCATTCAAAGTTCACAAAGCCCATTCAGTAAAGTCTATACAATGCATTCAATCCTACAAAGTCTGTACATGGTTTATAGTTAAACTGATGACCCTATTTCGTCTATCTGACAAGGATTCTTTGCTGGGATTAATGAGGGCACGTGATCCAAGAATGGATAAA
Source organism: Amorphophallus konjac (assembly GCA_022559845.1). Classification (NCBI taxonomy): domain Eukaryota; kingdom Viridiplantae; phylum Streptophyta; class Magnoliopsida; order Alismatales; family Araceae; genus Amorphophallus; species Amorphophallus konjac. The sequence continues at coordinate 113,480,845 of CM040117.1, forward strand.
GGCCCAGGATCGTGACACGTGTGCTGAAGCCTGCTGGAGAGCTGCCACGTGGTCCAAGGTTTGGGCGGGAGCTATGGAGACCACACGCCCTAGCTGATGCTGCTGCTGATATAAATAAAAGTCTTCGTCTTCAGATGAAGCTAGATCGAAGTTGAGAGAGCAGAAGTTGACACACCCAGCCAGATCGGCTTAAATTCGTCCAGACTTTGGTCTCCTTGGCTCCCAACAAAAATTACTATCCATTTGTGGAAAATCATTCATAACAGCCTCCTAGTGGATTCCAATATTAAGATATTGGGTGTGCAATTATGCTCTAGCTGCTCTTGCTGCAAGATTCATCATGAGGAAAATTTAAACCATCTCTTCTTGCACAGTGAGCTGGCCTCCCATATTTGGTCTTTCTTCAAAGCTTTGGGACTGCACCTTGAGGGCAACACAGTAAGTTAATTTATCACACATGCTGCAAGTAGTATTCAACTTAAATCGGCATATGGTCTTCTCATCCTGGCTGTTATTGGCCATGGTATGTGGAAAATTTGGAGAGCAAGGAACGAGGTCAGATATGAGGGTAGAACAATAGCAAATAACAGTGTTCTTCATCAAACTCTCACTCACGTGAAGCAAATGTGTTCTGCTGCAAAGTTTAAGGAAAATATTTTCAGATACAAGACGATTCTGGACAGCTTGGGCATTCCACTTCCTATCTTTAATGGCGCTCAACTGAAAATCATCAAATGGAAAAGCCCTCCGTGGCCCTTTCTTAAGCTAAACTCAGATGGAGATTGCAAGTCAAACGGAGAAACTGGAGGAGGAGGTGTTATCAGAGATTATAGAGGGAATGTCATTTTAGCCTACTCTCATTATTATGGGATATCCAACAGTCTTGTAGCAGAAGCAAGGGCCGTGAATGATGGCATTAAGTACCTTCACACTATTTCCACTCAACCTGCCTATATAGAATGCGACTCTAAAATTCTGATTCGGATTATCAAAAAAGAATATCATTGTCCTTGGTCCATCCTTCAGCATGTCAAAGAGATATGGAGATCAATCACTCAACATGACAAAGTTGATCACATATACAGAGAAGGAAATAAAGTTGCGGATTCTTTGGCCTCCATTGCTTGCTCATCTAAATGTAATGTTTTTTTCTTTTCTAATGAGCTCCCCTCAATTATAAAGGGAGAGGCCCGTATGGATAAACTGGGAATGCCCAGCTTAAGACTAATGTAACCTTTCCTCCACTTTTGCAATAAAATTTACCTCCTAGAGACTCGATGGTGGAATGGCCAGTCCTTTACCTCTGGCAAAGGGCGCATTCTCCCACTCGTCCCTAGGCAGGGTTTCTTATTGAAAAAAAAAAAGAGAGCAGAAGCTGTGAAGAAAAAATCGAGTGCAGAGAGGTCTTCGATCAAGAGAAGAAAAAGAGAGAGAGAGAGTTTGAGCAGAGAAAGAGTGAAAGAGTGTGGTCGTCTGGCAGTTGGATCAAATCCAAGCTGGACTTGCTCCTTCGAGAGCTACATTGGTGCTTCATTGTTTACAGCCTTCCGATTGCTGTTTATTTCCCATTTTCTGTTTTCCACTTTATACCTTCTATCAAGCTGTGAGTCAGCGATGGCTAAGCTGTATTGCCCAGCGGAAGCAAGCTGTGATGATCAGCGGATGGCAAGCTGTGAGGGCCAGTTGATGTAGGCAAGCTGTGATGCCCAGCTGTTCAAGCTGTGAGTCAGCGGAATCCACACTCGGGTTGAGTGTGGGGTGTATGTAGGTCTGCAGGACCGAACCACCTAAAAATCTATGTGCAGTGGTTTGATATCTTTGTGGTTTGGCGCTAGATGAATGCATAGGATCGATGTGGTTTTATTTCTCTAACTGTTGTTGCTTCTGCCAATTAATTGATCAGGTGCTCAATATATGCTTGTTTACTGGCTCAGCAGAAACCTTGATTAGCTTTTCAATTTGGGTAAATATGTCTAGTTAGCATTCTAGTGATCTCACTGTGTGTTAGTTTAATTCCGCAACTGCTTATTAGTCTTCAGGTTTGTCTAGTTAGTGAACTAGTATTTTAGTGAGCATAATATTTTAATTGGGCGAATTTTTAAAGGGTATATTCATTCACCCCCCCCTCTGAATACTGCACCGAACCCAACACTTGGTATTAGAGCGGGTTGCTGTGCATAGGATCTAACAATCCGCAGTAGATCCTGCTAGTTTTTGGTGCATTACATAGTGGGTCTCTTGAGATCGTGTTCTGCTTCTCTAAATTAGTTCCTTGCTTTGCTTATCTGGTTGTAGTGTTTTCTTGTCGATTGCTTTGTGCTTTGAATCTACTTGTTATCTGCTTTGATGGCTAATCCTCCGATATTCAGAGGTGATGACCTTGGCCCATGGCTGGAAAAGTTGCATCGATATGTAAGCACAACCGATCCTGATTTGTGGAAGGTAATGACTCACGGTCCATACAAACTGTCAAAGGATAAATCCAAATGGACCAAGAAGGATAAGCTGAAAGACTCTGTCAACACTAGAGCTATAGTTTTATTAAAAGAATCAATTGACAGATCTCTAATCGAATGCATTTCTTCTTAAAGATCTGCCAAAGACATTTTGGAAAAGCTAAAGCTAATCAGGAATCACAGCAAATGCTTGATGGCTGATCGGAGAAATGCTAATGATGAAACTTCATCCAAGGTAAGCTCTGAATCTGGAGAACTTTCAATTGATGACCTATGGAATATAAATGAGGAACTTAATAATAGATGTGAAAAATTGAAATCTGAGAATAAAAGATTGAAAAAGAAATGTGATCAGATAACTTTGAAAGTTCCTTGTAAAAATTGTCGAGATCTGAAACAATCTTATGATGCATGTATGTTTGATGTTCAGAATTTTCAAGAACAAAATGGTTCTCTAAAACTTGTAAATCAAACATGTTTGGACAAAATATCAGAACTTGAGAATCAGCTGAATGAGAAGAAAAATGAACATCTAAAAGGCATGCAAGAACTGACTCAAGTTAATTCTGAATTGGATAAACTGAAACTTGAGAATGAAGAACTTCAAAAGAAAATTGAAAATCTCATGGGTAGAATAAATGAAATCAATGGAGAGGTTTCACATTCTTCTTCTACTGAATCAACCTGCCATATGTGCTCAGCTCTAAGAGAACGTAATGAAGATCTTTATAGTGAGAATGAATGGCTGAACAAACAAATAGTCTCCCTTAAAGAGGATCACAAAAATTTGGTTGCTGAGAAAATTAATGTGGAAGAAAGAGAAGAGGAACTAATTGAAAACTTAAGCTGATGTCTGGAAGAGAGAGATGTGCTGGTAATGAAATTCAGGATAAAAATTTTGAGGAAGAAAACACTAAATTAAAAGCTGAAGTTAAAAAATTGAAATGGTTAAATACTGGCTTGCCTGAAAAACTTCTCACCATAGAAAAAGGAAAAGCTGCCTGTGATGAAGATTTAGAAATTTTGAACAGTTTACAACAAGAAATTGAGAAGTATAAAACTACAAACCAAGTTCTAAGCGAATGTGTCAATTGCAGTGAACATGAGATAGGCAGCTATGAGATTCACATAACATCTTTGGAAAATAAGATTCAGGATCTAGAAAAATTAGCATCAAATTCTGCTAAGAATGAAAGAAAAATAAAAGCTATTGTGAAAAGGAAGGATGATAATTCAAAAGGGGGAACAAATTGCACTTCTGATGTGAAGGAAATCTCTAAAAACCAGCTATATGCCACTTTTGTGAAAAGCTCTGATGTAGCCGGTACTTCAAGTCAAACCCCAAAACAAAATGAAAATCAGAAATCACCTTCAACATCTGTATTTCAGTTCAAAGCTCAGAAAAATGAAAAACAGACGAAAATTGTGAAAGGGGGTAATAAATTGAAAAAGAATGGTCAAATGAATAAAGTCAAAATTGTCCCTGCATGTGCTGTGAATTCTGCCAGCAGTGTGGAGTCTGATAGATTGACGCATGTCACTCACAATTCATCCACTCACTCGCATGCATCTGAGAAGGAATTCTCATGTTATTATTGTGGCAAGGTAGGGCATATCATGGATGATTGCAGAATATTAAAAGAAGATGAGCATGCAAATGAAACAATACATTCAAGGAAATTATTTGATTGAAACCAGGCCACTAAGAAATATAATGCATCTTGTTATTACTGTGGTAGGCGTGGTCATCTAATGAATGCATGTTTTAAACTGAAAGAAGACAACAATGTGAATTCTAGATCTTTCACACATGCTCATGACCCACAGAGATATAGATCTACTTCAGGCCAGCATATTATTTGTTTCACTTGCAACAAGCCTGGGCATAAGGCTGATGAGTGCTGGTCAGGAAATCATTGGGGTAAAAATGAATCAAGAAGCAAGTATTTTAAATGCTTTGAATGTGGTAAGTATATATGGGCATGCAGTCAAAGACTGCTGGAATGCTCAGGGAAATAGATTGAACTCTAAATCTGTAAAATTCCATGCTTTCTATAATTCTGCTAGAAATAACTTGAGTGATAGAAGGAAAAACTCTGCATGTTTTGAATGTGGTAAGCTAGGCCACAAAGCTGCCAACTGTCGGCTGGCTGTGTATGGAAAGAAAAATTTTCATGTTAATAAAAGAAATACTCATGCTCATACACATAATTTTCATACTCATGTGCATGCACATGGGCATCATGTTTCTGCTAACATGAATAATAAAAACAAAAATTCTGTGGCTTCATGTTACTACTGTGGAAAATTTGGACATTCCATGTTTGACTGTTATCTGATGGAATTTGATGATCATACTGCTAAAAGACTATTTAGAACACCTGATAGGGGTAATTCAAGACCCAAGACTTCTTGGGTTCTTGCAAGATCAAAGTGATTGATTTGCTGCAGGTGTGCCTTGGAAGCTGATGAATAAAGGGGTTAATGATCCAAGGCACTCAACAGAAAACCCCAGGATCCTACCTTTCAGGTTAGTTCTGAACTTTGTTTAAAATTCCATCATCTGAAATTGTCATTTTGCTTGGTTGAGTTTTGATGATCTCTTTTTGTTTAGCTGATCAGTCTGCATTCTAGACTCAGCTATTGAATTCAATTCTGAATATATTTGATGCTTTTCTCATGCTGTTGTTTGCATTGAATAAATGAGACTGCTTTGCACTGCATATATCATTTGCATGACAATCATGGTATATTAAATGGAACAGTGCTGAAGGGCATATGGAGTATGTCTGAATGCTACTACCATGTGTGAGGTGGTCCTTGGACCAAGTCCTCCGATTAGTACCATGGGGGTCCAGTTTTCATTTAGTGTAGTGTACTGAATATCATAAAATTTGAAAAATCTGAAAATTTGAAATGAAAATGATGCATTTGATAAATTCTCTCTCTGATTGAGCAAAGCATGAATTCTTCTTGAGCATATTCTAAAATCATGAGCAGTTCATTAATTATAATTCATGCACTTTGTTAGGGGGAGTTTGACTAATGTTGCATATGAAGTGTAGTGGAGTTGAAAAAACCTGAAAAGAAATTTCATTGCATCTAGATAGGGGGAGCTTTTAGAATTGGTGTTTTGATTGTCACATTTTGAACACCTCTTGTCTAGTATTTAATCGACTCTGATGTCATATTTCTCTCTCTTGAACATGGATTCTGCCCTCTATTCGTTGAGCTGTTAAAGAAGAGTTTCCTTCAACTCTCTTCATGATACTACCTGTCAGCTGATCTGTTTGAATTCCAGACTCAGCTACTGTGTGTTGATGTACACCCTTTTGAAATATTTCTCTCTTGCTGATTGACTCCTCCACCAGCTTGTACTCTTCATTCATATACCTCTTAGCTGGTGTGACTATTTTGGCTCCATTATTGAGTTGTTGGTCAGCTAAATTTACTGATCTGGTCTGAGGAACTTAAGCTGCATGTTATGCAATTTAGTCTGAGAATTTTGTAAAAACTCCTATCATGTAGGTTTAAGAATTACCATTGAACCAGACTGATATAAGATTGATGTATCCTCAGATTTGTAATTAAATGAATTAAAAATATCTGAATGATAAGGTTTAATAAACCTTAACCACGTGTGTCAAGTAAACCTTAAACTCTCTCATCTGATATCTGAAAATATGAAATCAAGGCTCTTTGGTAGAGATTCATAGAGTGAGTAATGTGGTTAAACATTAACTTGAAAAATGTTGACTAAATGAAAAATTATGAATTCAGAGCAATGTCTTGGACACTGAGAAACTGGGTTCTTTGTCAATGAAATAAAGTAACTCATGTCATGAAGTGCCATAGTTATCTCTGATAAAAATTTATCAAAACCTGACAGAGCAATGGCAAAATTGTGTTGAGTAGCTGGGGAGTCTGGCCTCTAATCAAGGTGTCTCCTCATGCAAAAAGACACTTATATTGCTAACTCTAGTCTCAATGTTGAGAGGCGATGATAGTTATCACACTGAGTAACTGGGTCACTTCAACTAAGACTTGTTGTGCCTCATGTAAAAAGGTGTTGATCAACCTAAATTGCTCAGGAAAAATATAATATGCTTCAAATAAAAATATTGAAAAGTGTGTCAACTCATATTCTTGGAAAGAATGTTTAACATCAATACTAATCTGTGTAACTCTTGAAAGAGTCATTGAGATCATGTGTGTAAGATAAAAGATGATTATTTTTGAGTGTTTTCTGAATATTTGGTTCACCTTTATTAAAACTTGGATTCAGATATGATTATTGAGTTTAATTTGACAAATTTGGTATACATCAAAATTAAATCAGATTGGTTGAGTTGCCACTTCATAACCCTTTATGAAAAGAGATTCTACTCTTCTTAAGACTTATTGAAGTGATGCAAGCTTTAAAATCCCTCATGTTCAGATTCTTTCCAGACTGTCTGATCATCATCTTGCTATTGTTTGTTTCCCTGAGATGTGTTGTGCTTTGACTATTTCTCACCCTTACCCATGGCTAATCTTACATTATCAGTTGATCCACACTGTTGGAATCTTCCATCCTGTTTTACAATCAGCTCTGGTTCTATTTTATTTTGTTCATGTAACCAGAATTCAGATTTTTTGTAATGGCAGAATTCATATTGATTTATTGGATAACCAGAGTTCATTCCTATGCTTCAGGGGGAGTTATGAGTCATCTGATTTTAAGGGGAGAGTAGTTAATCTTGCATGCTGATAGGGGGAGTGATGTTTCATTGTCATAAGTGTCTTCGTGTGCTGCATTGTGTCTCTCAAACCATTCCCTTTCTTTTTGATTATGTCAAAGGGGGAGAATAGTTTGACGAGTCAGTGTGACTCATTATGTTGCCATCATCAAAAATGGGGAGATTGTTGTGCCCCTTGTACTTTGATGAATGTGGTGTTTTAATGATAGCAACATGAATGAGCCACCATTTTGTTTTGCTAATAGCTTGACATTGAATCATAACAATCTGAATGCATATAACTGATATATTCTTTGGAGAATGCATGAGAGTGTATAAAGTGTTTTGTGCTTGAATTAAGATCGGTGCATTGCTTCTTCTGTGAGTATATTGCTTCTTCTGTGCATATACTGCATCAGTGCACTTAGATGGGTCGACCCCCTTCCTTGATGGGTCGACCCCCCAGATTTCACAAGTCAATACAATCGTCTTTATACATAGCAATGTCTGTACATCCGTTTGCTCATATAACTTGCATGTCTATACACTGCATGATGAGCCCAAAAGTCTGTACATCGCAGTTGTGTCAAAGTCTGTACAGCCGCTTGTTTGCCAAAGTCTTTACAGCCTCTGTGTGTTCTATGCATTTCGCAAGTCATGCAGCGTCAACACAGCAAGTGTGTCTCATGCATCATGCGTCGACATCCCCAGATTTCCAAGTCTATACACTCGTCTTCATGCATAGCAGAGTCCATACATTGCAGCTCACTTAACTAGCAAGTCTATTCATTGCATTGTGGCGTTTGTGTTCAAAGTCTATACATACTTCAGCGTCTCATGCAGCGTCTTATTGCAAGTCCATACATTCCATTCCTAGCAGATCAACATGTCTATACATTGCAGCATGCATTCACTGAAAGTCTATACATTGCCTGATGATTGCAAAGTCTGTACAGTGCATGCCTTCCACCAAGTTTATACATTGGTCGGTGGAAAGTCTGTACACTGGTCGAGCATCCAAGTCTGTACAGAGTCTTGTGCATTCCTTCATAAGAAGTCTATACACTGCACTGTAAGTCTTCACATCGTTCACCAAGTCTGTACTTTGCTTGGGGCTTACCATGTCTGTACATCCTTCGCTGAGCCTTCCGAGTCTGTACAGTCACTAAGTTTTTACATCCTCTAGGTGCTCACGAAGTCTATTCATTGGTTTTCATTTCAAGTCTATACAGACTTTCGTTTGTGCAAGTCTATACAACCGACTGTTCAGTCTGTGACCAAGTCTGTACAGTCAAGGCGACTGTTAAGTCTATACATTGATCATTACCTACGTTCTGAACTGAACTGGGTAAGTCTATACATTCCTCATATCTTTTACCTACACTTAGTTCTGTAAGTCTGTACATTGGTTGCTTTACCAACGTTCCCTTGACAAAGTCAACACATTGGAAGTCTGTACATCTTTCGTGAAGACTGAATAACGAGCAAGTGTGTACATTGGACGAGTCTGTATCGTGCATCAGTCCTGAAGTCTACACATCGTCTGTCTTCATTAGAGTCTCATGGAGTCTGTACATTGCACTCGCCTTCACATAGTCTATACACTGAAGTCTATACATTGCATTCACGTTTCACATAGTCCATTCACGAAGTCTGTACATAGCATTCATGTTTCACAAAGGCTATACATCATGAAGTCTATACACTGCATTGCATTGCATGAAGTCCATACACTACACAAAGTCTGCACATCGTGTGCTGCAATGCTCGCCAAGTCTATACACTGGCTAGTCTGTACAAGACTGCAAGTCTATACACTGGCTGCTACATTCTCATGAAGTCTGCACATTCGCTAGTGTAAGTATATACATCGCCCAGTGTTATGCTTGCAAAGTATGTACAACGCCTGCTTTACACACTCAAAGTCTACACATTGCTTTACACTTCAGCAAGTATGTACAGCGGGTGCCTTCGTACATGAAGTCTGTACATTGCATTCAAAGTTCACAAAGCCCATTCAGTAAAGTCTATACAATGCATTCAATCCTACAAAGTATGTACAGGGTTTATAGTTAAATTGATGACCCTATTTCATCTATCTGATAGGGATTCTTTACTGGGATTAATGAGGGCACGTGATCCAAGAATGGATAAAGGCCCAGGATCGTGACACGTGTGCTGAAGCCTGCTGGAGAGCTGCCACGTGGTCCAAGGTTTGGGCGGGAGCTGTGGAGACCACACGCCCTAGCTGCTGCTGCTGCTGATATAAATAGAAGTCTTCGTCTTCAGATGAAGCTAGATCGAAGTTGAGAGAGCAGAAGCTATGAAAAAAAAATAGAGTGCAGAGAGGTCTTCGATCTAGAGAACAAAAAGAGAGAGTTAGAGAGTTTGAGCAGAGAAAGAGTGAAAGATTGTGGTCGTCTGGCAGTTGGATCGAATCCAAGCCGGACTTGATCCTTCGAGAGCTACATTGGTGCTTCATTATTTACAGCCTTCCGATTGCTGTTTATTTCCCATTTTCTATTTTCCACTTTATACCTTCTATCAAGCTGTGAGTCAGCGATGGCTAAGCTGTATTGCCCAGCGGAAGCAAGCTGTGATGCTCAGCGGATGGCAAGCTGTGAGGGCCAGCTGATGTAGACAAGATGTGATGCCCATCTGTTCAAGCTATGAGTCAGCGGAATCCACACTCGGGTTGAGTGTGGGGTGGATGTAGGTCTGCAAGACCGAACCACCTAAAAATCTATGTGCAGTGGTTTGATATCTTTGTGGTTTGGCGCTAGATGAATGCGTAGGATCGATGTGGTTTGATTTCTCTAACTGTTGTTGCTTCCGCCAATTAATTGATCAGGCGCTCAATATATGCTTGTTTACTGGCTCAGCAGAAACCTTGATTAGCTTTTCAGATTGGGTAAATCTGTCTAGTTAGCATTCTAGTGATCTCACTGTGTGTTAGTTTAATTCCGCAACTACTTATTAGTCTTCAGGTTTGTCTAGTTAGCGAACTAGTATTTTAGTGAGCATAATATTTTAATTGGGCAAATTTTTAAAGGGTATATTCATTCACCCCCCCCTCTGAATACTGCACCGAACCCAACAGACCCATCATCTCTTAACCTATCAAACACTGCTGCAGCGTGTGCTTGTGTTGAGCTTGATATTTCCAAACACCATCCTTCTCGAATATGGATTGGATTCCCAGGGGGTGGGACTTGGCAAGAAATCTATTATCCGGAACTTCCTCAATTTTGCTCTACTTGTTCCAGGCTTGGCCACTCTCTGGTTGACTGTAAATTGTCTGAAAGATCGTCTCTGCCTTCGGATGTATCCAAGCCCCATATTACAAAGCAATGCTGGCAGCCAGTGGCATTGAAAAGGACTTTGGTCCTCCCAGAAGCTGCCCACAGAGCCCTCCCCTCCTCTTCTGCTGAAGGACTGGCTAACATTATGGTTTTGTCTCCAAAGAATAGCTCTAAGAACTTGAATGATCACCCTGCTCTGATGGTCACCAATGAGGAGTCTCAATTGCCTACTTCATCTAATCCTCACAAGACTCAGGGCAACTCAGTATTGGGGACTAACCCATTGGCTTTGGAGTCTAATCCTGTGAGTATGGATCATCTAGTCCTTGAGTCCAACCCCAGCACTGCTTTTCTTTCTGAGAGACAATCTCAATTAGGTTCTTTGAACCATTCAGTGATGGTTGATGTCTCAAGTGGTCAATCGGAGCCCCCTTCAATCCAAAAGAATGAGTCAATTGGAACTATTGCCCCTGTACCAGAGTTGGCTATTGTTGATGCTCAAAGGATTAAAAAAGGTAAAGGTAAGAGCCAGGAGGATGGGTTGTATTATCAAAATCAAAACATTACTCAACATCCCAAAACCCAAATTGAGTTGGATACCGGAACTATTTCACCACATAAACCAAAGGAAGGCACTAACCTTGATTTAGCTATTATCAATTCTCAAGAGAAAATTCAAGCTGCTAGACAGGACATTGCTAAGTCTGCTTCTATTAATAATGCTCGGGTCATGCAAAAAGGCCAAGCTGGGGTTATTACCAGGTCAATGCAGAAGGTTGGCTCCATCGGTAATCTTCCTAAAATCCATAATTAACTATGTCTACTCTTGTATGGAATATACGTGGTATAGGGAATGATATTTCTCAAGGTAGAGTGAAATTTCTCCTGAAAGACCATAATGTTAAGTGTCTTATTTTATTGGAACCCAAAATTCCTGTTTCAAATTTGGACAGACTGTGTAAAAAACTGGGGATGGACAAGGCCCTTGCTAATAGAGATGATAATGCTCACATCTGGATTATGTGGAAAGAACCATTGGATTTCTGTCATATCTTCAGGGATGATCAGCAAATAACTATACTTCAAACAGATTCTTCTCTGCCACAATTTAACTTCACCTTTGTTTATGCTAAATGTTCCAGAAATGAAAGGCAATCTCTTTGGTCTTCATTAACCAATTGTCATGCTTTTATATCCGGCCCTTGGTTGGTGGCTGGTGATTTCAATTGTATATTGGATATTGATGAGAAATTAGGAGGAAGTCCTCCAAACCTGAGTTCTATTTCAGACTTCAAAGACTGCATTCAGGAATGTGAACTCTTTGATGCTGGTTATATGGGATCTAAATTTACTTGGCACAACAACCAATCAGGTAGCAGAGGTATTTGGGCTAGATTGGATAAAACTCTTCTCAATGCTGATTGGCTTAAAATTTTACCTATCACAGTTGAGCACCTTTCGAGAGAAGCATATGACCATGCTCCCCTTCTCATCAAGTTGCCTTCATTCAGAAGATTCAAGAGCAGATTTTTCTTTCAGAAAATGTGGACTTTGCACGAGAATTTCTTAAAAGATGTTGAACTGTGTTGGAATACTAGTCCATTGGCAACCTCCCCACTCACCACATTACACCTGAAACTGAAATGCCTCAGAAACATGCTTGTGGGTTGGAATAAAAATATCTATGGTAATGTGCACATGAACCTTGCTGCTGCTGAAGACGAGGTGCTGAGGACTGAACTTACTTATGACCTGGACCCTTCTCCAGTTAACCTTGCAGCTCTTAATAAAGTTAAAACTATTCACTCCAATTGCCTGCTACAACAGGAAGTCTTTTGGAGACAAAAGTCTAGAATCAAGTGGCTTTGTGAAGGTGACAAGAACACCAAATTTTTTCATATGACTACCATGGCTAATAGAAGGAAACACATCATCTTACAGTTGAAGAATTCAAATGGAATGCTGACTTCAGATCATGATCAAATGAAATCAATTGCTGCTGATCACTTTAAATAGGCCTTTACATCTCAGGATCACTACATTGATGCTAATATCCTTGAATGCATTCCTTCTTTGATTATAGTGTCGGATAATGAATTGTTGTGTGGTACTCCCTCTGAAACAGAAATCAAAGAAGCTGTCTTCCATATGTCTGCTGACAGTGCTCCTGGGCTAGATGGATTTTCTGGAGCATTCTATCAGTGTGCGTGGTCCATCATTGCCAGGGATATTGTGGCTGCTATTCAGTATGTCTTCAACACCAAATGTCCTCTTCCTAGAAGCTTTACTTCTGCTCTAATTGCTCTCATCCCAAAAAAAAGTAGTGCCACTGACATTTCTGATTTCAGACCTATTAGCCTGTGCAATTTTCTTTATAAGATCATTCCAACTATTCTAAACAACAGGTTAGCAGGCATCCTTCCAAAAATTATTTCTAGCCAACAGTCTGCTTTTGTGAAGGGGAGAACTATAGTGGAGAATATAGCATTGGCTCAAGAACTTGTGCAAGAACTTGGAAGAAAAACAAGGGGAAGCAATGTGATTTTTAAACTTGATATGGCCAAAGCTTATGCCCGACTTGAATGGGACTTCCTCTATGCAGTGCTTAGGAAATTTGGTTTCAATTTGGAGTTTATCTCTCTCATTGATAACATGATCAGTAATTGTTGGTTTTTGGTATTACTGAATGGTGACTCTGCAGGGTTTTTTAAATCCTCTAGAGGAATTCGGCAAGGGGATCCCATTGCTCCTAGCATTTTTATCATTGCAGAAGAAGCCCTAAGCAGATGCTTGCAGAATGCTTTCAATACAGATGTGGTGGAATGGTTTAAGGGTCCTAGAGGCTGCCCCACCATCTCTCATTTGTTGTTTGCATATGACACCCTCATCTTCACCAAAGCTTCAGCTACCTCTGTCAGGAACTTACTGCACCTTCTTAAAATCTATGAATAGGGTTCTGGTAAACTTATCAGTATTGAAAAAAGTGGTTACTTCTTACACCCAAATGTGAAGGATTCTGTTGCCCAGAAGATACATGATTTGACAGGTTTCTCTAAGCATTCTTTTCCCCACAAGTATTTGGGCTACCCTCTGATTATTGGCAGGAAGAAAAAATTGCATTTTGCAGGTATTCTATCCTCCATCCAGAAAAGAATTCAAGGTTGTTTGGCAAAGTTTCTCTCCCAAGGAGCTAAATTGTGTTTGATTAAACATGTGTTGACTTCCATTCCCATTTATTACCTAGCCTCTTCATCTCTTCATGTGGGAACACACAACGCCTTGGAAAGAAGCTTTGCAAATTTCTTCTGGGGATCCTCCCCCTTTGGGAATAAAAAGCATTGGAAATCCTGGACCAAAATCTGTAAGCCTATATCTCAGGGTGGACTGGGTGTCATGTCCCTTCGGCAGATGGAGATAGCCTTGAGGGTCAAGATGTTATGGAGAGCCATCCATGCTGATTCACTGTGGGCAAATTATTTTAGAGCAAAATATATCCGAGGTTGTCACATTTCTACTGCCCAATTAAAGAACATGAAGGGCTCTGCTCGGAAATCCTGGCTACATGCTAGAGATCTAATTGTCAAGCACAAATTATGCATTCTTGGTGATGGATTCAATACCAATATCTGGAGTGATATTTGGCTTGGAAACCAAACTATGGCTTCTTTTATTCCTGCTGATCTGATTCAAAGCCCCAATCTGTTAGTCCAAGCTTATTATACTCAGCCTAGCACTGACCTGCGGAATCTACTTAGCAATTATCTACCCCATGACATTATGGCCGCTGTTCAGAACACCTCCCTCTCTCAGGACAGAGATCAAGAAATTTGGAGTTTGTCATCCACAGGTGACTGTACAGTCTCCTCTGTTTACAGAAAAGCTCTATCTATCCAAATTTAGCAGCATTATCCTAAATGGAACAACTTATGGTTCAATTGGCTGCCAGCCAAACTCTCAATCCACTTATGGAAAATCATTCACAACTGCCTACCAACTGATGATAGGATAAAATCCATTGGCATCCCTATGTGCTCAAAATGCTTCTGCTGTAATATACCATCTGAGGAAACAACAAACCATTTATTTATCACAAGTGACATTGCATCTTTCATTTGGTCGGCTCTTCAATCCAAAGGCTTGCAGATTCATGGAAGAAATGCCAAAGACATCATTCTCAATACAGTTCAAAATCTTAGTCGACAGTCTAAACTGGATTGCTTCACCCTCTCCATTATTGGTTATGGGATGTGGGAACTATGGACATACAGAAATATGGTTAAATATGAAGACAGGAGAATATCCAAGCATGCTGTTCTCCACAGAATCACTACTCAAGCAAAGGAAATCATTGCCCTTTCAGGCCTCAAGGAAAAATCAAATAACAATCAGATTATATTGGCTGATTTTAATATTCAAGTTGCTGCTACAGATTGCCCGCGTCCAAAGCTTATAAAGTGGTTGTGTCCACCATGGCCTTTCATCAAATTGAATACTGATGGTGCTTGCAAATCTACTAGTATTTCGGGTGGTGGTGGTGCCATCCGAGACCATGCTGGAAATGTCCTCCTTGCTTTCTCACACTTTTATGGTAACTCTAACAGCCTTATAGCAGAAGCAAGGGCATTATATGATGGTCTTCAATATCTCCACACCATTTTAGACAGGCCTGCTACCATTGAGTGTGATTCCAAGATTTTAATTCAGACTATCTCAAAAGAAATTCCCTGCCCATGGATCATTCTCCCTTATGCAAGAGATATCTGGCGCATCTCTCACTCAGATGATAATTTCTCACACATCTTCAGAGAAGCCAACACTGTTGCTAATTCCTTGGCATCTTTAGCTTGTAGCACCATGTGTAACTCCTTTTTTACTTTTAAGGAGCTTCCTCATGTTGTTAAAGGTGCAGCTCGACTGGATAAGCTAGGAATGCCTAGCATCCGTCTGATGTGATGCAATCTTCTCTTTTTATCAATAAAATTCACCCCTTAGGCTTGGATGGTGTGGCTGTTCCCTTTACCTCTGGTAAGGGGTGCACTCTCCCATTCACTCCTAGGCAAGGTTTTTTTACAAAAAAAAGTCGACGTACTTGCTGCCCTGTATATTAAGGAGATGGTTAGATTGCATGGAGTTCCCGTCTCGATCGTATTTGACTGAGACCCGCGCTTCGCCTCTCATTTTTGGAAGGGTCTACAACACTCTCTAGGGATAAAACTTAATTTCAGCACTGCTTTCCATCCCCAGATAGATGGTCAGACTAAAAGGACAAATCAGGTTGTTGAAGATATGTTAAGGGCATGTATTATAGATTTCGGCGGAAGCTGGCACGACCACTTATCCCTAGTCGAATTTGCCTATAATAACAGCTATCAAGCTAGTATTCAAATGGCACCTTTCGAGGCACTTTATGATAAGAGTTGTCGTTCTCCAATATGCTGGGAAGAAGTCGGTGAAAGACAAATTCTAGGCCCGGATATGGTTAGAGATTCGACTGAGAAGATACACCTTATCAGAGAGAGACTCAAGGTAGCTCAGTGTAGGCAAAAATCTTATGCTGATAATAGAAGGAGACATTTGGAGTTCCAAGTTGGTGACCATGTATTTCTCAAGGTATATCCTGGCCGAGGTATTAGAAGATTCAGTGTTAAGGGCAAGCTTACACCGAGGTTTATCGGTCCATTCGAAGTATTGGAGAGAGTGGGCGAGGTGGCATACCGTATTACTTTACCTCCTCAACTCTCAGAAGTGCACAATGTATTTCATATATCTATGCTGAAGAAATATGTGCACGACCCTTCTCATGTCATCGACCATGTTGATTTGGTGATTCAAAGAGATCTTACTTATGAGCAAAGGCCGATGCGGATCCTCGACCGCGAAGTCCGAGTTCTAAGGAGCAAGACGATCCCTATGGTGAAAATCCAATGGAATCGATGCGCGGAACAAGAAGCAACTTGGGAGACCGAAGAATCTATGAAAAGAAGATACCCAGAATTATTCTAAACTGTAAGTATTTTATACTTTCCACAATATCCTTATACAGTTGAATTTGGGGACCAAATTCTTTTAAGTAGGGGAGGGTGTAACACCCGAGAATTTTAAAATAGAAATATAATATATATATATATATATATATATATTTAATTATTGAACTCATATTCTAATTCTATTGATTTAACCAATTAAAATATTTAATTACTAATAGATGCTTTAGAAGATGCCAAATTATATTTTAGGAAATGCCAATTTATATTTTCAATCACTTAGGGCCGTTTTGATAACCGGCTTGTCGGTCGGTTATCGCAACCGGGGGACAGGTGGGCCCCGCCTCCCTCTTACCTCCCCTCACACATATAGCACTAATCGGGGTCGGGTGGCTTAATCGACCCTTCGGGGTAGATTAACCTACCCTCACCCGGTTATCAAAAAGGGCCTTAGGAAATTAATATTACACTATTCTAAAGAAATAGGAAATAGGTTATATAGATAGTTTTTTAAAGGATAAACATCACTTTTACAAGATGACAATTCATATTTTCATAATTTAAAAATTTTTATATTTCAACTTTTTCATTATATTATTATTTTGAAGAAATAAGGGTATATGGATGAAGTGTTAAAGGATGAACATAATTTAGAAAGTGAAAAAGGGTATATAGATAATTTTGGTTAGTGTAGAGTGAATACAAAAATCTCCGTTCAAAATAACGACATATGTTAAGTCGTTATTTCCTAAACATGAATAGTGACATGAATAGTGCCACTTTTTATTTAAAAAGAATTTTACAAAAATAATTATATGTAAAAATAGAGAAAAATGTAAGGGTCTCACCCTTGAAATTTCACAAACAAATTCCATCAATTTTTGAAGATAAAAATCTTTGAAGTTTAATATGAAAATCTTAACTTATGAAATACACGACCCTCTCTGGGGCGTCATTTCTTTTCCGACAATTATCACGATCATTCTATCCTTCCAACCTGTGTAGGCTGTAACCCACTAAATACCCTATAATTCTGGATCTTGTCTCCCATCCTGTCGACCCTAAGGTTATAAAATACACTATATTCTCCCTATTTGGTTAGTTCGACGGCTAGATACGGGAACAAGTTCTGAAGAGTTGCAGAGGAAGGGAAGGGCTGCTTCTTCCTCTCCTGTCAACTCCTGTCACTTCACAGAGATAGGTGTTCTCAAATCCTTGCCTAACTAGTAGCTAATAGGTTAATTGATTCATGTTTAGAGTTCGATCAACTAGTCAACCATGCTATATATATCATCTGGCTTTACCGTAATCAAGCAATAATCATGTATGTATCATGTTATTTTGATAGCCTGTTACATATCACCATGATCATTAAGAGTTTAAACTTAGTTTGTTAGTATGATTTTTATGAGTTTTTGAACATATTTTATCACACTAGTTTTACAGTATTAATAACCATGTTTTAAACCTTAATATATAGTCTCTGTTAACATAATATGTTCATAGTTTAAAGACACGGAGGCTCCCAGCCCTCTGGTAAATGGCACCCCTGACTAAGGCGTCATTTTCAAAATTGAAGACTGTTCACACAGTCGTCATTTAAATGAAGACACCACCAAGGTCGTCAATTCGATTTCTAGAATTTTGAGTAATTGATAATTCAACACATTCAAAAATCCATAACTATCAAACTAAAACACGAAAATTTGACATGAACATGTTTATGGAATCCTGACATTTTTCTCAGCACATTCGTTCCATTACTTCTTGATTCGGAGTTTTTTTCACACTGATGAATAGTGACACCTCTCTGTAATTGGCGTCCCTGACCAGGGCGCCAATTTCAGAATTGAAGACTGCCCGAGAGGGCGTCAATTAATTGAAGACATGCACCATGTTGTTAATTCCATTTTTTGGAATTTTCAGAAAATAATAAATCAACGCATTCAAAAATCTATAACTAATAAATCGGACCTTGAAAATTTTGACAGAATATACTTCTGTGACCCTGAAATTTTTCTCCATCTGACCATGTCTTCGGATTCTGATTTGGAGAAACTTTTTCGAAATGAATAGTGATTTGAGTCACAAAACGTATCTGCTAGGTGAAAATCACTTAATTGAAGACGGCCCTTAAGTCTTCAATTTCAGAATTAAAGACAGCCCTTAAGTCTTCAATTTCAGGATTGAAGACGGCCCTTAAGTCTTTAATTTCAGAATTGAAGACGGCCCTCAAGTCTTTAATTTGAAGACTGCTCACAAGGGCGTCAATTCCGTTTCATGAGGAATTAAAGTTATAACATTATAAAATTCATATCTGTGAAACCAAAACTCAGTAATTATATCTGAACGTATTTCTGGACTCCCAAGGAATTATACTAAGTATTCATATCCTTATTTTCGAATTTCGAGAAACTTTTTCTAAATGAATAGTGCTTTGAGTCACAAAACGTATCTGCCAGGTGAAAATCACAGAATTGAAGACGGCCCTTAAGTCTTCAATTTCAGAATTGAAGACGGCCCTCAAGTCTTCAATTTGAAGACTGCTCATAGGGGCGTCAATTCCGTTTCATGAGGAATTAAAGTTATAACATTATAAAATTCATATCTGTGAAACCAAAACTTAGTAATTATATCTGAACATATTTCTGGACTCCCAAGGAATTATACTAAGTATTCATATCCTTATTTTCAAATTTCGAGAAACTTTTTCGAAATGAATAGTGCTTTGAGTCACAAAACGTATCTGCTAGGTGAAAATCACAGAATTGAAGACGGCCCTAAAGTCTTCAATTTCAGAATAGAAGACGGCCTTTAAGTCTTCAATTTCAGAATTGAAGACGGCCCTCAAGTCTTCAATTAATTGAAGACTAGGTAAAGGGCCGTCAATTTCATATATATATATATATATATATATTTGAAAAATCAAAATTTTGAAAGATTGGGCAACCCGCAGGCGCCAATTACTGAATTGAAGACGACCCTTAAGTCTTCAATTTCTGAATTGAAGACGGCCCTTAAGTCTTCAATTAATTGAAGACTAGGTAAAGGGGCGCCAATTTCATATATATATAGTTTTTTTGAAAAATCAAAAATTTGAAAGGTTGGGTAACCCCCAGGCATCAATTCTTTAAATGACGACTTCCAGGACGTCTTCAATTAAATGAAGACATCCTGAGGGGCGCCAATTTGATATATACATATATAAAATTCTAATAATTGAAAATTTGAAGGATTAGCAAACCCTCAGATGCCAACTCAATAATTACAACTTCTGATCCTGATTTATCTCGAGAATTGTACAAACACAACCCTAATCCATACTCCTGCATATGATGAGTTCTTAAAATTCCGTTCCATGAAAAATCTACTTGTGTATACCCTACATGGTCAAACCTTGAATCTCTTAAACTACCATTTGGGAGTGTAGGAACTAAGTGCCATGCAGGGTAAAGTGCTACGTTGTGGGAGCCATCTCTTGAGGCCGTACGGCGCAAAGTTCTACACGACGGGAGTCACCTCTTGAGCCAGTAGGGGCCACCTCTAGAATCATCCATAACCAAATGACTAGTTAATCTCGTCTGAAATACTACGTTTCTAAATTCTTGAAATTCCATATTGGCTATAAATGAGAGTGGATGTCAAAGGTAATACATGAAATGATGTGCATATAGGGCCCGGTCTGGTCCTGGGAGGAGCACCCGAAGGTACTTGTGCCCATGGGAGTTTATTGACCACGATGTTTAGCATTGCACCAGAGAACTTGCTTGACTTGAGACACTCCACCCCTACTCTCTCTCTCCTTACTTACTTGACTTGCGTGGCCCGAAACGGGCAATACTTGACTTCTTGCCCGAGAAAGGGTAAAATACTTACATGATAATAGCCAATTCTACTGATACGTACTTGACAATACTTGCTTGAATTGAATTTTTACTTGATATACTTGTACATGAGTTCCTTCTCACACCTACGTTCAAACTTGTACACGAATCCCCGCTTGCCCGAAGTGGCATTTACATCTGTAAATTCTTGAAATACTGCTTGTCAAATATTTGAAATCTTGTTATACTCTCTTTATACAGTTCTTGATCTCTTATTGTTCATCATGCCTAGATTTACCTGTATACCTGATTTTTTTATTATACGTACATCATGCATAGCCATACTGAGAATACATGCAAATTGTAAATCACGTAAAGATTGCTCGTATTTGAGATGTAATTCCTACTGAGCGATTCGCTCATCCAGTTACTTCCTAACATTTTCAGGTGATTCGGATAGCGACAAGAATGGTTTGAGGCCGAGTGAAGAGTGCTAGAACGCCATCCATTTATCATTAGCAAGTCGAGTCTTTGAATTTATTTGAGTCTACCTTGTATTATCAGTTATGTAAGTTAGTGGTATAAACTTTGTGTTAAGTTGTGTAGCCTAATGTTTGACTTTCTAAATTTGGAAATTTTTCATGGACTATCTTTATTTCCTTTAATTAATCAAATAAACATCACTTGGACTATTGGAATTTATTAGATTTTTAGTCATTTGCGCACTCTGAAATTTTGTATGTTAAAATTCTTATCGCTCTAATGACACGATCTATATAGATGCGTCACGCATCCGAATATCTTCCGCGCTCGAGACGTGACACCTTGCTTGCTTCCCTATCTTCCCCTCCCCCTACTTGCTTGGCCCCCCCTCTAGCGGGGTCCATCCGTCCCAGGTTGGTGTCCCGATCCTGGTGGCGGTACCTCCTGACCTGTGGACGGCTCCTTCGGTTTCCGTTGAGGAGTCACCCATGGGCCCGTGCCTGCTACTGCTGCCCAACGCCCTACTGCCCTTCCTCGCCTGCCTGCCGCCGCTGGTGGGCTCATCGTCTCTGCTCCGACGTGGTCCCCCAACAACCCTCATGTCCTACCCCCGCTCGAGTCCTCGCCTACCATTGCACACTCATCTTCTGGGTGGGTGGCCCATCCCAGACGCGCCCCCACCGTCTGCCAAGCTTTGCTATCACCGATGACCACGTTCTGCGTTCTCCATCAGAGTTACTTTTCCCCATGTCTTGGGCCTCGTTTTAGTTTTTTTTTTCGGGCTTATTGGGCCTTGCCCACATGTTGTATTTGGGCTCCTCCCTTCCTTAGTAGGATGCCCCCTCCCCTCGGACCTTCATTGTCCCCTGTATCCCCAACCCCTCTTCTTTCCCTTTTGCTTACTATATATTAAAAAAGAGAGCTTTATCTAAAAGAGAGAGAGAGAGAGAGAGAGAGAGAGAGAGAGAGAGAGAGAGAAGCCAAGTCACACATTACAGTCAAAGTGCTTCCATAGGAGGTTACATTCCTGGTTTCACATTGAGGGCTTTCTTTCACTGTTTCAGTTCAGCGTTTGTTATTTTTTTTCATTGCATTTTCTTCATTGTACTTCCGACATCATGTTCAGGGGTCGGGTTCCATCTGTGGTTTCTGAGGAAGGGAGAAGTGTTTCTCCGGGTTCCCTCTATGGTTTCAGAGGAAGGGTGAAGTGTTTCTCTAGGGTCCCTTTGTGCTTTTAGAGGAAGGGAGAAGTGTTTCTCCGGGTTCCAACTGTGTATCAAAAGAAGAGAGGATTTGTTCCTCTGGGTTGTGAGCAGCTGGAAGTTATTCACGTTTTCCTTCTGGGTCTTTCATAAGAAGGGAGGAGTGTGTTCCTCCGGGTAAAGCTGTGTATCAGCATTTGTTGCAGACTGAGTCTGCGTTCTTGCTTTGTGCAAGAGAAGCCTCACTCGGGTTGAGTGAGGGGTGGACGTAAGTCTATGGGTAGCAAACCGAACCACCTAAAAAATCTACTATCCAGTGTGGTATGCCTGTGTGATTACTTTCTCACTAGATGTTTGATTAGGAACGTTCTCCATATCTACTATAGCATCTAGTGTGCGAGTTTCTCTATTGTGTGAAGAGTTGTTTTATTCCGCTGTGTTCATCGAAAAGAGGGGGCAGATCAATTCACCCCCCCTCTAGATCAGCCTTTCATACACTATCCGTGATTCAGAGCACACAACATTTCCCTTCCCCATTCCCACTTCCGGCGGCCGATGGCAGTGGGGAGGATCGGGGCGGAGCGACGGCGGTGGCGGCGTGTGGCAAGGGAAAGGCCGAGGGCATGTAGAGCATGAGGAGGAGGCTGAGGCAGACGCACTCAAGGGAGCAGACCGTGTGGGGAGATCACCGTTTCGAGGTTTCGGTGAGGTTAAAGCTTCAGTTCAGGTAGGGGAATGGATCCCTACTCTCCCCGCATGTTTTTCCCGCGTTTCCCTGCCCCGGTGAGGCCGAGAGTGGGAGCATTTCATGTTTTGGGGTTTATGCATGCCGGGGGTTGAGCGGCAATTTTTGGCCAATCTAGGCCTTGTTTTATAGTTTGATCATGGCTTTTCGGTCATATGAAGGTCTGGGGTTGGATTCCCTATGTTTCCCCTTCATCCCGCGACGAATGGGGGTTCCGATCGGACTCCGTGTGGAGTTCAGGTGTTTTCCATGAAACGGGTAGGAGACGGCAATGTGTGTGGCTGTCATGTCTAGGACTATGTGGCCAAGGACCTAGTCGCCTAGGTCTACTGGGCAGCCACGAATTAGGTCACCCACCGGTGCAGGCGGCCAGCACTCTGGCCGTCCTGCCTTTCCCCTCTCTTTCTGTAGCCCATGGTCTAGGCGATCAAAGAGGTGGCCCGCAGGTCCTCTGGCCGGCCAGATGGGTGGCCGCCCATACCTTGCTTGCCCAAGGTGGGCGGCCATTAGGCTGGCTGCCCAGCCCTCTGGGCGGCCATGAGGATGGCCACCCAGTGTTTTTGAGTCTGGGCTCTGGGCAGCCAGAGGGATGGCCGCCAATGCCAGGGTGTGCCTAGGGTAGGCGGCCAAGGGGTCAGCCTCCCAGCCTTGTTTGGCGGCCACTGCTCTGGCCGCCCAGCTCCCATCAGCCTAGGGGTGGTCGTGTTCCGAGATTTAGTCCATAGGGTGTCCGTGGGAGTTGGGGCTTTGCGCTATGTGTGTCCTCGTGATTCTGGAGGTTATGCCAAGTTTGGATGGGTGGTGTAGGCCATACATGTGGGGTTATGTAGTGTGGGCAGTCAATCTTGTGTTGAGCTTTCTGTGTCGATTGTCCCCTCGAGAGCTCCGTGATTGTGGAGGGTATTCCCGCGTGAGGGCTGTGATCAAGGATAGATGTCCTCGTAGGAGTTGTAGGCTGAGGTTCTTGCGTTACTGTCCTCCGCCTTAGATAGTTACTCATAGCTGGCAGTGTTGTCCTAAGGTTCCCTGTGGTTTAGGCGTGGGCGTACGCATGTCCTCGGGTTTCTCGCGAGAGTGCGGAGGTTTGAGCCCTACTATTTCCACTGCTTGGAAGGCATGTCGTGACTGGACCGGGCGAGAGCACCTTGTGTGTACAACACTCCTATAGAGGCTAGATCATCTTAGCGTATGTACCTTGGTTAGGACAAGTTTACGTTGTTGTTGGGTGCAGTGGAGCGTACCCCGTGTCTGGTAGTTGGACACGGCCGTACCATTGGGCGTAGAGGTGCGGATCCTAGCCAATCCGAGGGTGTGGTGTGTGTGAGTGTCTCTTTTGCTCCTCCCGAGATCTAGGCGTGAGTAGTGCGCGCGCATATGAGGGCTTGGCACAATATAAGACGTCAATGGATGCATCTGGCCATGTTGTGTATACTCGAGTGGCAGACCCTATGTCGAGAAGGTTGAGGTTCTGACAGCATTGTCGTGGCCCTTCCTGCAGACGGGATGGTGTCACCCTTTGTCATGGGCATGGTTCTTTCGTTGGTTCTAGCTCGGGATCGAGGGGTTCTGGTGTTCGGAGGTTCTCGCAAGGGTGTTGGTTTAGCGTGTGGCCATGTGGCCTTGTAGGTGGTTTCGTCTGCGAGGATGGTCCATCCAACCATGGGAGTTGGGGTAGCGTAGAGATCTGGTGTGTGTCTCCTCCATTTATCGCCTTCTGGTTCTGATCACCGTCGTTATGTTGTACCGGTGTTATTTTATTACTGCTGCCGTTGTTGTTCTTTACTTGTTGCTCCTACGTTGTTCCTGTTTACTACTTTAGTTGTGGTGGGGATCCACGGGACCCATACTGAGCCAATGAGATGAGGCTCATCCCCTACTTTTTAGGTGCAGTGTTCTCCTCGGAGTGGAGTTGTAACGACCCAAGATTTGGATACTGGGAAGAACCCGATACCATTCGAATCCTGGCCCGCGGCCCACGAGCCGGAGGGCTCGGAAGGGCTGAAAGGTGTTTGTGGAGTACATAGAAATAGAAAATAAGGCTGGACAATTCAACAATTAATAGAAATAAATAATCTAACTATAGAGTCTAGTCCAACAAAAGTACAGTCAAAGGCAGAAGAGCGTACCCAACACCAAGTGAACACTCAGCCCGGCGAGCTGGCAACTAAGAACCTCCACGCAGCACCCTCGAACCTCGTGGAAGAACTGACACACCTGAAAAGTAGGGGTGAGCCTCCTATCACTGGCTCAATAGGCGTCCTACAGAACCCCAACCGTAAACAATGGCGATAGCGGAAAGTAGCAACTACAGCAAGAACAACAAACACGGTGGCCATTAAAAACTCGGCATTACAGCTACTCCTACTAAGACGGAAACCAACACCCCGATCTCACTGTCGGGGGACCACCAAACTAACGGAAAAACCTCTGGCTAAACTGCCAGGGGAACCATTGCGACGCCACTGTCGTGGGGGCCCATCTCACAAACAAAGGCCCAACCCAAGACCACGCGGTGCGAAACAGTCACAACCTCGCAGTCGTGAACCTAACACCATCTAGGGAAAAGACCCTCGGTAACGCTCACCGGAAACCCTAGACCTTTACCTCTGGAAACACATGGAGACTACACGTAAAACCATGTCTCACAGATAGGAAATGGAAGCTCGAGTCACGAGAAACTCATGTCACATGACGGGAGTACCTGCCCACTAGAAGCAAGGTCGGATGCATCCACTAACGACTTAATCCGTACCCTAGTGTCTCCCTACACGCCTCAGGTGGAGACTGAGACACGCAATAGTAACCAGGAACACGAAACAAGGACTAGCTGGGGTCATGCTCATCAGCGCGAGCCCGACGCCCCCAACCACATGTGCACACACAGACCATGCGCCCTAGGTCAGATCCTCAAGCTAGTTCTTCCCTAAAGCCGGGACTCTAGCTGTGCGAAGGGGCCCTACGGTAACCAGCCTAAAAACCCTGTCTCTCGGGTAAGCCGCTCCACCACTCCCTGGTGGGTCAGCACACGTGTGCTGTAAGAAGGCTACGACTAGTGGGGAGTCACTAACGTGATCACCGAAAATTACACACGCACCCATTGTGAGTAACACGGAGTACCAGGAGGCTCGGGGCCACCAGACATTGGATGGTCCACTAGACCTACTAAATCCAACGGACCTTGAGTCACGCGACTCGGGTCAAGACCGCTGCATGAGACGGCACAACGTCGTCAATCTAGCCTAATCCCTAGGTCAAAAACCACGGTAGCATGATTCCCAAGGTAGTTCACAAGCCGTCGAGTTGATCCCCTATCCAAGGGAAAAGTGGGAAACCTCCACCCCGAGGCTGGGTAACTGGACTCGCAGTCCAAGGGCCAAACTCACGGCCCACTCGGAAAACACTTACCAAAATGCCAATGACGTGCGGGAATAGCCCTCAGCACTCACGCCGAGTCACGGCGACTCGATCTAGCAAAAGCATGAAAGTACGGAACACATGGGGTCAGCCAGACCCCCAAGACCCACGGGCACACTAATCAAGGTAAAGCAATACCTCCGGACACCCAAAAACTCCGTCACGGCATCCACGAGTTGTCCAGGACATCCAGGGTCCCGAAGGTTGATCACTAGGTCACAACTGGGTCGACCGGGGGCCCACACAATGCAAACGGAACCCACTAACATGGAAAACTGAGTGGCGGTCCTCCTTGGACAATCACCTCAAGGGGTGGTCCACTCTGGGCTGCTACCCACAAATAGCGGTCCACTCTGGGCCGCTACCCTCCAAGTGGCGGTCTCCACAGGACCGATACTTGCCAGAGATACCTAGAATAAGGCGGTCATCCTTGGACCACAACCAAAATATAGCGGTCCACTCTGGGACAGCAACTTGAAGAATGCAACCATGGGGCGACTGCATCCTCAGGGGTTCGGTGAAAAGTACGTCAACGTGCCCGCCACGGGTGCGTCGACCCCACCAGGTGGCGATCTTGGCCTGACCTCGGTCAGTCGCAAGGCCGCTACCTGGAACTGACATACTGGGCCAGGAAATGGTCCCCATTGGACCGCCTTCCCAGGTAGCGGTCTCTGGTACTACCACTACCTGCTTCCGAGCCCGAAAATGGCGAATCAGGTGGAAAATCCCATTTCATGACCCATTCACACCCATGTGAAGGGGAAAACAAGGAGAAACCATTCCCCCACCTCTTTAACATCGAGAGGACCCATTTAAACCCCAAAAATACGATCAAAAGGTGAAATTTGGCTTACACGCCAAAATCACATATTTTAACCCCGGCGGGAATATAAACCCTCTCGGCTCACCACAGGCTACCAAACTCACGGTAAATGAAGTACATGGGTTAAGGACCCGTCCCCCTACCTCCACCGAAGATTATGCGCACCGAGGACGCCGATCTACCAAGAAAACACCGCACGAACCACCGCGGCACTTTGAACCCGCCGTCTCCGCATCTCCACCGTCTCGATCTTTGCCCATCCGCGCCCGCTCCTCGCCAGTGTCGCCTCCGCCTCACCCTCGCCTTGCTCCGTCGACCGTCAGAGAAGAGAGGGGAGAAAGAGAGAGCGTGAGAGGGGAGAGGGAGACAGTGAGGGTTGTGAGGAGAGAGAGAGGGGGGTTGGGTTTATATAGAAAATCTAAAAATTTTGAAAAATATGAAAATGGGGAAAAAGCATATACCTGATCCTTGGAAAGCGCACAACGCGTAGGTAATATCCTGGAGTTGGAGAACACAACGGTTTGCCCTACACGGGATTCCGAAGGCTCGACAGGCAAAAACACGCGTAAACTGTAAAACTCAATCTGGGACCCGCAAAAGTGATCCGAAACCCACGGATCCAGATCCGAATAATATCTGAAAAATCCAGGGCATTACAGGAGTGTTCCAGTGGGAGGTTCGTTAGTTGCCAGCTCGCCAGGTTGCTGGGGTATGCCCCGAGGTAGTGTACATTCCTTTTCTTTGACTGTATTTGCGGACTGGACTCTGTAGTTATTATATATGTTATAAAATATAATCTTATTCCTGTAAGAATTGTAGATTAATTTTTCTGCTATTGTTTAGAATTTCAATGCATAACCACAACACTCCAAATAACCCTTTCGAGCCCTCCGGCTCATGGGTGGCGGGTCAGGATTAAAATGGTATCGGGTACATCTCAGTATTCGGATCTTGGGTTGTGACACCGGCTACCACCGGCCACCGCCTCCCACCACGCACCGCCTCCTCCTTCGGCCTCCCACCTGCCAGATCTAGCCGGTGGGAGGCCGAAGGAGGCGGCGGTGGGCTGTTGGAGGCAGTGGGGGGTAGGGGGAGGGTGGATGTGGGAGGAGGGATGTGGTGGGTGGGGGGGTCCGGCCACCGCCTCCCACCACGGAGGAGGCGGCGGTGGGTGGTAGGAGGTGGTGGGAGAAATGGGTGGGAGGGGGGCGGGTGGATGTGGGAGGAGGGAGGAGGTGGGTGGGGGGGTCCACCCACCGCCGCCTCCTCCGGCCTCCCATCGACCAGATCTGGCCGGCCGGAGGTCGGAGGAGGCGGCGGTGGGAGGCAGTGGCCGACGGTGGGAGGCATGGGTGGGAGGGGGGAGGGTGGATGTTGGAGGAGGGAGGTGGTGGGGTGCAGGTGGGAGGGGGTGACCAGCAAGGTGGTGGGTAGTGGTGGGCGGTGGCCAGGGGGAGGGTGGAGGGGGGGTCCAATTGGGTGGTGGGACGGGGTCCGATAGGGTGATGGGTGGTAGTGGGAGGAGGGAGGGTGGACGTGGGAGGGGGGTTTGGCCACCGCCTCCCACAGTTGGAGGAGGCGATAGTGGGCTATGGGCGGTTGTGGGAGGGTGGAGGGGACAAGGGTGGTGGGAGGGCAGTGGGAAGGCAGAGGGCGATGGGTGGGTGGAGGAGGTGGCGGTGGCAATTCAAATTTTAGATTTAATTTAGATGTATTAGATTTATTTTTTGTTTGTTAGATGTTCTAGAATTAATTTTCATATTTTTGATAAAATTTACATTTGTAAATTTTATTCGACAGTTCTGGAGAGGGGGATTTCTATAGCCCATATAAGAGCAGCCAAACAAGGCCCGTCAGGACCGAACGAGGCTCAGCTCATCCAAGTGACAGCCCCACGGGGCCCACTTAGGCTAAAAAGCCCAATAAAGATTACTCGGGATCCCCCCTTCCTCAGCGGCCCTTAGGCTCGGAAGGCCCGAGCGTCAGAACGGAGGAGGACCCATGCCTGAGTTATCCCTTCACCGAGATAGAGGCAAGCGCCCTGCGCCCACTCTAACCTGACTCCGTCCGAGCTATGCCTATCGCTCGGACAGGGTTGGTGCTTTTATGCTCGGACCAACTGATGAGTGCTTATCCACGCAGCCGTTGAAGAGCCCTTTATGAATATGAGTTTACGAGGATAAAGGATCCATGATCCCTCAAGGCCATGAAGAGACCACGATGAGGACGTAACGATCCCACGATGAGGACGTAACGATCCCATGATGAGGACATAACTCCCGCCTGAAACTCCTCAGCTTACGGGACTCATAAGGTGAGCACACTATATAAACCAGGGATTCCCTCCAGTGAAAGGTAAGGGCAATACACGCCTAAAAACCCCTAAGCATGAAGCACTTCACCACCTTGGTGTTGGGGGGATCTCGTGCACCTCTTTCTACCTCCTTCCCTATCTTCCACCAGTGCTCTACTTACTTAGGCATCGGAGGGTTTTCCCCAGGGAACCATCCCTGGGCCCCCTGATCCGTTTCCCTTTCTCTACAGTTCACTTCCCGATGATCATCCTCCCAACTCAGGACAAGCACGAGATCACGCCCCTTCATCTGGCGCCGTCTGTGGGAAATGACCAAATAGCCAGCATGGTGAGAAGAAGTTCAGGGAGGAGGTCCGTCGGCGACAAGGGAAAGGCCATAGTGGCGGCGGGGGGAGGCCCCTCTCAAGCCTCCCAAAACACCCCTCCGACGCCAGCACTCCCGCCGACGGACCGCCCCCTCCCCCCGCGGTAGGGCTGCCACCCCCTCCCCCCGCGGCGGCAGGGCTACCGCTTAACAGCGGCGCTGACGCCTTCCAAGCCCTCAACGTGAAACTGGACGTCCTCGTGGAACTCATGAGGACCCAGGCGGCCAGGGATGGAAGGTCATGTGCCCCTCCAGAGAGCCCTCCCCGCGAGAACGTGTCCCAGCACACCACCGGAGGCCGCTTCACTCTCCGAGGGCAGCAGCTTATCCACAACAGAACCGGAGGACCCTCGCAAGCCCCCCCTCCAGAGCAAGAGGCTTCTTCCACGCCGAAACGGGGTAGGCATGGGGCACGCCGTCCCCTCCCAGAGACTGAAGTCCCCAGGGAGTGCCAGGACAGCCTGCCATCGTCCCCCCTCAGCCCTACGACGCAGTGGTAGCCGGAGCTATCCCTCCGATTGTGAGAATTCGAGAGGCGTTTTGCAGAGTAGGAGAGCGCCCTACAAGCCCTACAGAAGACCTCTCCACTAGAGGACAAGGAGAGATCCCCGTTCTCCAACCATATCTTGAAGGCAGAGGTGTCTCCCAGAGCCTCCATCCCGACCTTCAAGCCCTACGACGGCCAGGGTGACCCGGCCGACCACTTCAACAGCTTCGACGCCCTGATGACCCTTCACGGAGCGTACGACGCCATCAAGTGCCGAGCCTTTGCGACCACCTTGGTCCAAGGCCCCCAAGCATGGTTCCGGGCCCTCTCCCCCGGATCCATCCAAGACTTCAAGCAATTCGGGTGAGTATTCAAGGAGAGTTTCACCGGCAGCGATCCCCCAAGGTCGGTAGCGGTGCTTTTGGCCCTCAAACAGGCGCAAGGGGAGAAGCTTCGGGCCTACATTACCCAATTCAAATCGGAAGCCCTGACGATCCCCCGCCTGGACGTCGCCTCGGCCATAACCGCACTGACCGGGGGCACCCGTGACGAGAACCTCTGCCGCGAACTTGTCCTCCACCCTCCCTCGACCCTTGCCGCGCTAGTGAATCTGGCATTGCGCCACGCCGAGTGCGAAGAAGTGCTCAGCGCATGCCGAGACGCAACCGGCTCGGGTCGGGAGGGGGACAAGAAGCGGGCACCCGAGCCAAGCTTGGGCCAAGGAAAAAGGTGGAACCGGGACGGGGAACGCAAGGAACCGTCACGGAAGTACGAGCGGTACACTCCCCTAACCGCTCCAGTGTACGAGATATATGAAGACATCAAAGGCTCGAGCCTCCTCCGCCAACCCGAGCCAATGAAGTCGAAGAACCGCAGTCGCAGCAAGCATTGCCTGATCCACTGCGACCACGGGCATCATACCGGTGACTGCCATCAGCTCCAGGACGAGATCGAGCGTCTCGTTCGTCAGGGGCACCTCTCACGATTCGTGGCCGGGCACCAGGAAGATCGAGGCATGAAGTCCCGTGATCAATGACACCGAAGAGGGGGGTGAATTGTGTGTTTACAATTTTTATTAAAACTTTTGTCCTCTTCAAATATGTGATAAACACTAATTAGGAAGTTGAAAGTTGTTAAACAAATTCTATCAAACTCTCCGTTCCCACACGTGCATGTAACGAAATAAAACATTCAAACCACACACAAGCACAACCCAAACCACAATGCACAGTGATTTTAAGGTGGTTCGAATGCAACAGCGGCAATCCTACGTCCACCCCTCACCAAACTCGATGAGGCTTCACTCGGGATAAAACCCCAAACGGAGACGACGCTCCAAACACACACACGTAGGACGACGCCTGCCCACACACATGGGGACGCACCCCAACACACACACACACACACACGGAGACGAGGTCTCCAACACGATCCAACAAGCAGATCAAGAACACACACACACGCTGAAGTAGATGCAGCACTCCACACACTAAAAGGACCAGATCTAAATAGATCCACACACACGTAGATCTAGGAAGCTCTACGTACACACACACAAATAGAACACAAGGACCACACACACAACCACGGATCCACAACGATCCACACACACACAAAAGTTTCTAGATTATAAAGAATAGAAACATGAAGCCCAAAACACGAAAACAATGAAGCACGGTTTAGAAGACTCATGATTTGGCTTCCTTTTCGATGTATGATGCTGATCTTCAATGTTGCCTTCACTCTTGCTTGAATGACTTCAAGTGGATTGTGCAAACCTTGCTCTTTTCACCCTTGTACAACCTTCTTCTCAAATTCGTTCTTGCTTGATTCTTCTTCTTTCTTTCTTGAGCAATCTTCCTTTGAATCCTTACTTCCTTGCTTGCTTCTTTTCCTTGGAGGATGTTGGCTTCAGATCTACCTTGAATGGCTTGAAGTTGGATGAAGATTGTTGCTGCACGAGGTACTATTCACGGAGCTACAGTACCCTCTTCTTCCTCCTTGGACAGCCTCCCCTTGGATCTCTTGGATGGTTAGGGTTATAGCTCCAAATGAGATGTTATATAGCCCTTGAATGGTCTATGGACATCCCCCAGACCAGATCCACATTTTATGGGTGATTTGGTGTCATTAGGATTAAAGAATTACAAGGAGAAGGCCTCTTCTCGAAGTGGAAAAAGTCAACAATTGTGGGCAGCTCGGGGCTGGGGGTCGACCTACAGCTTCTGGCGGTCGACCGCTACTGAAAAACCTGTAAACGGATGATCCCTGAGAATTGCGGTCGACCGCTATTGGGCTGGCGGTCGACCGCCACTGAGAGAGCTGCATGCAGTGGGTTCCTGGCAGGGGCCGTCGACCGCCCCTAAGCTGGCGGTCGACCGCCAACTGGGCAGACCCCTGGGATTCCCGGTTCAATCCGTTAAGCCGTTAGCTCAACTGCTTAACTCCTTTAGCAGCCCATTCTCATCTGTGGCATCGACTTTGATCGTCTTGAAGGTGTCAACTGAGTCTTTGACCAACGGTTCTTGATAGTAAATGACATATACCACCTATTTTGGATTGTAGAACAGCAAGATGCTTATCCACACGTTAGGTTCACCAAGTGACTGCCATGAGTTTAATCCTGCAAGCAAAATAGTCAGGGTTAATACCATGCTTGCTCACATTAGAGAGGTTATGAAACCTCTTGCCTCTTGTAAAACCAATTTATGCAAACCAATGATCAAGGCCATGTAACCATTGTCATTTGCCATCTAAATCAAAAGTGAACATGAAGTTATCATCACTCAATCACACATTAAGTTTAGTTATCATCAAAACCAAAACTGAACAATTACAACAGTCATCAAAACCATAACTCAACAATCTCCCCCTTTTTGATGATGACAAACTTATGATGATATAACAGAATGGCACAAATGTTCTATTCCCCTTGTCACACATAATCATCAATTTTTCTCCCCCTTTGACATAATCAAAAAAGAGGGATGGCACAAAACTTTCTCCCCCTGGGACATAATCAACGAAGATGATCAGAAGATG
Source organism: Amorphophallus konjac (assembly GCA_022559845.1). Classification (NCBI taxonomy): domain Eukaryota; kingdom Viridiplantae; phylum Streptophyta; class Magnoliopsida; order Alismatales; family Araceae; genus Amorphophallus; species Amorphophallus konjac. Next base: position 113,514,003 of record CM040117.1, read on the forward strand.
AGGTGTTCAGTAGGATAGCATTCAAAATCTAGATCCCATGGCAGATTTTCACAACAGGCATAAGCAGGAGGGCATACCAAAAGAAATTTTTTTTTTGGTTTTCAAATTTCTGATTTTTGTATTTTAGTTTTAAAGGCTTGAAACTATGTATATGCAGATGATGACTCATGAAATGCACATAATGCAACCAAACAGTTACATATAATCATACATGCAATCTCCCCCGTACATATATAACAAGGGAAAGGGTATAAGAAAGATGCAAGAGAGTCATGCTCACTAGAATGCACATGTGTAGCACATGGGAGATCGTGCAATCATATATGAGATTCATGCAATTGCTGATGCAGTCAATCAATTTTCTGAATACATATTAAATCAAATTCATAGATGTGTAAGTGAGGAACATGAAAAAATGATAGTTGCCATATGGATATTCAGATTTTCAGATAAACACAATGAGACATTTCACATACTGCACTTCAATTTATTTTTTAGAACAACGTATTGGAGGCTTCGCTCTACCACAATGAGTTTTCACCACATTTTTTTTAACTCAACCAATATCACATGATAGGCATAATTTTTCAAGAGTGACCAGGTTCAAAATGATTCCTTTTTACGCGAGTAGACGCATGGAGCTCATGCCAGAATCCCCGGTTACTCAGAATACTGAACCATCTCACTTCATTTTGAACAGAGGTACTAGTCTACACTTTTCAGATATGAACCACATCACGTCTCAGGTGACATGTGCCCAGTTTACTCAGTGAGACCAAGCATTGCTCTGCCGTTCATTTACCTTAGAGATTTTTTAATAAAGATAGGTAGCTTTTTCCTCAACTGTCTCTTCTACATACATGCAGCAAGTTTAACATCTCGAGAGTGTTGAAAAGAAACTCGTATATCCTTATCTTTAACACTCATTTTCACATTTTGTGGATGAAGTGTGCGAATTTGATTCAGCATGTATACCGAAAATATCATGAACACATAACAAGGCAGCTCCCCCAAAATAGATGCATTTATAAAATATAAACTCCCCAGAGTGTACGACAAGAAACATTCCAACAATGACTCAAATGTAGCATTATTTATCAAGAGAACATAAGGCCATAGAAGTGCCAAGGAATGAGGGTGAATAGCATATAATATCAAGCAAGCACACATAGGGAATGTATGCAACATGCAATGCAAATATGCAGCTGATACCAATCAAACGGATACCAATTGAACGAACTAAATGTGGCTAATGCATGAGTTCTAGTGCAATGCAATCCTTGATCATATAATAATGAGATGTAACATGCCAAGATAGAATGCAGTGGTGTAAAACTTCTGGTACAAAATGAGTGAGCTAACTGCACTTAATGTATGAATTCTAATGCATGCAGTCTATTCTTATATGAGAATGGAATGTAAGATGAAAAATGACACTACATACAAGAGAGCAAATCAGATTGAAAAGATGAGCATGGGACAATTTCCATCACAAGTGGCTTATATAGAAAGGGAAGCCATTTATTGTCAGAAGTTGTTAAGAGCAGATTTTCAAGGGTTTTGAAAACATTCACAAGCCATTCAGGAGTTGACATTTCCATTGCAGAACTCTTTACTTCAACAAGAATCGATTTTAGAAATTTTGAAGTAATTCATCATGAGCATGTCGCATGTTCCAATTGGAGTTCACTCAGTCAATAGAGAATAGCATTCATTTCAACTTGTTTAGCTAGCAAGACTCCCTTTGACAAAAACATGAATCTTAGAAAAATTCAGTGAAAGTGTAATGTTTCTCTTATGACATGGGGCTAGCTAACAAGGAGTAAATAGTAGCATCAGAAGAAGTCTTTCAAGGCCAACCAATCAATTTCTTCTAGTTCTGGTACAAGGCAGAGAACTTTGGTCCAAAGACCAACTCACGCATAGTGAGAGTTTCCAGGTGAAGATAATCCACCTTTTCACTACTCAGTATTTGATATACCAGATACTCAATTGAGCTTAAATGTGTTCAAGCAATCAGATTGAAGGATGTTCAAAGGTCAACATAAAATTCAAGATTTTTAGTTTCATTTAACCAATAAGCAGGTTAATCACAGCAGAATGGAGGAGCAATCATTTCAAGTATGTAGAAACAATACATGTCATCAGAATAACATCACAAAGTCTCATAGACTAATGCATGAATTTTCATTTCCATGGTAAGAGGGTGAATTACCTTAGTTCAAAGGACAATACCGAAGGCCTTCAAGCACCAAAATCACTGACCTCACGAAGGTTAGTATTTTATATTTACTTTCTTACCTTTGCCTTGAGAATCCATTTTCTTCCGAGCCTTCCACCTTGTACTTGAGTCAATCCTGGAGGTTGTTCTACACAAAGTACCCCATCTTCTTGTAACAACTTGAGAGGGTTTTCCTCATTTTCATCCTTGCAGGGTATTCTCCCAGTTGATTCAAGCTTGGTCATGACTAGCCCATCATGATTTGGATCTTGGAAGTATAATCTGCATCCAAAGACAGAAAGGTTTGATTTGTCAATTTCGATTCAAATTTATTAATAATGATATGACAAATAAGTTTAACAACCAACACCCCTAGACAGCTCTAGATGCAATGCATGACTCATGTGTGAACCTGAACATTAAGCCCATACGACGAATGTGATTGCTCCCCCTTAATGTGTGCATGAATGCATGATGTTTGGTGACAAACCGATCCCATATGCAGCCTTTTAAGTAAATGACTCATAGTACCAGGCGGAGAACTTAGATCCGAAGATTACCTCACGCTTAGTGATAGTTTTCAGACAGGCTTAACCTACCCTTCCACATGTCACCATTTGATATACTATGTAATCATGGATGATGAAGGCAGGGGAATTGCAATGCATTATGGCATGAATACACAATGTTCAACTTATGCATGACAGAGTATGAAAGTGTATGCAAACTCAATATGTGTAGTGAAAACATGATCTGAAGAATCTTCAAGCTCTCCTACCACAAGATGTTATATGACAAGTGATATATGCACGAGTATGCAAACAACAATGAATGAAATGCATGTACGGACATGTGCATTATCACAAGACTATTCAGCACAATATGAATAAAGCCATGACACTATTACTGAAGAGAGTGAGAGGGATATCACCTGAGTTTCAAAATTCCATTTGATTTTCTATTTTAGCCTTTCTTGAGTCACTTGACTCGTGTGCCTTACCTTTTTGGCGAAAATAAATTTCATGCTTTACATTCCCAAGGCACACCTACAAAACAGATTTCTCATTTGACCTTCTTAGGTACCAAAATCATTTTGGGTCCTTGTGGGTTAGCATCAACTTTGGCATGCAATTTCCAACTCTTAACAACATTCAAGTCATTATTTTTCATGAGAAAATAATCATTCTTAACATTCTCAGATTTGCCAAAGTGATAGGGGGAAGCACGTGGTATCGCATTTTTCCTTCTCATTGGTTCTACTGATTTGTGTGTGTGAGCATGATGTGTTGTGTTGGAGTTCTTTCTCTTCAATAATAACCAACAATGTGAAGTTGCATGACCTCTTTTACCACAGTGATTGTAATGTATGGAAGATTTTATGGTGAAGGGTTTCTTTGCATTTTTCAAAATAGCTTGGTTTCCACATGCTTTTGTGTCATCATTCTTCATAATGAAACAACCATGCATAACATGTCCAGATTTACCACAGTAAAAATACGAGAGTTTCTTTCTATGTGGTTGTGTGTGCGTGACAGAAATATGTTTAACATGCATGGGTGTGCTGACAGCATTTTTTGGTTTTTGATGCATGTTGATTTTCTTTGTGGATGCATGTATGTGTGCAACATGATTTTTCTTTTTCAGATTTTCATTTGATCTTTTTATTGTCTGTGAAGAAGATTGATTTGGGGACCCATTTGATGTGCTGGCAATGTTTGAATTATGCACAAAAGATGTATAAACTTTGTTTTCAAACTTATTTTTGTTCACAGGGTTAAACCCCAACCCTTCTCTTTGAAAGTTCACTTTCACCCCCAACAATTTGTCTAAATTTTCTGGACCATTCACAAATCTAGACAGTGAATCATTCAAATCAAGGATTTCAGATTCAAGAGATGTAACATGCAATTCATAGGAAACCATCTTCTTTTCACACGACTTGACTTGTTCATGTAAGGTAGCATTGGTGATTTTATGACTTTCTATTTCCTGCAACAAGACATGCACTTTTTCAGATTCATCAATATTCACATATTTTCCTTTTTCAAAAACAAGCAATCTTTCAGAAATGACTTTATTCAATTCTGTTAGTTTCTCATTTACTTTTTCAAGTTTCTTATCATTGACAAATTCAGTCTGACCATTGTTCATTTAACTTATTCTCTCTCTCAGCTCTTTATTTTTGGTCCGGACACCCGAGCAGTTGAGCGGCGCGATACGCCTAGCCACCGGTACCGCACACGGAGCGCGACTCGAGCCACCTCAGCATCCATCTGGCTCGGAGACAGCCTGGAGACTCCGCCTTGAGCCTCCCCATTTATCATATTTAGTTAAACTTTATTTGTGTGTAATTTGTGTTTATTTCATTGTATTCGGTTTGCTATTTTGATTGTAAGAGGGGCTTATGTGCAATTTAGACCCCGTGGGCCCCACGGGCCGCCCAGGCCCCATCCCATTGAGCCACCTCAGCCTAGGGTCCCATGTGGGGTCAGTCAACCTTCCACATGGAGGCTTCTAGAACGGTGGGCCAAGTGGGGGATAAGTGGCTTGGAAAGTCCACATTTTGGCCACCCACCCCACCTACCATTTCAAACTTGCCATTCTAGTCCAAGGGCCGCCCCCCCCCCCCCCCCCTTTATTTTTTTATGTATTTTTTTGTGTGGATGGTCACATGCAATCCCAACCCTCCATCTCACCTCCCTAGATCCAACGGTTGAGGATTGGTTAGACATGTGACCTATATATGCTTGTAATTTTCATTTTTGATAGAATTAATGCCATTTGAACTTGAAAATTGTTGGAGCATGGCCTAGGCCGCCCCCTTCCTCTCTCCCTCTCCCCCTTGCAGATGTGAAGGTTGCTTCTTGGTGGTGTGACTCTACCCTATCAGTTCCGGTCGCCGCCGCCACCGCCACGAGCCGCCATCGCACCGCCATCAAGTTCACCGGAGTTCTGACATCTGCCTGCAGCCACCATTTCCACGAATTCTTGAAGCCAGCCACGAGCTCAGATCGAGTTGGGATTTTGAGGGGATGTTCTTGAGGTGTCAAGCACGTCCCATAAAAAATGGTTGGTCATAAAGATCCCACTTGATATTTTTTCATTTTCGTCCAATCTTAATTTCCAGATCTGTCTGCTGTCTGTTTCCATTTCCATCTGCCCCGTGTTTCCAGGTTTCGGACCTCCTTATGATTTTTGTTTAACCTCCCAATTTTACTGGGAGTTCCTTCCACCAACCCCACTGTCCCCAAATTTTCTTAAATTTTTGTGAGGCCATCTCATATTTTTCAAAAATTGATCTCAGAGATAGCTACAGTGCTGTCCACCTGTTCCTAGATCCGACCACCCTCCAATAAACAAATCATAACAAATCACAGCCACCTCCAATCAGTCCAAAACAAATATCCCCATTCTCCTTGTTCAACATCCCACAAGTTGGATGAAGAGCTCAGGAGCTGAATCGGCCATTTTCCTTGCTGTCAAAGGTAGTCTTCAGACAACTCACCTGTAGATCTAAGGTTTCGGTTACTGTACAACAGGGACTTGTCAATTCAATAAAGTTCTGATCTGACCAGATCCAGCAGATCTCTCTGGGTCTAGATTGAAGCATTTGAAGAGAGCGTTCCAACGATAGCTCATGAGTCCCGATCCGACGTCGGGATTGATCACAGCGGTCATTTTCGTCGGAGCGCGCGCCGGAAAACAGCAATCAAAATCCGTGGGAAGTTAGTTCAAGAATTGGGAATCGGGGCCAATCGACCCCCGATCGGTGTTCCCGGCCGACCGCCGTCCGTGGAGGCGCGCCACCAGGGGTCCCCATCACAGTGGGTCCCACCCCCGCTGATCCGGAGGACAGCGCCATCCGTGGGCCCCGCGGGGCCCGTAGAAGCTGTCGTTTGGAAAGCACAAAAATGCGGAGTTCGGCACCGCCAGGCGACATCAAGATGCTGCCCGTCAACCCGATTTGCGTGATTCCCGGATCCCACATGTAACCTTTTACCTCCCTGTGTGGAGTGGGTCGAATTAGTGTATTGTTGTAATAATTATTAACCGGGAGTCCGTAATTCGGCCGGGGTTGTCTTCGCCACGCCGGGTGCGTGGAGGTAACGGTCTCACCTTCATGGCATTTGCTTGCTTAGATAGTATACGGTCATATGCCGCTGTCGAGAGTGTAGGTTCCTAGTCCGTGTGTCCATGTCACCGCTGTGAGTGTGAGAGTGACTCGTCCCGCGACTCGATCCGAGTCCGGAAGTGAGTCTGACTACCTTGAACTCTGCCGGTTCCTTAACCGCGCACCATCCACGCTTTCCCTCGCATGGGACACCGAGTGAGTTTGCACTTCTGTTAGCGACGTGTAGCCTATAGGAGCTCTCCGTGTTGGGCCTAGTGTCTCTCCCATCATGTGTTGCTGGTCGTGTCCGCATCTAGAGTCCGAGGTCCATACCACGTAGAGTCGGTCCCCGTGTCCGTCCCGCATCAGTTTGGTATCAGAGCGAGTTGAATCTAGGGTAGTCTTTGCATAAGTCTTTGCATGGTCTAAGTCGAGTCTAGGATCATCATTGTTTTCAAAACAAACAAAAAAAGTGTCTTAAAATTGCATTTCACCCAATAGCCCGGTATATTAAAAGCTGTTGCCCGAACATTAGGTTATGCCTATCGGAAAGGTAGCGTACTTGTGCGAGTGATCTTCGGATCGCTTATCTCCACCACGTGCCTGATATTAGTTTCGGTCTAGGTGCATTTGTCGGTGTTTGCATTAGTTAGTGCATTCCAACCTTGCATTGTCTAGTGTCTGTCTCCACGTGTCGGCTTGTCTAGCATGTAGTTCCACCAAATTCACATGGAATCCCCATCACCCGGGCAATATGGTCGTTGGTCAACCCATGGGCTTGGCAACCACCCACTCCACTTCCGTAGGCCCGAAGCCTCAGATTTTTATGGCTCCAATGGCCCGGGCGACTACCTCAAGTGGGAGGCCGCCATGGACACATACTTTGATTGTTATACCATGTCCGAAGCCGGGCAATTCTATTTTGCCAAGGAGAGGCTTCTACACGAGGCCGCCGAAAAGTGGGACCATATTGAGCACTTAAGAGAGGTTAGGAGGCAATGGCCCATCGAATCATGGTGGGACATGAAGAGAGAGCTTAGAAAGGTCTACGTGGCCCAACTGGTCACCTCTAACCGGCCCCACCCAATCACTTCCAACCAAGTGGGTCCTAGTCGGAGGCAAAGAGCCCCACACGTAGATGAGCCAAGACCCAATCCTAGGACGGTTGACTACGGGCGAATCCACCATGATATCCCTATTCCAACCCACTCCGTTGCCGAACTTATGCAAATGATTTTGGACCGGTTGGATGGGGTGGATAGGACACGTACTCCTAGTGATGTACTCCTACACGAGCCTAAGGAGGTAATAATCGGTAGCCCCAACCCGTTGCCATCTAAGGTGCAATCCCAAGGTCCTCTCTCCATCATAGTGGATCCTCTTTCCCCACCCACGAGAGCCCCTTTGCCTACACCTTCTGTCCATCAGGAGGATAAGGATAATGACACACTTATCAAGGAGCGTAGTGGATCATGACAGTAGTGTTATCACTGCCAGGGGTTTGGCCACTTTGCCGAACAGAGTCCCACTCGGACATCTCTAGCCCTAGGGGACAAAAGGGTTGGAGAAGCCTCACTCTCCGATCTTTATTCGGAGCCACCTCAGCCACAGCTACGCGTGTTTCTAACGGGAAAGCTACTTATAGCCGAGCCACTCCTTAGCTGGCTTAAGAATGGCCTGGTCCCATCTCCCCTCCCATCTATGGACCCTATCCTACCTCTGGTGCCAATCAATTCATTTCACACCACTTTCCGGTCTAGTCACTATGTGGATACATTGGATGACCTTCTTAAAGGGTTAGACCGGCAATGGACATTTACGCACTTGTTGGCTCCAGGCTTCGACCGACCCACAGGTCGTAGTTTCACTCATCCTGCTTTAGGGTCCATCACCTCCGTGTACACCGTGGGTCATGTTACCACGGAGGTTCTTCTACTCCTCCCTATGCCGACCGAGCCCGACTTCATTCCTTTTATCCCGAGGGAGGAGCCATATCTTCTATACACTGTCTCATCTACCACGATGGATGGAGGTGACCATCACCTTCAGAAATTTCAAACATGGGACTATGTAATGGAAGAATCGAGGGGTCACACATTCTTTGACCCATTCGACCCCTTCACTAGTGGGCCTCGTGATCCACCACTTCCCTTCTACCTTGTCAAGGAAGTCCCCTACCACTCTCTTCCCACTCAGGCCAATCAACCTCCACATAGCAATAGGTCCGATGATTGGGAAAAATGGCATACCTTACCTATATCTAGGGGTATTGACAAAGGTAGTTTTAGATCTCCCAATCCTCCCACATCCAAGCCCGATACACCTACTTCCGGCCCTCCCAAATCCCATGGACAGCCGCATGCTAGGGACAAAGTAGGATGTCTAGGAGTCTGACTTTCCACCAACCACCGGTTGCATCTAGTGCATGCTTGGCACACATTCGGGTGTCCTGGTCCACCTTTTACATATGCATGAGTCGGATTAACGGTAGGGTTGTTTAGGGTTGTGTGTGCATCCGTGTGTTTTTTTCTTTTGCTAAGCATGTTAGGAGTTTGCATGACGACATCCGTCGTCACATTGAGGCCAACAATGCACGTTACAAGGAGTTAGCCGATGCCCACTGACACTACCGAGAGTTCCAAGAGGGCGAATATGTCATGATCAGGGTAAGACCTGAATGGTTTCCCTCTGGAACCGTTAAGAAGTTGCAAGCTCGCGGAGCCGGTCCATTCAGAGTGTTGAAACGCGTTGGATCCAATGCGTACATTGTGGACTTACCCAAGGAATATGGTATTAGCTCTAATTTTAATGTATCGGATCTAGTTGCATATAGGGACCCAGCGGTGATCCCTAGTGAGCCTTTCGAGCCATCTCCTCCCCTTGAGAATGATCCCACACCTGAGTGTCCTCCTCCAGCCCCGTTGTTACGGCAGCGTGAGCGTATAGATCATATACTGGATGAGCAGGTGACAGTTACCAGGAGTGGATCCTACCCGCGCTACCTAGTGCGATGGAGGGGACGGCCCGCTACCGAGGACACATGGATCACACATGGCGAGTTGCAGCAGATTGATCCGGACCTTCTGCAGCGATACAGGAGCGATGCAGACCCTTACTCGACAGGGTCGAGTTTCTCCCACCCGGGGAGAATTAGTGCGGACACCCGAGTAGTTGAGCGGCGCGATACGCCGAGCCACCGGTACCGCACACGGAGCGCGACTCGAGCCACCTCAGTCTCCATCTGGCTCGGAGACAGCCTGGAGACTCCGCCTTGAGCCTCCGCATTTATCATATTTAGTTAAACTTTATTTGTGTGCAATTTGTGTTTATTTCATTGTATTCGGTTTGCTATTTTGATTGTAAGAGGGGCTTATGTGCAATTTGGACCCCGTGGGCCCCACGGGCCCCCCAGGCCCCATCCCATTGAGCCACCTCAGCCTAGGGTCCCATGTGGGGTCAGTCAACCTTCCACATGGAGGCTTCTAGAAGGGTGGGCCAAGTGGGGGACAAGTGGCTTGGAAAGTCCACATTTTGGCCACCCACCCCACCTACCATTTCAAACTTGTCATTCTAGTCCAAGGGCCCCCCCCTTTATTTTTTTATGTATTTTTTTGTGTGGATGGTCACATGCAATCCCAACCCTCCATCTCACCTTCCTAGATCCAACGGTTGAGGGTTGGTTAGACATGTGACCTATATATGCTTGTAAATTTCATTTTTGATAGAATTAATGCCATTTGAACTTGAAAATTGTTGGAGCATGGCCTAGGCCGCCCCCTTCCTCTCTCCCTCTCCCCCTTGCAGCTGTGAAGGTTGCTTCTTGGTGGTGTGACTCCACCCTATCAGTTCCGATGGCCACCGCCACCGCCACGAGCCGCCATCGCACCGCCATCAAGTTCACCGGAGTTCTGCCATCTGCCTGTAGCCACCACTTCCACGAATTCTTGAAGTCAGCCACGAGCTCAGATCGAGTTGGGATTCTGAGGGGATGTTCTTGAGGTGTCAAGCACGTCCCAAAAAAATTTGTTGGTCAAAAAGATCCCACTTGATATTTTTTCATTTTCATCCAATCTAACTTTCCAGATCTATCTGCTGTCTGTTTCCATTTCCATCCGCCCTGTGTTTCCAAGTTTCAGACCTCTTTATGATTTTTGTTTAACCTCCCAATTTTACTGGGAGTTCCTTTCACCAACCCCACCGTCCCCAACTTTTCTTGAATTTTTGTGAGTCCATCTCATATTTTTCAAAAATCGATCTCAGAGATAGCTACAGTGCTGTCCACCTGTTCCCAGATCCGACCACCCTCCAGTAAACAAATCATAACAAATCACAGCCACCTACACTCAGTCCACACAAAATATCCCCGTTCTCCTTGTTCAAAATCCCACAAGTGTGATGAAGAGTTCAGGAGCTGAATCGGCCATCTTCCTCACGGTCAAAGGCAGTCTTCAGACCACTCACCTGAAAGGTTTCGGTTATTGTACAATAGGGACTTGTCAATTCAATAAGGTTCTGATCCGACCAGATCCAGCAGATCTCTCTGGATCTAGATTGAAGCATTTGAAGAGAGCTTTCCAACGATAGCTCATGCGTCCCGATCCGACGTCGGGATTGATCGCAGCGGTCGTTTTCATCGTAGCGCGCGTCGGAAAACAGCAATTAAAATCCGTGGGAAGTTAGTTCAAGAATTGGGAATCGGGGCCGATCGACCCCCGATCGGTGTTCCCGGTCGACCGCCGTCCGTGGAGGCGTGCCACCAGGGGTCCCCATCACAGTGGGTCCCACCCCCGCAGATCCGGAGGATAGAGCCGTCCGTGGGCCCCGCGGGGCCCGTAGAAGCTGCCGTTCCGAAAGCACGAAAACGCGGAGTTCGACACCGCCGGGCGACATCAATATGCTGCCCGTCAACCCGATTTGCGTGATTCCCGGACCCCACATGTGACCTTTTACCTCCCTGTGTGGAGTGGGTCGACTTAGTGTATTGTTGTAATAATTGTTAACCGGGAGTCCGTAATTCGGCCGGGGTTGTCTTCGCCACGCCGGGTGCGTGGAGGTAACGGTCTCACCTTCTTGGCATTTGCTTGATTAGCTAGTATACGGTCATATGCCACTGTCGAGAGTGTAGGTGATGTGACACAACCTCGGACTTAGTCAAACAAGCACATCTAAGCATCCAAATGGGCCTTAATGGGCCACCGCTCTCTTCGTTGCACTCTATTCCCGGGGTGACTATGTGATACCAAGGGTGACTTATGGGAATAGACCCTTGCTGGTAGAGGGCCAGCAAGGCCAAGAATTGATTCCCCAAGGTTGGTTTCCCAATTCGATTGGGGCCGACAAAGTGCACTCGGGCACCGGGTCACACTAACCCACGGCGATCACTCTAAGTCATGGACTTGAGGATCGGGCGCTCCTCACGAATTCAGCGGTGCATGAATCAAATATTGAGAGAGCTACACTAGGTGAGCAAGGAAGAGACACTTACTCGACCGGTTTGAAGAAACCGGTCCCGGTCGGAGACGAGGGCGAGCGGGGAGGCGGTGGTTCCCCACACGCCGCGGCGGTGTCGCTTGACCTGCCAAACCACTTACAAAACTACTCCTCTCGCAGGAGGGGGGATCTTGGGGTAGGGGTTAATATGATACATTCAAACACTACCACCACGCAGGGTGGGGCCTTCAGCCGGCCAAGCGGGGAGGGGTTGGTGGACCGAAACGAAGAGAAATGAGAACTAGGGAAGTTGCAGCTTCAATCTGGAATTCTGGACAGGGGGTCGCTGTGATGGCTATGCCGGGCTTGTCCGGACTCCAAATTGATCGAAACCAGCTCCTGAAGCTTCCTGACTGGAAGAGGTGGACTCCAGAATTTTTGGGGAAGCTCAGACGGTCGGAGGTGGCTGCACCAGCAACAGGAAGTAGCCTCCTCTGTCTGGCCGCAGGTACTGTCTGGACTGTAACAGCAAGTTGCAGAAGTGACTGAGCGCCCTCCCGAGCTCCGATCAGCACGAAACCAGCGGCATCATCTTCGTGGTCGAGGTAGCTTTCAGCAGGAGGTGACGGAGATGCATTCAGAGGTCGAGGATGGCCGGGGCACCCAGAAGAGTGGGTACTGGTCGGAGTAGACAGCAGAAAACAGAACTAGATAGATCGGGGGAGAAAATTCGTAACTTCTTCCTCCGGTGGCCGAACGGGGTTCTGTTTCTTGATCTTGAAGATGACCGGTAGAGGAAGAACTTTGATGAAGGGGCTTCAGCCTGAATCCGCTGGGGTTTGTCGTGGCAGAAGGATCTTCCACGCTCTGGTCCAGGATGAAGACCTCTCTGCGCACTGTTGGGAGAATGGCTCTATCTGGCAGCTCCGAGCTCCGATCGTGTTGATTCCACCTCGCCTGCGAAGTAGACTGGAAGGCCTTTCCAGAAAGGTAGGCCACGCCTTCTGAAGAACTAGGATGAATCCGTGGTTGACGCTGCAACAAGGGCTGTTCTGCAGATCTGCACAGCTCCAACCTACTAGAAGAAATGAGAGGGAGATATGGCTTCTTTGGTGGAGGGAAATGGTAGGAATGACCTAAGGGAGAGTGGGGGCTCTTGTGGGGTGGAGAAGGGAGCTAATGGTGATGGGGAATGAGGTGGAGAATGGCTGGAAGCAAGTGCTAGCAGGTGGAGGAGGAAGAGCTACGAATTTGGGGAAGGTGGGTGAGAGGAGAAGGTGAGGGGGGCACAAGTGAGTGGAGGGAAGGGTGGATTTCAAATTCAAAAGGTCTTGGAAGGTGGGTGATTATGTTGGGAAGTGGAGTGCTTGCATTGGAATGGGGTAGATTTGGTTGGAAGGTGGAGGAAGGTGTTGGAATGGGGAGACTTCTACCTAGGAACTAGGGAGTGGAGTAATGGAGGCCATGGGGAAGTGGAGGGCATTAAAGGAGGTGGTTGGAGGTTGGAAGTGGATGGGAGGAGGGAGGAGAGAGAAGGAAATTCGGATTTGGGGTTGGAGGAGAGAGAAAGAGGGGTGAAATAGAGAGATTAAGAGGGGAATGGGTGGGGAATCTCTCCCCTAGGGTCTCTCACCCAAAAACTAGAGGAATCACTCCAATTTGAACTCAAATGGCAAGTTTAACTCAAAAGGATGTAATCATTCATTAACTTCAAATGAGGGGAGTGGGGTCCTATATATAGGCAACCCACTCTTTACAATAAGTCCCTGACAAAATAAACAACTACAAATAACCAAGGGGGTTGGGAGTGCTAATGGGCCTAGTCCAACGAATGGGGCCCAATAGCTTACATTAGACATCATGATGATACCAAACATAGGAAAATAAGTGCTAGACTTAGGGAAATGACTCAAATAAAATGGAAATACATCAAAATGACTCAAAGGAAAACTACAAAATGGATAAGGGGCCTTAATAGAGTGAGGCCCAAACTCAACTAGCTCCCGAATGTGAAGAAGTGGACCCGAGCCAAAGGGAGTCGTGGGTGATGCCTCCATCAAATCCCCTGGGCAGCAAAGAGCTCGACTCCGTCGAGTAAGGGTCCATCCGGCTAAGGTACCGCTCGAGGAGATCTGGATCCAATCGCTGTAGGTCCTCCCGACTTACCCATGAGTCTTCCAACGGAGGCCGATCCTTCCACCTGACGAGATAGCGCTCATAGACCTTGCTCCGGGTGGTAGTGACCTGCTCATCCAATATTTGTTCAATGCGATCACGCTGAGCTCTTTTGGCTAGTGGACTCTCCTCTCGGGTGGGTGCTCTCTCAAAGGAGGGAGTGGGCTCGATCTCCTCACTAGGTCTCACCGTGGGGCCCTTGTAAGACACTAAGTCGGCGACATTGAATGTAGGACTTACCCCATAATCCTCGGGGAGATCTAATTCATAAGCATTCGCACCAATACGCCTCAAGACCTGGAAGGGCCCAGTCCCACGTGGTCTCAACTTGGAGTTGGCTCCTGGGGAGAGCCTCTCCGTCCTCACCATCACAAAGTCACCCACTTGGAACTCTAAGTGACGCCGGTGAGAGTCAGCCAACCTTTTATAAGCCTCATTTTTTATGCTAATGTGCTTGCGGATTTCCTCATGCAATTTTGTGAGTGCTGACCTTCTAGTGGTTATGGGTGGACCTGGACAACCATATATAGACCATTTATGCCATGATGCCATATGGACCTTGATGAGCCTTGGTGGGCCGGGGCAACCATATGTGGACTTATCATGCAATGTTGTCATGTAGACTTTGGTGGGCTTAGGTGGACCGGGGCAACCATATGTGAATCTATCATGCAAAGTGGTGATGCATGTCGGGGGACCCGGACATCCGTAGATGCCTTTGATATGCTTAAGACCCATGATGAATGAAGGTGGACCACTACATCCAAATTTGGACCACTCATGCTTTCTACTTGACATGTGGGTGATATGAATGAATGGACCCAACATAGTGTTCATGCCAAGGGGTGTGGAAAGCCTAGACACATGCATACTTTTCCCAAAAGTGACTTCCATGTGTATAGGGGTGGGACAACCTTTGAATTCCCATTGGAACGGATCGAATGGATCTAAGAAGGTGGTCATCATGGGGTGGGGCACAACCTTATTACCTAGGGATATGTGGCCCAAGGTCTTGGCTCCCAAGGTGTAACCCGGGTCATGGATGAGATTGGTTTGGCCCAATATGATGGGTGAGGGTAGGAAAGGGTGGGTGGTGGGTAAGATGGTTGGGTTACATGGGGAACTAGACTCCCATAGGAAGGGATCAAAGGGGTCGTAGAAAGGTCTTCCTAGAGGGAGGCACTCTATGTCTTCAAGGTTCCCAAATTGTGAGTCATCCTCCTCCAAGGTAAGTGGGCCAAGTTTTCTAGTGGGTTGGCCGAACAAAGTGTTTGGGATCTTAATGGGTGGGTATAGGAAGGGATCGAAGGGGTCATGGTAAGGGTCACCTAAGGAGAGGAACCCTAGGTCCTTTTGGTCCTCACAACCCCTTGATGGTGGATTCTCCTCCTCTAGTAAAGTGATCGGGCCAAAGTTTTTGGTGGGATGGTCGGCCATGAATGGAGGACTAGGCTTTCTACCCGAGATAAGAAGCTCTAAATCGAGGAGAAGGTTGGGCTCATCGGGTGTAGGGAGGAATAGAAGGAGGTCACTAGTGTAGCAACCAATGGTGCAAATCGAGGTGATAGACCCTATGCATAGGTGTAGGAGGCCAAGGCTCCTAGGTGGTTTGGCCATAGGGGTCAACATGCTAGTGAACTCAATTTGCCATGCTACGCCCTTAAGAAGATCCTCTAAGGTTTCCACTTGGTAGGATGTTTGGATTATGGTGTGATAGGAGTTAATGGGTGCAATGGGAAGGTTTTTCTCCATGGGTGGGTAAACATAGGACACGATGGGGTGAAGTGGTCTCTCCTTTAGCCATCTAGCTAGGGGCCCATCTATGATTATGGTGCTATTTGTGAAGGCTTGTGGCTCTTGGGGGTCCAAGCTAGGGGACATTTGTGATTCTTCCTTACCACAGATATGAACTTGGGTTTCCTCAATGATGGGGATGGGTTCATCTACTCCCATGTGGATGGTTGTGGTCTCCTTTCTCAAGGGAATGGGAAGGTCTATTGGGGGTGGGGTGATGATGGTTGGTGCATGGTGTACCCGGGGTGGTGGGTGATGGGAAACTTTGGCTTGGATAGGGAGGGGAAGTAGTGGAAGCCTAGGACTTTGGACTTTTGGGGTAGGGAGTGGGAGATGGGTTGGTTGGGGTGGCTTGGGTTGATTGGTTTTGGAGGGAATGTCCTTTTTCGGGGACAAGGGAGGGGTGGTGGTGGGGACCAAGGGGTTTTGTGGGGTAGGGGTTTGGTGGGAGCTTCTGGATTGGAGGGTGGTGACAATCATGGGCCTAGGTGGAGGGGTGGACACGGTGTCCACTTGGTTTTGAATGGTGAGGGTTGGTTGAGTGGTGGTCATCATGGAGGGGATTGGGTCGATTAGGGGTCTCTTGCCCTTAGGATCGTTTGGGGTGGAAGTGGGAGCTAAAGGGGCTTGACTAGCGTAGGTTAGGGAAGGGGGTTTTGGTTGGGGTATGGGGGCCCTCATGGGGTTAGGTGGAGAGGTGGATGTTTGGTTTATTAGGGTCTTAAGGGAGAGGACTTCGTTGCGAAGTGTAGTTATGATGGTTGAGAGGTGATTTGTTGGGATTGGTGGGGGTGGAGACCAAAGGTCGGTCTCAAATTGGTCGGGTGAGGATGGAGGAGTGGTAGTGCTCCTCGGGCTTGGGGTGTTCGAGTAGGAGGGTTGGGAATATTTTGGGATGTAGATCTTCCTAAGTTCCTTCTTCATATCATCCCACGAAGAAATGGGCTCTTGCCTCCTAACCCTTCTTAATCCCTCTATGTTTGCCCATTTACTCTTGGCTTGACCCCGAAATCGTCCCTTGGCCTTGCGGACTCTCGCGGGTCCATATACCCAAGTCCGTTCAAAATATCTTTCCATGGTAGTTTCCCACCTAAGATAATCACTAGAATGTGATCCGTCAAAGGTAATGTCCCCATCTAGAATGAAATTCAAGGTTGGTGAGTAGGCTAAGTAGTTGGCCATGATGATCGGGGGATCAATGCAAGGGTCGGATTGATGATGACTCTAATGCAAGAATGCCCTAGGACTTGACTTGATAGAGACAAGTCAAAGACTTGCTCTGATACCACTTGATGTGACACAACCTCGGACTTAGTCAAACAAGCACATCTAAGCATCCAAATGGGCCTTAATGGGCCACCGCTCTCTTCGTTGCACTCTATTCCCGGGGTGACTATGTGATACCAAGGGTGACTTATGGGAATGGACCCTTGCTGGTAGAGGGCCAGCAAGGCCAAGAATTGATTCCCCAAGGTTGGTTGCCCAATTCGATTGGGGCCGACAAAGTGCACTCGGGCACCGGGTCACACTAACCCACGGCGATCACTCTAAGTCATGGACTTGAGGATCGGGCGCTCCTCACGAATTCAGCGGTGCATGAATCAAATATTGAGAGAGCTACACTAGGTGAGCAAGGAAGAGACACTTACTCGACCGGTTTGAAGAAACCGGTCCCGGTCGGAGACGAGGGCGAGCGGGGAGGCGGTGGTTCCCCACACGCCGCGGCGGTGTCGCTTGACCTGCCAAACCACTTACAAAACTACTCCTCTCGCAGGAGGGGGGATCTTGGGGTAGGGGTTAATATGATACATTCAAACACTACCACCACGCAGGGTGGGGCCTTCAGCCGGCCAAGCGGGGAGGGGTTGGTGGACCGAAACGAAGAGAAATGAGAACTAGGGAAGTTGCAGCTTCAATCTGGAATTCTGGACAGGGGGTCGCTGTGATGGCTATGCCGGGCTTGTCCGGACTCCAAATTGATCGAAACCAGCTCCTGAAGCTTCCTGACTGGAAGAGGTGGACTCCAGAATTTTTGGGGAAGCTCAGACGGTCGGAGGTGGCTGCACCAGCAACAGGAAGTAGCCTCCTCTGTCTGGCCGCAGGTACTGTCTGGACTGTAACAGCAAGTTGCAGAAGTGACTGAGCGCCCTCCCGAGCTCCGATCAGCACGAAACCAGCGGCATCATCTTCGTGGTCGAGGTAGCTTTCAGCAGGAGGTGACGGAGATGCATTCAGAGGTCGAGGATGGCCGGGGCACCCAGAAGAGTGGGTACTGGTCGGAGTAGACAGCAGAAAACAGAACTAGATAGATCGGGGGAGAAAATTCGTAACTTCTTCCTCCGGTGGCCGAACGGGGTTCTGTTTCTTGATCTTGAAAGATGACCGGTAGAGGAAGAACTTTGATGAAGGGGCTTCAGCCTGAATCCGCTGGGGTTTGTCGTGGCAGAAGGATCTTCCACGCTCTGGTCCAGGATGAAGACCTCTCTGCGCACTGTTGGGAGAATGGCTCTATCTGGCAGCTCCGAGCTCCGATCGTGTTGATTCCACCTCGCCTGCGAAGTAGACTGGAAGGCCTTTCCAGAAAGGTAGGCCACGCCTTCTGAAGAACTAGGATGAATCCGTGGTTGACGCTGCAACAAGGGCTGTTCTGCAGATCTGCACAGCTCCAACCTACTAGAAGAAATGAGAGGGAGATATGGCTTCTTTGGTGGAGGGAAATGGTAGGAATGACCTAAGGGAGAGTGGGGGCTCTTGTGGGGTGGAGAAGGGAGCTAATGGTGATGGGGAATGAGGTGGAGAATGGCTGGAAGCAAGTGCTAGCAGGTGGAGGAGGAAGAGCTACGAATTTGGGGAAGGTGGGTGAGAGGAGAAGGTGAGGGGGGCACAAGTGAGTGGAGGGAAGGGTGGATTTCAAATTCAAAAGGTCTTGGAAGGTGGGTGATTATGTTGGGAAGTGGAGTGCTTGCATTGGAATGGGGTAGATTTGGTTGGAAGGTGGAGGAAGGTGTTGGAATGGGGAGACTTCTACCTAGGAACTAGGGAGTGGAGTAATGGAGGCCATGGGGAAGTGGAGGGCATTAAAGGAGGTGGTTGGAGGTTGGAAGTGGATGGGAGGAGGGAGGAGAGAGAAGGAAATTCGGATTTGGGGTTGGAGGAGAGAGAAAGAGGGGTGAAATAGAGAGATTAAGAGGGGAATGGGTGGGGAATCTCTCCCCTAGGGTCTCTCACCCAAAAACTAGAGGAATCACTCCAATTTGAACTCAAATGGCAAGTTTAACTCAAAAGGATATAATCATTCATTAACTTCAAATGAGGGGAGTGGGGTCCTATATATAGGCAACCCACTCTTTACAATAAGTCCCTGACAAAATAAACAACTACAAATAACCAAGGGGGTTGGGAGTGCTAATGGGCCTAGTCCAACGAATGGGGCCCAATAGCTTACATTAGACATCATGATGATACCAAACATAGGAAAATAAGTGCTAGACTTAGGGAAATGACTCAAATAAAATGGAAATACATCAAAATGACTCAAAGGAAAACTACAAAATGGATAAGGGGCCTTAATAGAGTGAGGCCCAAACTCAACTAGCTTTCGAATGTAAAGAAGTGGACCCGAGCCAAAGGGAGTCGTGGGTGATGCCTCCATCAGTAGGTTCCTCGCTCGTGTGTCCATGTCACCGCTGTGAGCGTGAGAGTGACCCGTCCCGCGACTCGATCCGAGTCCGGAAGTGAGTCTGACTACCTTGAACTCTGCCGGTTCCTTAACCGCGCACGATCCACGCTTTCCCTCGCATGGGACGCCGAGTGAGTTTGCACTTCTGTTAGCGACGTGTAGCCTATAGGAGCTCTCCGTGTCGGGCCTAGTGTCTCTCCCATCATGTGTTGCTGGTCGTGTCCGCATCTAGAGTCCGAGGTCCATACCACGTAGAGTCGGTCCCCGTGTCCGTCCCGCATCAATTTTCATTTCTCAAGGAACAAGTTTGATCTTTATGAATTTCAATGTCAAACACATGACCATCAATTAATTCCTTTAAGTGTGAGCATTCTTTGCATGAGAGATTATAGTTATTTTGTTCAACATCCTTTTTCAATTTTCTGTTTTACGATCTTAACTTCTTATATTTTTCAGCAAGCTCATCATATGCATTCAATAAATCTTCATAGCTAAATTCATCTTCATTATCAGAATCAGAATTTACCTTTGAACTTGATCCACTTGGCTTTTCACTCCCTTGTTCACTTGTGCCTGCCACAAGACAATTGTCTTCATGCTCTTCCTTGAAGTCTGTTAATCCATCCAATATTTCCTTTGCGGAGCTGCAACGAGAAACAAAAGAGAAATAATTAGAATCAACTGCAGCAACAAGCAATTTTAGAGTCAAACAATTTTGATCATGTTTAAGTTTTTGATTTGCAGTCCAGACATTTTTATCTTTAGGCAATTCATAAGGACCATGTGAAATAAGCTTCCATAGCTTAGGGTCGTATGAATTGACTAGACTACACATCCTTCCTAACCACAAATCGAAATTGCAACCATCAAACACGGGTGGAGAGTTTAAGGTGTACATCATAGTAGTCATTGATCTGGATCACTCTAGATCGTTAGATCTATGCAATTAGAGCCTTGGCTCTGATACCAATTGAAGTCCCGCGATCAATGACACCCAAGAGGGGGGTGAAATAGGTGTTTACAATTTTTTTTAAAACTTTTGTCCTCTTCAAATATGTGATAAACACTAATTAGGAAGTTGAAAGTTGTTAAACAAATTCTCTCAAATTCTCCATTCCCACACGTGCATGTAACAAAATAAAACAATCAAACAACACACAAGCACAACCCAAACCATAATGCACAGCGATTTTAAGGTGGTTCGGATGCAACAGCGGCAATCCTACGTCCACCCCTCACCAAACTCGGTGAGGCTTCACTCAGGATAAAACCCCAAATGGAGACGACGCTCCAAACACACACACGCAGGACGACGCCTGCCCACACACACGGGGACACACCCCAACACACACACACACACGGAGACGAGGTCTCCAACACGATCCAACAAGCGGATCAATAACACACACACACGCTGCAGTAGATGCCGCACTCCACACACTAAAAGGACCAGATCTAAATAGATCCACACACACGTAGATCTAGGAAGCTCTACGTACACACACACAAATAGAACACAAGGACCACACACACAACCACGGATCCACAACGATCCACACACACACAAAAGTTTCTAGATTATACAGAATAGAAACATGAAGCCCAAAACACGAAAATAATGAAGCACAGTTTAGAAGACTCCTGATTTGACTTCCTTTTCGATGTATGCTGCTGATCTTGAATGTTGCCTTCACTCTTGCTTGAATGACTTCAAGTGGATTATGCAAACCTTGCTCTTTTCACCCTTGTACAACCTTCTTCTCAAATTTGTGCTTGCTTGATTCTTCTTCTTTCTTTCTTGAGCAATCTTCCTTTGAAGCCTTGCTTGCTTCTTTTCCTTGGAGGATGTTGGCTTCAGATCTACATTGAATGGCTTGAAGTTGGATGAAGATTGTTGCTGCACGAGGTACTGTTCACGGAGCTACAGTACCCTCTTCTTCCTCCTTGGACAGCCTCCCCTTGGATCTCTTGGATGGTTAGGGTTGTAGCTCCAAATGAGATGTTATATAGCCCTTGAATGGTCTATGGACACCCCCCAGACCAGATCCACATTTTGTGGGTGATTTGGTGTCATTAGGATTAAAGAATTACAAGGAGAAGGCCTCTTCTCGAAGTGGAAAAAGTCAACAATTGTCGACAGCTCGGGGTTGGCGGTCGACCTGCAGCTTCTGGCGGTCGACTGCTACTGAAAAGCCTATAAATGGATGATCCCTGGGAATTCCGGTCGACCGCTACTGGGCTAGCGGTCGACCGCCACTGAGAGAGCTGCAGGCAGTGGGTTCCTGGCAGGGGCGGTCGACCGCCCCTAAGCTGGCGGTCGACCGCCAGCTGGGCAGACCCCCGGGATTCCCGGTTCAATCCGTTAAGCCATTAGCTCAACCGCTTAACTCCTTTAGCAGCCCATTCTCATCTGTGGCATCGACGTTGATAGTCTTGAAGGTGTCAATTGAGTCTTTGATCAACGGTTCTTGACAGTAAATGACATATACCACCTATTTTGGATTGTAGAACAGCAAGATGCTTATCCACACGTTAGGTTCACCAAGTGACTGCCATGAGTTTAATCCTGCAAGCAAAATAGTCAGGGTTAATACCATGCTTGCTCACATTAGAGAGGTTATGAAACCTCTTGCCTCTTGTAAAACCAATTTATGCAAAGCAAGGATCAAGGCCATGTAACCATTGTCATTTGCCATCTCAATCAAAAGTGAACATGAAGTTATCATCACTCAATCACACATTAAGTTTAGTTATCATCAAAACCATAACTGAAAAATTACAATAGTCATCAAAACCATAACTCAACAGGGCGCCCCAGAAGAAATCGGCAACGCCCCCCGAGGAGTCCACATCAACGTCATCGCCGGAGGAGATGCATCAGGAGGAGACAGTGGCCGAGGAAGGAAACGTCATGCTGAGCGGGCGAGCTGAGCCATCGAGCCTCCCAGGGCCCCGTCGAGTGAGCCCCAGGTCATAGTCTTCTCCGACCAAGACCTGGAAGGGCTAAGCACCCTGCCTGACGACACCCTAGTCATATCGACCACAATAAACCATTGTAACGTAGACAGGATTCTAGTTGACAATGGAAGTGCCCCTGATGTATTATCCTATGAGTGTTTCCTTAAGATGGGGGAGGATCCGTCTAAACTTCGCCCGATCCGAACCCCCCTCAATGGCCAGGCCACTTATCCTGAGGGAGCCCTAAGCCTGCCGGTTACTCTTGGCACCCCACCCAAAACCGTTACGGCCATGGTGGACTTCATAGTGATCAAAGGTATGATAGCATACAACGCAATCTTCGACCGGGGAATCCTCAGCCGAACAAAAGCGGTGCCTTCTACCTATCACCAAAAGGTGAAGTTCCCCACCAAAAATGGGTTGGGGGAAGTCCGAGGTAACCAGGCAATGGCCAGAAGGTGCTACAATATCTCGGTTGAAGTCACAAGGCCGGACGAGAAGAACAAGGGCCCCCGGGAAGTCGAGGAAAAATCCGCAACCGCCGAACCTAGAGGCGAATTGCTAGCGGTTTTCCTAAACGACGACCCGACCCTAGGAGTAAAGATCAGAGCCGGCCTAACATCTGAGGTGCAACAGCAATACAAGAAGTTTCTTTCCGTGTACATCCGGGTCTTTGCATGGTCTGATGATCAACTCCCCAGGATACCAGAGGAGACGGTGATGCATAAGCTCAACCTCGACCCAGCCATGAAGCCCGTGCAGTAACGCAGAAGGAAGCACGCGCCAGAGAACCAGGCGTTTATTAAAGAGCAAGTCACCAAGGGGCAAAAGACGGGCCTTTTTAGACCAGTCCTGTACCCGACGTGGCTGGCTAATGTCGTCCTGGTACCAAAAGTTTAGGGAAAGTGGCGGATGTGCATGGACTTCACCAACTTGAACAAGGCTACCCCAAAGGACTGCTATCCCTTGCCGAGCATCGACCAACTGGTTGACTCAACCTCGGGTAACGAGATACTCAGCTTCTTGGATGCCTATTCAGGTTACCACCAGATCAGGATGCACCCCGAAGACATTGAGAAGACCACCTTTATCACCGACTTCGGCATACACTGCTACACCCAGATGCCTTCCGGGTTGAAGAACGCTGGAGCCACCTACCAGAGACTGGTCAATCATATGTTCGAGGGACAGCTCGGTTGGAATGCCGAGGCCTATATCGACGACATGCTCGTGAAGACCCCCAAGGCCGAGGACCACTTCACTGACCTAGCAGAAACCTTCGACACCCTCCTGAAGTACAACATGAAGCTCAATCCTACCAAGTGCGCCTTCGGAGTAAGGTTCGGGAAATTCCTGGCTTCTTTGTCACCCAACTGGGAGTTCCTTCCACCAACCCCACTGTCCCCAAATTTTCTTAAATTTTTGTGAGGCCATCTCATATTTTTCAAAAATTGATCTCAGAGATAGCTACAGTGTTGTCCACCTTTTCCCAGATCCGACCACCCTCCAATAAACAAATCATAACAAATCACAGCCACCTCCAATCAGTCCAAAACAAATATCCCCATTCTCCTTGTTCAACATCCCACAAGTTGGATGAAGAGCTCAGGAGCTGAATCGGCCATTTTCCTTGCTGTCAAAGGTAGTCTTCAGACAACTCACCTGTAGATCTAAGGTTTCGGTTACTGTACAATAGGGACTTGTCAATTCAATAAAGGTCTGATCCAACCAGATCTAACAGATCTCTCTCGGTCTAGATTGAAGCATTTGAAGAGAGCTTTCCAACGATAGCTCATGAGTCACGATCCGACGTCGGGATTGATCACAGCGGTCATTTTCGTCGGAGCGCGTGCCGGAAAACAGCAATCAAAATCCGTGGGAAGTTAGTTCAAGAATTGGGAATCGGGGCCGATCGACCCCCGATCGGTGTTCCCGGCCGACTGCCGTCCGTGGAGGCGCGCCACTAGGGGTCCCCATCACAGTGGGTCCCACCCCCGCTGATCCGGAGGACAGCGCCGTCCGTGGGCCCCGCGGGGCCCGTAGAACCTACCTTTTGGAAAGCACGAAAACGCGGAGTTCGGCACCGCCAGGCGACATCAAGATGCTGCCCGTCAACCCGATTTGCGTGATTCCCGGATCCCACATGTAACCTTTTACCTCCCTGTGTGGAGTGGGTCGAATTAGTGTATTGTTGTAATAATTATTAACCGGGAGTCCGTAATTCGGCCGGGGTTGTCTTCGCCACGCCGGGTGCGTGGAGGTAACGGTCTCACCTTCTTGGCATTTGCTTGCTTAGATAGTATACGGTCATATGCCGCTGTCGAGAGTGTAGGTTCATAGTCCGTGTGTCCATGTCACCGCTGTGAGTGTGAGAGTGACCCGTCCCGCGACTCGATCCGAGTCCGAAAGTGAGTCTGACTACCTTGAACTCTGCCGGTTCCTTAACCGCGCACGATCCACGCTTTCCCTCGCATGGGACGCCGAGTGAGTTTGCACTTCTGTTAGCGACGTGTAGCCTATAGGAGCTCTCCGTGTTGGGCCTAGTGTCTCTCCCATCATGTGTTGCTGGTCGTGTCCGCATCTAGAGTCCGAGGTCCATACCACGTAGAGTCGGTCCCCGTGTCCGTCCCGCATCAGTTTGGTATCAGAGCGAGTTGAATCTAGGGTAGTCTTTGCATAAGTCTTTGCATGGTCTAAGTCGAGTCTAGGATCATCATTGTTTTCAAAACAAACAAAAAAAGTGTCTTAAAATTGCATTTCACCCAATAGCCCGGTATATTAAAAGCTGTTGCCCGAACATTAGGTTATGCCTATCGGAAAGGTAGCGTACTTGTGCGAGTGATCTTCGGATCGCTTATCTCCACCACGTGCCGGATATTAGTTTCGGTCTAGGTGCAGTTGTCGGTGTTTGCATTAGTTAGTGCATTCCAACCTTGCATTGTCTAGTGTCTGTCTCCACGTGTCGGCTTGTCTAGCATGTAGTTCCACCAAATTCACATGGAATCCCCATCACCCGGGCAATATGGTCGTTGGTCAACCCATGGGCTTGGCAACCACCCACTCCACTTCCGTAGGCCCGAAGCCTCAGATTTTTATGGCTCCAATGGCCCGGGCGACTACCTCAAGTGGGAGGCCGCCATGGACACATACTTTGATTGTTATACCATGTCCGAAGCCGGGCAATTCTATTTTGCCAAGGAGAGGCTTCTACACGAGGCCGCCGAAAAGTGGGACCATATTGAGCACTTAAGAGAGGTTAGGAGGCAATGGCCCATCGAATCATGGTGGGACATGAAGAGAGAGCTTAGAAAGGTCTACGTGCCCCAACTGGTCACCTCCAACCGGCCCCACCCAATCACTTCCAACCAAGTGGGTCCTAGTCAGAGGCAAAGAGCCCCACACGTAGATGAGCCAAGACCCAATCCTAGGACGGTTGACTACGGGCGAATCCACCATGATATCCCTATTCCATCCCACTCCGTTGCCGAACTTATGCAAATGGTTTTGGACCGGTTGGATGGGGTGGATAGGACACGTACTCCTAGTGATGTACTCCTACACGAGCCTAAGGAGGTAATAATCGGTAGCCCCAACCCGTTGCCATCTATGGTGCAATCCCAAGGTCCTCTCTCCATCATAGTGGATCCTCTTTCTCCACCCACGAGAGCCCCTTTGCCTACACCTTCTGTCCATCAGGAGGATAAGGATAATGACACACTTATCAAGGAGCGTAGTGGATCACGACAGCAGTGTTATCACTGCCAGGGTTTTGGCCACTTTGCCGGACAGAGTCCCACTCGGACATCTCTAGCCCTAGGGGACAAAAGGGTTGGAGAAGCCTCACTCTCCGATCTTTATTCGGAGCCACCTCAGCCACAGCTACCCGTGTTTCTAACGGGAAAGCTACTTATAGCCGAGCCACTCCTTAGCTGGCTTAAGAATGGCCTGGTCCCATCTCCCCTCCCATCTATGGACCCTATCCTACCTCTGGTGCCAATCAATTCATTTCACACCACTTTCCGGTCTAGTCACTATGTGGATACATTGGATGACCTTCTTAAAGGGTTAGACCGGCAATGGACATTTACGCACTTGTTGGCTCCAGGCTTCGACCGACCCACAGGTCGTAGTTTCACTCATCCTGCTTTAGGGTCCATCACCTCCGTGTACACCGTGGGTCATGTTACCACGGAGGTTCTTCTACTCCTCCCTATGCCGACCGAGCCCGACTTCATTCCTTTTATCCCGAGGGAGGAGCCATATCTTCTATACACTGTCTCATCTACCACGATGGATGGAGGTGACCATCACCTTCAGAAATTTCAAACATGGGACTATGTAATGGAAGAACCGAGGGGTCACACATTCTTTGACCCATTTGACCCCTTCACTAGTGGACCTCGTGATCCACCACTTCCCTTCTACCTTGTCAAGGAAGTCCCCTACCACTCTCTTCCCACTCAGGCCAATCAACCTCCACATAGCAATAGGTCCGATGATTGGGGAAAATGGCATACCTTACCTATATCTAGGGGTATTGACAAAGGTAGTTTTAGATCTCCCAATCCTCCCACATCCAAGCCCGATACACCTACTTCCGGCCCTCCCAAATCCCATGGACAGCCGCATGCTAGGGACAAAGTAGGATGTCTAGGAGTCCGACTTTCCACCAACCACCGGTTGCATCCAGTGCATGCTTGGCACACATTCGGGTGTCCTGGTCCACCTTTTACATATGCATGAGTCGGATTAACTGTAGGGTTGTTTAGGGTTGTGTGTGCATCCGTGTGTTTTTTTCTTTTGCTAAGCATGTTAGGAGTTTGCATGACGACATCCGTCGTCACATTGAGGCCAGCAATGCACGTTACAAGGAGTTAGCCGATGCCCACCGACACTACCGAGAGTTCCAAGAGGGCGAATATGTCATGATCAGGGTAAGACCTGAATGGTTTCCCTCTGGAATCGTTAAGAAGTTGCAAGCTCGCGGAGCCGGTCCATTCAGAGTGTTGAAACACGTTGGATCCAATGCGTACATTGTGGACTTACCCAAGGAATATGGTATTAGCTCTAATTTTAATGTATCGGATCTAGTTGCATATAGGGACCCAGCGGTGATCCCTAGTGAGCCTTTCGAGCCATCTCCTCCCCTTGAGAATGATCCCACACCTGAGTGTCCTCCTCCAGCCCCGTTGTTACGGCAGCGTGAGCGTATAGATCATATACTGGATGAGCAGGTGACAGTTACCAGGAGTGGATCCTACCCGCGCTACCTAGTGCGATGGAGGGGACGGCCCGCTACCGAGGACACATGGATCACACATGGCGAGTTGCAGCAGATTGATCCGGACCTTCTGCAGCGATACAGGAGCGATGCAGACCCTTACTCGACAGGGTCGAGTTTCTCCCACCCGGGGAGAATTAGTGCGGACACCCGAGCAGTTGAGCGGCACGATACGCCGAGCCACCGGTACCGCACACGGAGCGCGACTCGAGCCACCTCAGCCTCCATCTGGCTCGGAGACAGCCTGGAGACTTCGCCTTGAGCCTCCCCATTTATCATATTTAGTTAAACTTTATTTGTGTGCAATTTGTGTTTATTTCATTGTATTCGGTTTGCTATTTTGATTATAAGAGGGGCTTATGTGCAATTTGGACCCCGTGGGCCCCACGGGCCCCCCAGGCCCCATCCCATTGAGCCACCTCAGCCTATGGTCCCATGTGGGGTCAGTCAACCTTCCACATGGAGGCTTCTAGAAGGGTGGGCCAAGTGGGGCACAAGTGGCTTGGAAAGTCCACATTTTGGCCACCCACCCCACCTACCATTTCAAACTTGTCATTCTAGTCCAAGGGCCCCCCCCCCTTTATTTTTTTATGTATTTTTTTGTGTGGATGGTCACATGCAATCCCAACCCTCCATCTCACCTTCCTAGATCCAACGGTTGAGGGTTGGTTAGACATGTGACCTATATATGCTTGTAAATTTCATTTTTGATAGAATTAATGCCATTTGAACTTGAAAATTGTTGGAGCATGGCCTAGGCCGCCCCCTTCCTCTCTCCCTCTCCCCCTTGTAGCTGTGAAGGTTGCTTCTTGGTGGTGTGACTCCACCCTATCAGTTCCGATCGCCGCCGCCACCGCCACGAGCCGCCATCGCACCGCCATCAAGTTCACCGGAGTTCTGCCATCTGCCTGTAGCCACCACTTCCACGAATTCTTGATGTCAGCCACGAGCTCAGATCGAGTTGGAATTCTGAGGGGATGTTCTTGAGGTGTCAAGCACGTCCCAAAAAAATTTGTTGGTCAAAAAGATCCCACTTGATATTTTTTCATTTTCGTCCAATCTAACTTTCCAGATCTATCTGCTGTCTGTTTCCATTTCCATCCGCCCTGTGTTTCCAGGTTTCAGACCTCTTTATGATTTTTGTTTAACCTGCCAATTTTACTCGGAGTTCCTTCCACCAACCCCACCGTCCCCAACTTTTCTTGAATTTTTGTGAGTCCATCTCATATTTTTCAAAAATCGATCTCAGAGATAGCTACAGTGCTGTCCACCTGTTCCCAGATCCGACCACCCTCCAGTAAACAAATCATAACAAATCACAGCCACCTCCACTCAGTCCACACAAAATATCCCCGTTCTCCTTGTTCAAAATCCCACAAGTGTGATGAAGAGTTCTGGAGCTGAATCGGCCATCTTCCTCACGGTCAAAGGCAGTCTTCAGACCACTCACCTGTAGATCTAAGGTTTCAGTTACTATACAATAGGGACTTGTCAATTCAATAAGGTTCTGATCCGACCAGATCCAGCAGATCTCTCTGGATCTAGATTGAAGCATTTGAAGAGAGCTTTCCAACGATAGCTCATGCGTCCCGATCCGACGTCGGGATTGATCGCAGCGGTCGTTTTCATCGTAGCGCGCGTCGGAAAACAGCAATCAAAATCCGTGGGAAGTTAGTTCAAGAATTGGGAATCGGGGCCGATCGACCCCGGATCGGTGTTCCCGGCCGACCGCCGTCCGTGGAGGCGCGCCACCAGGGGTCCCCATCACAGTGGGTCCCACCCCCGCAGATCCGGAGGATAGAGCCATCCGTGGGCCCCGCGGGGCCCGTAGAAGCTGCCGTTCGGAAAGCACGAAAACGTGGAGTTCGGCACCGCCGGGCGACATCAATATGCTGCCCGTCAACCCGATTTGCGTGATTCCCGGACCCCACATGTGACCTTTTACCTCCCTGTGTGGAGTGGGTCGACTTAGTGTATTGTTGTAGTAATTGTTAACCGGGAGTCCGTAATTCGGCCGGGGTTGTCTTCGCCACGCCGGGTGCGTGGAGGTAACGGTCTCACCTTCTTGGCATTTGCTTGCTTAGCTAGTATACGGCCATATGCCGCTGTCGAGAGTGTAGGTTCCTAGGTCGTGTGTCCATGTCACCGCTATGAGCGTGAGAGTGACCCGTCCCGCGACTCGATCCGAGTCCGGAAGTGAGTCTGACTACCTTGAACTCTGCTGGTTCCTTAACCACGCACGATCCACGCTTTCCCTCGCATGGGACGTCGAGTGAGTTTGCATTTCTGTTAGCGATGTGTAGCCTATAGGAGCTCTCCGTGTCGGGCCTAGTGTCTCTCCCATCATGTGTTGCTGGTCGTGTCCGCATCTAGAGTCCGAGGTCCATACCACGTAGAGTCGGTCCCCGTGTCCGTCCCGCATCAATTTTCATTTCTCAAGGAACAAGTTTGATCTTTATGAATTTCAATGTCAAACACATGACCATCAATTAATTCCTTTAAGTGTGAGCATTCTTTGCATGAGAGATTATAGTTATTTTGTTCAACATCCTTTTTCAATTTTCAATTTTCCGATCTTAACTTCTTATATTTTTCAGCAAGCTCATCATATGCA
The DNA here is from genome assembly GCA_022559845.1 of Amorphophallus konjac. NCBI lineage: Eukaryota > Viridiplantae > Streptophyta > Magnoliopsida > Alismatales > Araceae > Amorphophallus > Amorphophallus konjac. Next base: position 113,544,266 of record CM040117.1, read on the forward strand.
TTCAATAAATCTTCATAGCTAAATTCATCTTCATTATCAGAATCAGAATTTACCTTTGAACTTGATCCACTTGGCTTTTCACTCCCTTGTTCACTTGTGCCTGCCACAAGACAATTGTCTTCATGCTCTTCCTTGAAGTCTGTTAATCCATCCAATATTTCCTTTGCGGAGCTGCAACGAGAAACAAAAGAGAAATAATTAGAATCAACTGCAGCAACAAGTAATTTTAGAGTCAAACAATTTTGATCATGTTTAAGTTTTTGATTTGCAGTCCAGACATTTTTATCTTTAGGCAATTCATAAGGACCATGTGAAATAAGCTTCCATAGCTTAGGGTCGTATGAATTGACTAGACTACACATCCTTCCTAACCACAAATCGAAATTGCAACCATCAAACACGGGTGGAGAGTTTAAGGTGTACATCATAGTAGTCATTGATCTGGATCACTCTAGATCGTTAGATCTATGCAATTAGAGCCTTGGCTCTGATACCAATTGAAGTCCCGCGATCAATGACACCCAAGAGGGGGGTGAATTAGGTGTTTACAATTTTTATTAAAACTTTTGTCCTCTTCAAATATGTGATAAACACTAATTAGGAAGTTGAAAGTTGTTAAACAAATTCTCTCAAATTCTCCATTCCCACACGTGCATGTAACGAAATAAAACAATCAAACCACACACAAGCACAACCCAAACCATAATGCACAGCGATTTTAAGGTGGTTCGGATGCAACAGCGGCAATCCTACGTCCACCCCTCACCAAACTCGGTGAGGCTTCACTCGGGATAAAACCCCAAACGAAGACGACGCTCCAAACACACACACGCAGGACGACGCCTGCCCACACACACGGGGACGCACCCCAACACACACACACACACGGAGACGAGGTCTCCAACACGATCCAACAAGCGGATCAATAACACACACACACACGCTGCAGTAGATGCAGCACTCCACACACTAAAAGGACCAGATCTAAATAGATCCACACACACGTAGATCTAGGAAGCTCTACGTACACACACACAAATAGAACACAAGGACCACACACACAACCACGGATCCACAACGATCCACACACACACAAAAGTTTCTAGATTATACAGAATAGAAACATGAAGCCCAAAACACGAAAACAATGAAGCACAGTTTAGAAGACTCCTGATTTGACTTCCTTTTCGATGTATGCTGCTGATCTTGAATGTTGCCTTCACTCTTGCTTGAATGACTTCAAGTGGATTATGCAAACCTTGCTCTTTTCACCCTTGTACAACCTTCTTCTCAAATTTGTGCTTGCTTGATTCTTCTTCTTTCTTTCTTGAGCAATCTTCCTTTGAAGCCTTGCTTGCTTCTTTTCCTTGGAGGATGTTGGCTTCAGATATACATTGAATGGCTTGAAGTTGGATGAAGATTGTTGCTGGACGAGGTACTGTTCACGGAGCTACAGTACCCTCTTCTTCCTCCTTGGACAGCCTCCCCTTGGATCTCTTGGATGGTTAGGGTTGTAGCTCCAAATGAGATGTTATATAGCCCTTGAATGGTCTATGGACATCCCCCAGACCAGATCCACATTTTGTGGGTGATTTGGTGTCATTAGGATTAAAGAATTATAAGGAGAAAGCCTCTTCTCGAAGTGGAAAAAGTCAACAATTGTCGACAGCTCGGGGTTGGCGGTCGACCTGTAGCTTCTGGCGGTCGACTGCTACTGAAAAGCCTATAAATGGATGATCCCTGGGAATTCCGGTCGACCGCTACTGGGCTAGCGGTCGACCGCCACTGAGAGAGCTGTAGGCAGTGGGTTCCTGGCAGGGGCGGTCGACCGCCCCTAAGCTAGCGGTCGACCGCCAGCTGGGCAGACCCCCGGGATTCCCGGTTCAATCCGTTAAGCCGTTAGCTCAACCGCTTAACTCCTTTAGCAGCCCATTCTCATCTGTGGCATCGACGTTGATAGTCTTGAAGGTGTCAATTGAGTCTTTGATCAACGGTTCTTGACAGTAAATGACATATACCACCTATTTTGGATTGTAGAACAGCAAGATGCTTATCCACACGTTCGGTTCACCAAGTGACTGCCATGAGTTTAATCCTGCAAGCAAAATAGTCAGGGTTAATACCATGCTTGCTCACATTAGAGAGGTTATGAAACCTCTTGTCTCTTGTAAAACCAATTTATGCAAAGCAAGGATCAAGGCCATGTAACCATTGTCATTTGCCATCTCAATCAAAAGTGAACATGAAGTTATCATCACTCAATCACACATTAAGTTTAGTTATCATCAAAACCATAACTCGACAGGGCGCCCCAGAAGAAATCGGTAACGCCCCCCGAGGAGTCCACATCAACGTCATCGCCGGAGGAGCTACATCAGGAGGAGACAGTGGCCGAGGAAGGAAACGTCATGCTGAGCGGGCGAGCTGAGCCATCGAGCCTCCCAGGGCCCCGTCGAGTGAGCCCCAGGTCATAGTCTTCTCCGACCAAGACCTGGAAGGGCTAAGCACCCTGCCTGACGACACCCTAGTCATATCGGCCACAATAAACCATTGTAACGTAGACAGGATTCTAGTTGACAATGGAAGTGCCCCTGATGTATTATCCTATGAGTGTTTCCTTAAGATGGGGGAGGATCCGTCTAAACTTCGCCCGATCCGAACCCCCCTCAATGGCCAGGCCACTTATCCTGAGGGAGCCCTAAGCCTTCCGGTTACTCTTGGCACCCCACCCAAAACCGTTACGGCCATGGTGGACTTCATAGTGATCAAAAGTATGATAGCATACAACGCAATCTTCGACCGGGGAATCCTCAGCCGAACAAAAGCGGTGCCTTCTACCTATCACCAAAAGGTGAAGTTCCCCACCAAAAATGGGTTGGGGGAAGTCCGAGGTAACCAGGCAATGGCCAGAAGGTGCTACAATATCTCGGTTGAAGTCACAAGGCCGGACGAGAAGAACAAGGGCCCCCGGGAAGTCTAGGAAACATCCGCAACCGCCGAACCTAGAGGCGAATTGCTAGCGGTTTTCCTAAACGACGACCCGACCCTAGGAGTAAAGATCAGAGCCGGCCTAACATCTGAGGTGCAACAGCAATACAAGAAGTTTCTTTCCACGTACATCCGGGTCTTTGCATGGTCTGATGATCAACTCCCCAGGATACCAGAGGAGACGGTGATGCATAAGCTCAACCTCGACCCAGCCATGAAGCCCGTGCAGCAACGCAGAAGGAAGCACGCGCCAGAGAACCAGGCGATTATTAAAGAGCAAGTCACCAAGGGGCAAAAGACGGGCCTTTTTAGACCAGTCCTGTACCCGACGTGGCTGGCTAATGACGTCCTGGTACCAAAAGTTTAGGGAAAGTGGCGGATGTGCGTGGACTTCACCAACTTGAACAAGGCTACCCCAAAGGACTGCTATCCCTTGCCGAGCATCGACCAACTGGTTGACTCAACCTCGGGTAACGAGATACTCAGCTTCTTGGATGCCTATTCAGGTTACCACCAGATCAGGATGCACCCCGAAGACATTGAGAAGACCACCTTTATCACCGACTTCGGCATACACTGCTACACCCAGATGCCTTCCGGGTTGAAGAACGCTGGAGCCACCTACCAGAGACTGGTCAATCATATGTTCGAGGGACAGCTCGGTCGGAACGCCGAGGCCTATATCGACGACATGCTCGTGAAGACCCCCAAGGCCGAGGACCACTTCACTGACCTAGCGGAAACCTTCGACACCCTCCTGAAGTACAACATGAAGCTCAATCCTGCCAAGTGCGCCTTCGGAGTAAGGTTCGAGAAATTCCTGGCTTCTTAGTCACCCAACGTGGGATCGAGGCCAACCCTGACAAGGTCCAGGCTATCCTGGACATGCGCCCACCCACCTGCATCAAAGATGTTCAACGCCTTACCGGGCGCGTTGCTGCGCTTAGTAGATTCCTGTCCCGCGCGACTGAACGATGCCTACCCTTCTTCAAGCTGTTGAGGGGGCCTAAAATGGCATCTGCTACATTCACGTGGGATGAGGAATGCCAGAGAGCGTTCACCGAGCTTAAAGAGTTCCTAGCTTCACCCCCAGTGCTTTCCAAGCCTATCCCAAGTGATGCCTTGTATCTCTATCTCTCGGTAACTCCATCCACAGTTAGCTCGGTCCTAGTCAGTAATGACTCGGGAATCGAGAGACCAGTCTACTACACCAGCAAGGTGCTCAACAAGGCTGAGAAAAGGTACCCCACAACCGAGAAACTCGTGCTAGTGTTGGTTACCTCGGTCAAGCATCTCCGACCCTATTTTCAAGGGCACTCCATCACTGTGTTGACCGGCAAACCATTGAAGAGGATCCTTGCTCACCCTGAAGCCTTGGGATGCCTCGTCAAGTGGGCCATCATGCTCGGGGCCTACGATATATCGTATCGGCCTCGCTCGGCTGTCAAAGGCTAGGCGCTCGCAGACTTCATCGCCGAAAGCACCATCCCGACTGAAGAAAGATCTTCATCCACGCCCGGGCCGACCTGGGAACTATTCGTCGACGGATCTTCCAACTCGGTCGGGAGCGGCGGCGGGATTCTCCTGAAATCCCCCGAAGGAGCAGAGTTACAGTACGCCCTGAAGTTCAACTTCCAAGCATCTAACAATGCTTCCGAGTATGAGGCCCTCATATCGGAAGCCCGCATGACCCGGTGATTAGGGGCTGAGCGAGTCAGGATCCACACTGACTCCCAACTGGTCGCTAGCCAGGTCAACGGTGATTATGAAGCTCGAGAAGCACCGATGATCAAATACCTCCAACTGGTTAAGACCGTGGCACAACAGTTCGAGAGTTTTGAGGTAGTCCGAATAGCTCGGGAGAAAAACTCCCAAGTGGACGCCCTCTCTCGGCTGGCATCCTCTCTTGACCCCGAGGGTACTCGATCGGTCCTTCTCGAAGAGCTAGAGCGATCGAGCATCGATTCGGAGCTCCTAGCTGTTGACTCGGCCTCCCCAAGCGACTAGCGTACCCCCTATCTGTCATGGCTTCAAGACTCTCAAGAGCCTCCCGACCCTCAGGAAGCCCGAAGGTTGAAGTACCAAGCTCGGCGATTCGTCACTCTGGATGGCGCTCTCTACCAGAGATCCTCCTCCGTGTTGTGTCCCTGTGTGGTTTTGATGATGGCTGGCACACCATGAGTAACACTGATTCAATGATGGCTGACACACCATGAGTCACACTGATTTGATGATGGCTGACACACCATGAGTCACACTGATTTGATGATGGCTGACACACCATGAGTCACACTGAGTGCGTTGACGCAGTTGGAGATTGGGTTGACGCATTGGCAGTCTGTTTACTAGCTGCGTTGACGCTACAAGGACACTGCGTTGACGCAGTAGTTGCTGGTTTACTTGCTGCGTTGACGCAGTGGATCAACTGGTTTGACGCCATGCTACCTTTGTCTATTTTTTGTATGGATGTCTATACATTGCACAGCATTCTCCAACTCTATACATCGCTCGCTCTATCAGCCTTTCATCTCAGAGTCTGTACACTGTCTCTTTGCTCAAGCATCACTTCGTAAAGTCTGTACAGCGTTCAAGTCTATACATCGGTTGCTTTGAATCTGGATGATCAAGTCTGTACATTGGGGGCTTTTCCTACGTTTGGCGAAGTCTATACATTCATAGCTTTTCCCTACGTTCTGGCCAAGTCTATACAGCCTCATCTTTACCTTCGTTCCAAGCCAAAGTCTATACATCGTGGCCTTGAACCTTCAAGTCTGTACATTGTTGCCTTGAAGCCGTTCCAAGTCTATACAACGCCCAAGTCTGTACAGCCATTAGTGAACCCTCCAAGCCTATAACTCCAGTTGAACGCAAAGTCTACACATCGGCCTGTAGCCTACTTAGCTGAAGTCTGTACAGCGTCCGTTGTCTAGAGTTCTTGAAGTCTGTACATCGGCCTGTACTTCCAAGTCTGTACAACGCTGAAGCCTTCACAAGTCTGTACACTGCTTGAACCACCAAGTCTGTACACCGCTTCAAGCGCTTCAAGTCTATACAGCCTGCCTTCACGTTCAGACTCTATACATCGTTCCTCAAAGGCTAAGTGTATACATCTATCAAATACCTCGAAGTCTATACACTGGTCTTCACTTGATGTCTGTACATTGGCTCAGACTTACCAAGTCTGTACACTGCCTTTGGGTTCCAAGTCTATACACTCCCTCAGTGTACATACTTATTCATTTGCTGTTTCAAAGTCCATACACTCGTTTCTAAGGTAAAGTCTATACAATCGTCTTTGAGCATCAAAGTCTGTACAGCCTATCTGTCTTCATGCGTTCTATGCTTTTAGTGCGTTGACGCACTTGGCTGACTGCGTAGACGCAATTGTGCATCTTTCGCTTTCTATCTTGTTCACTACGTCGACGCTGACACAGGATGCGTTGACGCATTGGCCAGCTGTCAAGGGCGTGAGCATCTCGCTTGAGGAGCTGAGGCGACGCTGCACGATGGAAGCGTTGACGCCTTGGGCTGATGTCCAAAGGTCTTTTGATCAATGTCAAGTCTATACAGCATGAAGTCTGTACACTGGTTTCTCTGGCACGTTAATACTAAAGTTTGTACACTCACTCTTTCACTAAGTCTATACACTCTATACTTCACACGAAGTCTGTACACACTTTGTTAAACAGCCTGAACCAAGTCTATACATCATCTGATATCTTCTTATGACTGTGTGACAGGTACTGCTCGTAAAGCCTATGAAATACACGTGATCCGAGGTTGCCACCTGGCACGTGATCCGATGATAACGCCCTAAATGTTGCAGCTATAAATATTAAGCCACCTCCATCTGAAGACGAATGAAAAAAGACAAGATAAGAAAGGAAGATCGAAATGCAGAGAGTGCCTCCACGATACAGAGAATAGAGAAGAAGAAAGAAAGAAGTGAGAAGAAGAAGAAGAAAGAAAGAAGAAGAAGAAGAAAGAAGAGACAGAGAGAGAGCCTGCGAAAGAGAAGAAAAAGAAGAATGAGAAGAAGAGAGAGCTAGAGTGATAGAAGCTTCAACTGAAGATCTGTTCCTGCTGGACCGTGGATCAAATCCAGGCCAGCCAGCTCTTGCGAGAGCCACAGTCTGATTTCTTATTTCTCCAGCTTTCTGTTGCTGCGGTTTTTATTTTTCCTTTTTTAACAGTCACTTGTTGTTCTTCCGATTGCCCTGTTGGGGATCGGGTTCCTCCTGTGGACTCAGGAGAAGGGAGATCTTGTGTCTTCGGTTTGCAAGTAGCTGGGTGCTACTTGTGGTTAGTTCCCTCCGGTTGGGAGGAAGGGAGGTCCGAGACCTCTAGGTTGGCTTTGACAGGGTGTCATTGGTAGGTTACCCTCCGGTTTGGAGGAAGGGAGGTTTGGTCCTCCGGTTCTGGGCTTGTGGGTAGCAAGTCCAGGGGTTCCCTCCTGGTCTGGAGGAAGAGAGACCGTGTGTCTCTAGTTTCCATGTGGCTGGGAGTCACTGGGGTGTCCCTCTGGTTGCGAGGAAGAGGGGAGGTTGTTCCCCTGGTCAAGCTGTTTGGCAGCATTTGTTGCAGACTGAGTCTGCTGTGCTAGTGTTACTAGTGGAAGCCTCACTCCGGTTGGGAGTGAGGGGTGGACGTAGGTCCTGTTGGATTTTTGTGACTTCCCTAGTGTTTTGATGATGAGCATCACTATGTTAAATATTGTCATTTTTAATCAGTTATCATGAGTAATGTTATGCATTCGAACTTTCCATGATTAACAGGAAAAACTGCTATGAGATAATACCCTGCATGTCCGTACTGTTCCTTTCATACTTCGTGTTGGTTGTGTTCACTTCACTTCGTGTTGTCTTTTTGTACATCGTGTTGTTCCAACTATGTTTGTTGGTTGTCTTCGTGTCATTATTTGTTCCATCGCGTGCTGAACACTGCAGCACCTCGTGCTGCTTTCTGTACCACCTCGTTTCGCTCCATCTGTGTCACCCCTATGTCTTCGAGTCTTATGTTCATTCCAAGTCTATACAGCCTCATCTTTACCTTCGTTCCAAGCCAAAGTCTACACATTGTCTTAGCGTCATGCATCAGTCTTCAAAGTCCATACAATGCACTGTAGCATGTTCGAAGCTAAGTCCATACATTGGTTTTAGCTTCCTAGTCTGTACATTGGCCTTCAAGCTTTCCAAGTCTATTCATTGGCAGCTGAACTTTGAAGTCTATACATTGGTCTTCACTTCAAGTATGTACAGCCATTGTCTTGCCAAAGTATATACGTTGTGAACCCTCAAGTCTATACATACTTTGCCTTGTTCAAGTCTATACATCGTCCAGTTCTTTGGCAAGTCTATACCTTGTGAAAGTCCATACATTCGATTGCGTTGCCTTGAAGCGGTTCCAAGTCTATACATCCAGTTGAACGCAAAGTCTTCACATCGCCTCATCATATGAAGGCTGTACGTTGCAAGTGTCCTTCTTGTTTTGTGACCACACTTCGTGTCAGTTTCTGTTTTCATGTCGTCCTCATCTTCGAGTTGTTCGTTAGTTCGAGCAATCTTGTATTCGAGTCGTGTTTTATGTCTTCGTGTTATCTTTTGTGATTTATGTCTTCGTGTTGCTTCCTTCTATCCTCGTCCAGGTTTCCTCTGATCGCGTGTCTTACTACCATTTTTATTCCGTGCTATTTCCTTTTTACCTCGTGTTGTTCTCATCTGACATCGTGTCGTTCTCTTTGTAGTGTCAGCTTTATTATTGTGTATCTCGTGTCGTTCTCTTTCTACCTCGTGTTGTTTTCATCTGACCTCGTGTCATTCTCTCCTTGTCTCGTACTATAATAATCTTGTTTATCTCGTGTCGTTCTCAGTAAAGTGCATCTCGTATTGCTATCACATACCTCATGCAGTTTTAGTTCTTGTGGCCCTGAGTTTTAATGGTTTTTAATTCTTTGCAGGAGAGGAAGAAAAATAAAAAGAAGAAGGTGGTCCGAGGAAGAACATTCACCGGTGTCTGGGCTGCACGTGATCCGATACTAAAGGAACCAATGCTATAAGGGCACGTGGCAAGAAGGCCTTGGATCGAGCGCGGGAAGCACACGCCTTGCATTTACCGTCCTGATCGCTTATAAAAGCACTGCCTCATCATCTACCAAAAGGCGGAGCTCTGAGGTTACAGTAAAAAAATTTTGAGTGAGAGCAGAAGACAAAGAGCCTCCCTGAGAAACTAGAGTGTTCCAGTTGAGAGAGAAGAGAGAGTAGGAGAGTGATCAGAAGATGGGTATTGACTTACGGATCAAATCCGAAGTCTACTGCTCAGTTTGAGCTACATTGTTTCCAGTTTCTGAATTTTGGATTCCTTCTTTCGTGTTTTCGTTTCTTATATGTTTTTCCTTCTTGATTGAGAGTTCTCTGTGTTACCTCCTGGTGTTCAGGGGAAGAGAGAGACGTGTTCTCTCTGGTTTACTTGTAACAGAGGTTGCAGTATTGTTCCCTCTCGTAGAAGAGGTGTTCCCTCTGGGATTCAGAGGAAGAGAGACCTTGGTCTCTAGTTCTAGTGACTGCAGATCACTAGTGTTCCCTCCGGTTGGAGGAAGAGGAAATTGTTTCCTGGTTTCTAGGGACTTGACGTCCTTAGGGTTCCCTCCGGGTCTGGAGGAAGAGGGGAGGATGTTCCCCTGGTGAAGCTGTGAATCAGCCGTTGTCGCAGACTGAGTCTGCTTTGCTAGCAGGTGCTAGTGGAAGCCTCACTTCGATTTGAAGTGAGGGGTGGACATAGGCAGACTGGAGATCTGACCGAATCACCTTAAAAACCTCTGTGTACTCGTGTGATTGTCTGTGGTGGTTTTTGTGGTGTGCCTTCTATCCACTCGAGTTATTGTCCGCACTGCGATTTTTGTTGGTTCAACTCTGAGATTGCTTGTTTTCAGTGAATCATTCTTCAGTAATTTTTAATCGGTTGAAAACAGTGATCTATTCATCCCCTCCCCTTCTAGATCACTTTATATTTCTCGTATCACTTGGTATCAAAGCGGGTATTTCCCAATATGTGGGCCAACGGCCAGGGAAACGGATCCGCTGGTCCTCGCAGCTACATTGCTGAAGGGCAGTCAATCACCCGTCCCCCTTTCTTCGATGGTAATAACTATTTCTTTTGGAAGAACAGGATGGAAGTCTTTATCAGGGCCCAAAGCCACAAGCTCTGGAGAGTAATTACAGATGGTCCGTACCAACTTCCACCGAACGAAGACATGTGGACAGAGGAACAGGTTAAACTTTCTGCACTGAATTGGACAGCTCTTAGCATCATACAGTGCGCCGTCCACCCGGAAGAGTACTTGAGGATTTTAGTGTGCAAGACTGCAAAGAAAATGTGGGATGAATTGTAGTTAATTTATGAGGGCACATCTCAAGTGAAAGCTACCAAGATCAATATGCTTACAACTCAGTATGAGTTGTTTAAGATGAAGCCAGAGAAGTCGATCACAGAAATGTATGCTAGATTGTCTGTGATCATCAATAGTCTGAGAGGATTTGGAAAGGAGATTTAGCAAGAAGATATTGTCAGGAAGATCCTTAGGTCTCTAACTCCCATCTGGGATACTAAGGTGACCGTCATAGAGGAATCTAGAGATTTATCCACCATGTCAGTAACCCAGCTGATTGGGTCTCTCATGACCCACGAAATGAACTTCAGACAAGGGAATGATGGACATGACAGAAAGGGAAAGAATATTGCTTTGAAAGTCTCACGACATACTAAGAAGAGCAGCAGCAGCAGCAGTGGTGGCAGCAGCGAAGACTCTGACGGATTCTCAGACCTGGACAAGGGCGAGCAGGCCATGCTCACCAGCCAATTCAGAAAGTTCTTGAGAACTAAAGGGAAATTCTATAGGAGAAAGAGATTTAATGCTTCAAGGAAGTCTCCTGAACGAGAACTTGAGAAGAACCGATTTGTTAAGAAAGTTACATGCTACCATTGTCAGAAACCCGGTCACATGAAAAGTGAATGTCCAGAGCTGCAAGCTAAGGCTCCCGGATACCAGAAGAAGATGGTGCACAAGAAGAAGAAAGCCATGCTGTGCACATGGAGCGACGAGGAGGAGGATCCAGAAGCCACCTCGTCCAGTGAAGGTGAAGAGAAGACTTGCCTCATGGCCAACCATGAGGAAGAGGTAACGAACTTATTTGAGAATTTTACTTTGGATGATTGGGAGGACGCCTATGGAGACCTGTTAGCTAAATATAATTTTCTAACCAAGGAGCACAGAATGCTTAAACGAAAGTTTCACTCTGTTTCTGAGGAACACTCTATTGCTACTACGGACAACATGAAAACCAAGGAGATGGCCATTGAGCTAGTTCAGGCTAGAAGTGAGATCGAGAAGTTTAGAATGGAAAGAGAGGAAAATCTAGTTAGGATGAATGAGCTGAAGAGTAAAATTGAAGAGAGTAAAAAGGAGTTTAGACTGATTGCAGAAAAATATGAGGTGGTTAGAAAAGTTAATCAGGAACTCCAGGACCAATGTAATGAACTTCAGAAGGAGATTGAGGACAAAGGAAAAATACTAGAAAAATTTACAGAGGGGAGAAACAATCTGGATGCCCTTCTGGGGTCGAGGGTAAACTTCAACAGGGAGGGATTAGGATACAATCCCACAAGTAAAAATCCCTTTGAATTCAAAACTGTCACGTTCTGCCCCGCCAAGGGCAAAGAAAAATTGGAAACCCCATCCAGTTCCAAATCTGTCTCTACATTGAAGGTTTCGACCAGCAAATCTATTCAATCCACTGGTCAGCAAGCTAAGTCAGGAAATCCTGAGACTAGAACTGTTCCTGTGCAACAGTTGTGGAACAAAGGTTTTCACACGACCATTCCTATTGATGTCACTTGAAGGGTGAACAGTTTCGCTAAGAAAGGTCAGCATGATAGTTATCAAGGAAAGCATGCGAACATGCATCACCTTCAGTACAATTTTCATTTGAATAAAAATGGTTACATGAATTATGCTCAGCACACACGTGTCTCCTCTAAGAGGCCAAACAACAATTTCTCTGCTCGGAAACAGCATAATTTTAATAGGAATAGGTTCATTCAACACCCACTGAGAAATGCCAAGAAGGAAGAATTAATCTACATGAAATCACTGAAAAGAACAGTAAAACAAATGTTGGTTCCTAAGTGTGATTTGGATAAATTGAAAACTGTCCTTGGACCCAATTTGAATTTGGTCCCACATTACTTTGTTTGAACTCTCGCAGGTTAGCCTGGCAGCCCAGCATAACAAGTGGTATCTTGACAGGTGCTGTAGCAGGCACATGACAGGAGACCGGTCCAAATTTAGCAAACTAAAAATGAAGTTTGGGGGCTTAGTCAAATTCGGTGGAAATAACAGAGGAAGAATAATTAGAATTGGTACAGTTGGTAAGTCCTCTACTAACTCCATTGAAGATGTGTATCTTGTAGAAGGACTTCAGCACAACTTGATAAGTATAAGTCAACTCTGTGACAAAGGACACAAGGTACTCTTTGACCACAATTCCTGTACTGTTTTTGAGCTGAATTCAGATAACGTCATGTTCAAAGGTCATAGAGTAAACAATGTATACATCGTAGACCTGGATGATAATCCTGAAACTCACTTGTGTATGTCTGCTAATTCTGAACAGGTTGCGTTTGACTGGCATAGGCGTCTAGGCCATGCTAGTTTGTCTACAATGAATAAACTGTCTAAGCATAACCTAGTTAGAGGTTTGCCCCGAATAAGATTTCAGTTAGGGTCCAAGCTATGTGATGCTTGTGCACAAGGTAAACATACTCGTGCAGTTTTTAAGTTGAGAACTGAGAGTCTTTCATCTAAACCGCTGCAGCACTTGCACATGGATCTCTTTGGTCCTACTCGCATACAAAGTTTGTCAGGTAAGAGATATGGATTAGTCATTGTTGATGACTTCACTAGATTTTCTTGGTTGTTTTGTTTAGAAAATAAAAATGATGCCTTTGTTCACTTTGAAGAACTTTTCAATAAAATCAAATTGCAAGGTGAACATAATATCATTACAATTCAGTCTGACCATGGAGGAGAGTTTGAGAACTCTTCATTTTCTGAATTTTGCTCAAGAGAAGGAGTGACTCACAAATTCTCTTCTCCCAGGACACTGGAGCAGAACGGAATTGTTGAGAGAAGAAACAGGTCAATAATTGAAATGGCCAGGACTATGCTGATTGAGAGTGGACTTCCAAGGAGATTTTGGGCTGAAGTTGCGAATACTGCATGCTACATTCTAAACCGAGCCTTGGGAAGACCTACTCATAGGAAAACTCCTTATGAACTTCTTAAGGGTAAGCAGCCAAACATTTCTTACTTTAAAGTTTTTGGCTCCAAATGTTTTATTCACAATAATGGTAATAATGGTTTGGACAAATTTGAAGCTAGAAGCTCTCCTGGAATTTTTCTCGGATATTCAGAAACCTCAAGGGCTTACAGAGTTTTCAATAAAGATGATCAAACTGTTGAAGAAACACCGCATGTAGTGTTTGATGAAAATGATTTCTCTAACAAAGTGATGGATGATGACAGGGAGCCATCTAATGAGGGAGATTTCTTGGAGAGAATTGAAGAAGAAGAGATGCAGCCAGCTGCTCAACCAGAAAACTCACAGCAAGAAGGAGCAGCTGAGGTAGGTGAACCCTCAAGTGAGATAATATTTCACAAAGACAACCCTAGTGATAATGTCATAGGCAATTTGCATGATCTTCCTAGGACAAGGTCTCATTTTAGAATTGTCCAAGAACAGGACTTAGCTGCATTGGTATCTCAGGTGGAACCCAAATCTGTGGAAGAAGCCTTAAATCATGATTCTTGGGTATCCACCATGTGTGAGGAATTAAATCAATTTGAGAAAAATATTGTATGGGAACTAGTTCCCAGACCTGATAACACTCATGTCATTGGCACTAAATGGATTTTCAAGAATAAAGTTGATGAGAATGGAGCTATTTCTAGAAACAAAGCAAGACTTGTAGCTCAAGGCTACAGTCAGAAATTTGGTGTGGATTTTGATGAATCATATGCCCCAGTGGCTAGGATGGAAGCTATAAGAATTCTGCTTGCATTTGCATGCTCTAGGAACATTCGGCTGCAGTAGATGGATGTCAAAAGCGCATACTTAAATGGAGTATTGAAGGAAGAGGTATATGTTGAACAACCTTCAGGTTTTAATTTCTCTGTTCAGCCTAACATGGTTTTTAGGTTGAATAAAGCCCTTTATGGATTGAAGTAGGCTCCCCGCGCCTGGTATGAGAGACTTTCTGAATTCCTCTTGAGCAAGGGCTACACTCGAGGTAAGGTTGACCAAACCCTCTTCACCAAAAATCTCGGAAAAGATTTAATAGTGGTCCAGGTATATGTTGATGATATCATCTTCGGATCTAACAATTCAAAATTATGTAAAGAATTTTTTGAATCTATGTCTCATGAATTTGAAATGAGTTTAGTTGGCGAACTAAAGTATTTTCTTGGGCTGCAGGTCAAACAAATGGAGAATGGTTGTTTCATAAATCAAACCAAGTATACTCTGGAGATGCTGAAAAGGTTTGGAATGACCAACCTCAAGACTATCTCAACACCCATGGGCACCAACTCCTCACTGGATTCAGACGAAAAAGGTAAAGAGGTGGATGCTAAATTATATAGAGGTATGATCGGTTCACTCCTCTACTTAACAGCATCCAGGCCTGACATTCAATTTAGTGTAGGGATGTGTGCCAGATACCAGTCTAGGCCTACTGAATTGCATTTGGCAGCTGTAAAAAGAATCTTTAGATACTTATCTACTACCCATGATCTAGGTCTTTGGTATTCTGCATCATGTAGTTTAGATCTCATTGCATATACAGATGCAGATTATGCAGGATGTAAATTGGATAGGAAAAGTACTAGTAGTCACTGCGAATTTTAGGAGGGTGCCTAGTCTCTTGGGGATCCAAGAAGCAACACTCTGTGGCTCTTTCTACTGCTGAAGCTGAGTATGTGGCAGCAGGGAGCTGTGGCACACAGGTTATATGGATAAAACACCAGCTTCTGGATTACTCAGTTGAGCTCGGTTGCACTTCCATCTTTTGTGACAATACTAGTGCAATAAACATTGCAAAGAATCCTGTACTTCATTCTCGAACTAAACACATCGAAATCAGGCATCATTTTATTCGAGATGAAGTAGCTAGGAAGACCTTTGAATTGATCCATGTTGGCACTAACTCACAAATTGCAGATATTTTCACTAAGCCACTGGATACTGAAAAATTTAGCACATTGCGCAGAGAATTAGGTATTTACAGAATTTCATGATTGAATAATTGATCTCTAAATAATCTGTCATGTGCTCTTGTGCTTATCTATACTCATTGTCTGTTGCTGAAAATAACCTCATTATGGGTGTTTGCTGATTCACTCGTACTGATTGATACCACCTTGTTTTCTTTGAGGTGTTTTGAGGTTTGTCTTGGTTAAGTCTGAGTTGGAGTCAAGGTCTCATGGGGAGCTAGATTAATAATAGGAGTCATGCTCTTTTGGCCAAATCTGAACATACTTTGAATGGACTTTTGCTGACCTTATAATTTCAGCTGTTAGTCCCACTGAGATCAAAATCTGAATTCAGGACTATCTTCTTACACTGTAACTGACTTCTGATCTAGCCAGTACAGCATACCTACTTAGTCGAGTTAAGTCCAAAATGAGGTATATAGTGCTTTTGTCTGAAAAACTTTGGAGCTGGTGTATTGTTCTCAAACTGAATCAAGACTAATTTACAAGGTTTCAAGTGCAGTTTAATGAAAAATTCATGAAAGAAGTTTTAACAACCTTGTTAACTGTTCATTGAGAAACTGGACTTTCATCAATGAAGTGAAAGAATCCCATGTCATGAGATGGCAGTATAAATCAAGCGTAATTAGCTGTCTTGATCATACAGAGCTATGGTACATATCTGGTTAGTAACTGGGGTGTCTGGCCTCTGGTAAAGGTGTCACCTTAATGTCAACACCAGTTAGAATACTATCTCTGTCCTCTTGTCAGAAGGGGTAATGTGGTCTTGCCACCAAGTAACTGGGGATTCCTACCTCTAAACAAGGTGTCTCCTTAATGTCAAAGGTGTACTTGACAGATTTACCTTTGATCTTGACCATCTTTGAAAAATTTTCTCCCTCTTAATATCAAGATTCTGTTCACTTGGCATTTAGGTCTGAGTTTGTTTGTTTTCAATACCACAGGTCTTTATTTTCCTGACTTCCTTGCTTTATACTCTCGGAGTAAAGACTTACTCTGACCATACTGGTATCTTGTACCTTACTTGCTTAGAATCTGGTTTTGTGTATGGAGCGGATCTTCATTCACCATTTTGCACACAGTCTGACTAACTGTTCCTCAAAATCCTCACATAAAATTAATGGCTTTCTTAATTGCCTAAACATCTCAATAACTTTCCTTTATCAACCATACTATCTATTGTTTTCTCTCCACTGTCAGCAAATTTCTTTTCGTGATATCTTCAGACCTGCCCCTAGTTTTGATGATGTCAAAGGGGGAGAGTGTTTGCTTGTGTTTTGCTGAGGGGGAACGAAAGATAAGTGCCCTGAGTTATCTAGTCAGAGGAAGACAGTTGTTGTGTTCAGGGGGAGCTCTTGGTATAGGGGGAGCTCTTGGTATCTAGTCAGAGGAAGACAGTTGTTGTGTTCAGGGGGAGCTCTTGGGAGTCGTCAGAGGAGGCGAGTGTGTTGTGTGTCTGCATTGCTTATCCTCACAGCTTATCTTCACATAATCTCATTGCACTTCATCTCTGTTATTTAATATAGTGTTGCCATCATCAAAAAGGGGGAGATTGTTGGATTTTTGTGACTTCCCTAGTGTTTTGATGATGAGCATCACTATGTTAAATATTGTCATTTTTAATCAGATATCATGAGTAATGTTATGCATTCGAACTTTCCATGATTAACAGGAAAAACTGCTATGAGATAATACCCTGCATGTCCGTACTGTTCCTTTCATACTTCGTGTTGGTTGTGTTCACTTCACTTCGTGTTTTCCTTTTGTACATCGTGTTGTTCCAACTATGTTTGTTGGTTGTCTTCGTGTCGTTATTTGTTCCATCGCGTGCTGAACACTGCAGCACCTCGTGCTGCTTTCTGTACCACCTCGTGTCGCTCCATCTGTGTCACCCCTATGTCTTCGAGTCTTATGTTCATTCCAAGTCTATACAGCCTCATCTTTACCTTCGTTCCAAGCCAAAGTCTACACATTGTCTTAGCGTCATGCATCAGTCTTCAAAGTCCATACAATGCACTGTAGCATGTTCGAAGCTAAGTCCATACATTGGATTTAGCTTCCTAGTCTGTACATTGGCCTTCAAGCTTTCCAAGTCTATTCATTGGCAGCTGAACTTTGAAGTCTATACATTGGTCTTCACTTCAAGTATGTACAGCCATTATCTTGCCAAAGTATATACGTTGTGAACCCTCAAGTCTGTACAGACTTTGCCTTGTTCAAGTCTATACATCGTCCAGTTCTTTGGCAAGTCTATACCTTGTGAAAGTCCAAACATTCGATTGCGTTGCCTTGAAGCCGTTCCAAGTCTATACATCTAGTTGAACGCAAAGTCTTCACATCGCCTCATCATATGAAGGCTGTACGTTGCAAGTGTCCTTCTTGTTTTGTGACCACACTTCGTGTCAGTTTCTATTTTCGTGTCGTCCTCGTCTTCGAGTTGTTCGTTAGTTCGAGCAATCTTGTATTCGAGTCGTGTTTTATGTCTTCGTGTTATCTTTTGTGATTTATGTCTTCGTGTTGCTTCCTTCTATCCTCGTCCAAGTTTCCTCTGATCGCGTGTCTTACTACCGTTTTTATTCCGTGCTATTTCCTTTTTACCTCGTGCTGTTCTCATCTGACTTCGTGTCGTTCTCTTTGTAGTGTCAGCTTTATTATTGTGTATCTTGTGTCGTTCTCTTTCTACCTCGTGCTGTTTTCATCTGACCTCGTGTCATTCTCTCCTTGTCTCGTACTGTAATAATCTTGTGTATCTCGTGTCGTTCTCAGTAAAGTGCATCTCGTATTGCTATCACATACCTCATGCAGTTTTAGTTCTTGTGGCCCTGAGTTTTAATGGTTTTTAATTCTTTGCAGGAGAGGAAGAAAAATAAAAAGAAGAAGGTGGTCCGAGGAAGAACATTCACTGGTGTCTGGGCTGCACGTGATCCGATACTAAAGGAACCAATGCTATAAGGGCACGTGGCAAGAAGGTTCTGGATCGAGCGCGGGAAGCACACGCCTTCCATGCACCGTCCTGATCGCTTATAAAAGCACTGCCTCATCATCTACCAAAAGGCGGAGCTCTGAGGTTACAGTAAAAAAATTTTGAGTGAGAGCAGAAGACAAAGAGCCTCCCTGAGAAACTAGAGTGTTCCAGTTGAGAGAGAAGAGAGAGCAGGAGAGTGATCAGAAGATGGGTATTGACTTACGGATCAAATCCGAAGTCTGCTGCTCAGTTTGAGCTACATTGTTTCCAGTTTCTGAATTTTATATTCCTTCTTTCTTGTTTTCATTTCTTATATGTTTTTCCTTCTTGATTGAGAGTTCTCTGTGTTACCTCCTGTTGTTCAGGGGAAGAGAGAGACGTGTTCTCTCTGGTTTACTTGCAACAGAGGTTGCAGTATTGTTCCCTCTCGTAGAAGAAGTGTTCCCTCTGGGATTCAGAGGAAGAGAGACCTTGGTCTCTGGTTCTAGTGACTGCAGATCACTAGTGTTCCCTCCGGTTGGAGGAAGAGGAAATTATTTTCTGGTTTCTAGGGACTTGACGTCCTTAGGGTTCCCTCCGGGTCTGGAGGAAGAGGGGAGGATGTTCCCCTGGTGAAGCTGTGAATCAGCCGTTGTCGCAGACTGAGTCTGCTTTGCTAGCAGGTGCTAGTGGAAGCCTCACTTCGATTTGAAGTGAGGGGTGGACGTAGGCAGACTGGAGATCTGACCGAACCACCTTAAAAACATCTGTGTACTCGTGTGATTGTCTGTGGTGGTTTTTGTGGTGTGCCTTCTATCCACTCGAGCTATTGTCCGCACTGCGGTTTTTGTGGGTTCAACTCCGAGATTGCTTGTTTTCAGTGAATCATTCTTCAGTAATTTTTAATCGGTTGAAAACAGTGATCTATTCATCCCCTCCCCTTCTAGATCACTTTATATTTCTCGTATCAGGTCCTTGGACCGAACCACCTAAAAATCTCTTGAGCAGTGGTTTATTTGTGTGTTTGCTTCCGCTAGATGATTGATTAGGAGCGCTCCAAGTGTCTCTTCATTTGTTCAATTGAATTAGTTTCTATTCTGGTATTGTGTTTAGCTTCCGAGGTTTTAATTGGGTGATATTCCTAGCAGGATACATTCACCCCCCCTCTGTATCCAGGGCTTGCACCCTAACAATTGGTATCAGAGCGGTTCTCTGATTGATCAGATCTAACGATCTGCAGAGGATCCTGTTGTCCCTTGGTGCATTTTTGTTTCTACCCTTTACTGCATTAATCTAGATGCCGATTTATTCAATGGGTTCTCCACCGGTTTTCAATGGCTCTAACCTTAACTTATGGATTAGCAGTCTTCACAATTATGTGAAAATGATTAATCCGGATCTGTGAAAGTTAATTTCACAAGGTCCCCACAGATTGCCAAAGGAAAAGTCCAAATGGACTAAAAGTCACAAGTCAAAATATGGAGAAAATCAGAAAGCCTTTAACCTGATGAGAGCAGCTACTGACAAGGCTCTACATTCTTGTTTTTATGAATGCAGGTCCGCTAAGGACATTCTGGATCAACTGAAGCTAGTTCAGAGGATGAATGAGGATAACTGCATGATGGCTGACGAGAGCAACCATAGCAGTGATCAAGAGGAATTCCAAGATGCTGAAGAGGTAATCATCCCCTTCTCTAGCTTCACTTTAGATGACTGGGTAGATGCCTATGCTTATCTGTTTCACTCCCATGAAAAAATGAGTAAGAGGTATAGAAGACTGAAAAAGAAGCTGGAAAAACTAGGAGGTGAAAATCTTGAAACTCTGAAAACTAAAAATGAAATATTTAGAAGACAGATAACAGAGTTTGATTCTATTAGTTCAGACTTAGATCATTTCAAATCTGAAAAACAATCTCTTATGAAACAAGTTGGTCTACACAAAAAGGAGAGTCAAGAGCTTGTTTGTGAAATTGCTGAACTAAAGGAAAGGTTTAGCTTAGTTGATCAGTCTCACAAAAATGATATTATTCAAAATGAAAAATTGGTGAGAGAATTAGAATGTGTCAACTCTGAATTGGAAAAAATGAAATCTGCAAATGAAATACTCAATAATCAGCTCAAGGAATTTGAACTCAAATCAACAAATCTTGAAAAAGAAAATAGATTGATTTCTGAAAAACTAGAGGCTGATAGAATAATGAATCTAGAGATTCAGAAAAATCTCAACAAACCTCAATCTGAGAAACAACAGGAAAACTTTTATGAATGTCAGTCTTCCTTAGATGATTGGATGTTTGATGATGATCTCCTAGAGAAAAACAGGAAATTGAAAGAGGAAATCAACAAGCTGAATCATCTAAACAACCAACTGTCAGATAGGCTATTGACAATTGAAAAAGGCAAGGGTGTGAGCATGAATAATTCTGATAGGTTGGTGGATGCAGAACAAGAAATTGAGAGTCTAAAAACCATCAACTTAATGTTAAATGGAAATGTCAGTTGCAGTGAATAGAAAATAGCTGGATATGAGCTTAATATCACATCCCTTCAACAAGAAGTTGATGATCTTTACAAGTCCTTATCTGAAACTGACAAGGAAATAGAATTAAAACAGGAAGTAGAAAAACTTAAAAGTCTGAATGATGCCTTGCATCAACAAGTAATTTCCTGTGAAACTGATTTGTCCAAATATGAAGCTAAAATTGCTGATTTGAATTTTGAGATTAAAGATTTGAAAAATTCTCTATCAAAATTTGTCAAAGGTAAGGACAATTTGAATAAGCTTCTTCGAAAGAGTGATAACTTTGAGAGAAAGGGACTGGGCTATAGTCCTACAAATAAAAGGAGTAATGAGAATGAAACATCTACTGTTTTTGTCAAAGCCACGAATCAGAACACAACCTCTGCTCCTTCTGTCTTCAAATTCACTGCACAAAAATCCACTGTGAAACCCAAAAATGTGGAACAAAATCAAAAATTGAAGAAGGGTGAAACTTCACATAAGAAGGATAAAGACACTCATGTTATTATAAAGAAGGCTACACACAATTCACATGATCTCTCACACACTCATATTAAAAAGGGGTCATGTTATTATTGTGGGAAAGGAGGTCACATAATGGAAGATTGCAGATTGATGTTAAAGGATGAGCATACTAGTGGAACTTTACATTCAAGAAATCTTTCTGATAGAAACCATGCTGCTAGGAAGCCCGATGCTTCATGTTATTATTGTGGGAAGCATGGTCATCTCATGAATGATTGTTTTATCATGAAAGAAGATAATAAACTACATGCCAGGTCTTCCATGCACTTTCATGATCCATATGGATCTAAACACAATTCTAGTCAGCACATTGTGTGCTTCAACTGCAATAAGCCTGGGCACAAGGCTGCTGAGTGCTGGTTTAGATCTACTTAGGGTAAAAATGGTTTTCATAGAAGAAATTCTTTTACTTGCTCTCACTGTGGGAAGAATGGCCATACAGTCAAGAACTATTCGCATGTTCAGAAGAACACTGTTAACCCCTATGGTGTCAAATTCCCTGCAAAACCATTTGCAAGATTTTCATGCTATAACTGTGGGAAGCAAGGTCACAAATCTTCTGAATGTTGGCTGGTTAGGAATAAGAACCAAACTGCTCATGCATATAACAGAAAATCTTATAATCATGTTTATAAACCTCATGCTACTGTTACTATGCATCCTAAGAACCAGAAACCAGTCACATCATGTAGATACTGTGGAAAGTATGGTCACTCTATGGAAATTTGCTATCTGATGGATCATGATGACCATGCTGCTATGAATTTGCTTAGAACACCTGTTAGGGGTAAGGCAGGACCCAAAGTTGCTTGGGCCCCTGCAAGTTCAAAATGATCAATATTTTGCAGGTGTGCCTTGGATGCTGAAGAATAAAAAGGGGGAAATAAACCAAGGCACCCAAGTTGATAAAGCCCCATTAAGTTAAATTCTCTACACTTCTTGTTCTTAGAATAACTGCATAGCATGTTAAATCCGTCTTTGCATATCAACTCACCATCTACATTGTTAGATTTAATTTTCTAAACTCTCTTCCTACATGATTTGCATATTTAATGATAGACTGAATTTGCATATGCTGCCATTGAAAAATCTGATGCACTATCATGCACTTTGTAAGGGGGAGTTTGTCTAGTCTCATGCATTGTCTTCATGTCATATAGGTTGATTCTGTGTTTTTAGATAGGGGGAGTAAATGCATAGCATATCACTCATTTTGAAAAAAAAAAGGGGGGGGGGGGGTGATACATTGCATATAGACAGGGGGAGCTTGCTTAATCTCTTCAGCTGTCTTTATCTGAACTCTACCTGTCCACCTATCTGATTCATCCTGTCATATCTGTGTTACCAGTGATTTCAACATCAAATGATCTCTCTTGACTATTTTTGAAGTTCTCATAATCTGAATTTATACCTTATTGATATCTGTCTGCCTCTCCTAACTCTGCTGAAGGAGAGTTTCACTTCAATCCAGTCAATTCTGAACTTCTTTGCTCAAGGGCAGATTCTTTGCTGAAATTTTTCAGAATCTATGCTGTTTGTTGAAATATCAGTCAGCTCACTTGAATTACTAAGCTGAGATATGAAGTAAACCTTCAGTCTGAATACTACTTCATGAAAGTTAAAACATCTTTAATGAGAAACCTTCCATTATACATGCTTAAGAACATTTGTTAACTGGAACTGGTTTAAGTCTTATGTACTCCTGTTTGGACACAAGGAACTTGGAAATATCTGATTCAATCTCTTAATAAACTTTAACTGTCTGCTTCATGTAAATTCATGTAAGAGCTTCTGACATCTGCAAAGTTGATATCCTTGTCTATGTTGACTGAGATATATTGTGTACTTGTTCTGAATCATGGACAGAGCAATAACTGTGGTTACTGAGAAACCTGTCCAAAGGATTGTGTCATGAAGTACCATGGTTAACTCTGCTTAAAGAGATGATTGAAAATACTGTGAAATTTGGCAGAGCAATGGCATTGTTGTATTGAGTAACTGGGGATTCTGGCATCTAATCAAGGTGTGTCCTCATGCCAAAGATACTTCCAATGCTACCTCTGTTCTCCAAAATGGGAGAAGCAATACGGTTGTCACACTGAGCAACTGGGGATTCGGGCCTCTGATCAAGGTGTCTCCCCATGTCAAAAGGTGTTGATAAACCAAAATTGTTCATTTAAAAAGAAAATTATGAACTAGTGAAAATCAATTTCTGAAAGAACAATGTAAAATTCTGTTGCATTCTCTTATGTATCTCTTAAAACTGTCATGGAAAGTAAACTAAGTAAGATGGAAGTTGGTTGAACTAGAATTTTATATGAGCCTGTAGTTCCTTTTTATTAAGAGCTGGTTCAGATATGAGTACAATTCTTTTGAAAAAACTTGTTTACATCATTCTTAAACCATATCTGAAAATCAAGGTTTCATAAGCCTTTATAATGGAGGTCTCTAGAACTTAAAAATTCTGTTCTATGAAGTTAGTATCTGCTGAAAAGTTCAATATCTCAATTTTCACTAACTGATGAATCTGCTCATCCTATGGCTCTTTATCACTGTGTTTTGATTCAGTGGTATTAGACTGGTTGTCATTTTTTGAGAAGCACTTCCCTCAGTTTATCATGTGTACTTGCAGTTTTTGGATAACCAGAGTTCATCCTTGTGGATTTCTCTTGCATCATAGATCATAAGGGCAAGATTCTCTGGTCTGTCTGAGAGACTATCTGCATAAGGGGACAATGTGCTAGATTGTCTGATCATGTTGTTTGTCAGCATTAGCTCTATATCTTCTGCCATGTCAAAGGGGGAAGAATTGCATTTCTTGTTGCATCTGATTTTTTGCATTTACCCCTTCCCATGGTTCATCTTGATTATACCAAATGAGGGAGATTGTTTGCCAAAAAGGAGGAGATTTTCATTCAATCATTGCATGCTGGCTTCTTTTGATCATCTCTAACTAATGACTTTTTGCTGAAACTCTTAAAGGGGGAGAATTCTGATGACCTTTTATACATGCTTTAATTTCTCTCTATTTCATTTTTTTGATGAAGGCAAAGGGGGAGAAGAATCTAATCTGAGTCAGTGTAACTCATAGTGTTGCCATCATCAAAAAGGGGGAGATTGTTGTGTCCCTGTGTGGTTTTGATGATGGCTGACACACCATGAGTAACACTGATTCAATGATGGCTGACACACCATGAGTCACACTGATTTGATGATGGCTGACACACCATGAGTCACACTGATTTGATGATGGCTGACACACCATGAGTCACACTGAGTGCGTTGACGCAGTTGGAGATTGGGTTGACGCATTGGCTGTCTGTTCACTAGCTGCGTTGACGCTACAAGGACACTGCGTTGACGCAGTAGTTGCTGGTTTACTTGCTGCGTTGACGCAGTGGATCAACTAGGTTGACGCCATGCTGCCTTTGTCTATTTTTTGTATGGATGTCTATACATTGCACAGCATTCTCCAACTCTATACATCGCTCGCTCTATCAGCCTTTCATCTCAGAGTCTGTACACTGTCTCTTTGCTCAAGCATCACATCGTAAAGTCCGTACAACGTTCAAGTCTATACATCGGTTGCTTTAAATCTGGATGATCAAGTCTGCACATTGGGGGCTTTTCCTACGTTTGGCCAAGTCTATACATTCATAGCTTTTCCCTACGTTCTGGCCAAGTCTATACAGCCTCATCTTTACCTTCGTTCCAAGCCAAAGTCTATACATCGTGGCCTTGAACCTTCAAGTCTGTACATTGTTGCCTTGAAGCCGTTCCAAGTCTATACAACGCCCAAGTCTGTACAGCCATTAGTGAACCCTCCAAGTCTATACATCCAGTTGAACGCAAAGTCTACACATCGGCCTGTAGCCTACTTAGCTGAAGTTTGTACAGCGTCCGTTGTCTAGAGTTCTTGAACTCTGTACATCGGACTGCTTCTTTCAAAGTCTATACATAGGCTTCACTCATTCAAGTCCATACATCCACAGTGGAACTTCCAAGTCTGTACAATGCTGAAGCCTTCGCAAGTCTGTACACTGCTTGAACCACCAAGTCTGTACACCGCTTCAAGTGCTTCAAGTCTATATAGCCTGCCTTCACGTTCAGACTCTATACATCGTTCCTCAAAGGCTAAGTGTATACATCCGTCAAATGCCTCGAAGTCTATACACTGGTCTTCACTTGATGTCTTTATATTGGCTCAGACTTACCAAGTCTGTACACTGCCTTTGGGTTCCAAGTCTATACACTCCCTCAGTGTACATACTTATTCATTTGCTGTTTCAAAGTCCATACACTCGTTTCTAAGGCAAAGTCTATACAATCATCTTTGAGCATCAAAGTCTGTACAGCCTGTCTGTCTTCATGCGTTCTGTGCTTTTAGTGCGTTGACGCACTTGGCTGACTGCGTAGACACAATTGTGCGTCTTTCGCTTTCTATCTTGTTCACTGCGTCGACGCTGACACTGGATGCGTTGACGCATTGGCCAGCTGTCAAGGGCGTGAGCATCTCGCTTGAGGAGCTGAGGTGACGCTGCACGATGGAAGCGTTGACGCCTTGGGCTGATGTCCAAAGGTCTTTTGATCAACATCAAGTCTGTATAGCATGAAGTCTGTACACTGGTTTCTCTGGCACGTTAATACTAAAGTCTGTACACTCACTCTTTCACTAAGTCTATACACTCTATACTTCACATGAAGTCTGTACACACTTTGTTAAACAGCCTGAACCAAGTCTATACATCATCTGATATCTTCATATGACTGTGTGACAGGTACTGCTCGTGAAGCCTATGAAATACACGTGATCTGAGGTTGCCACCTGGCACGTGATCCGATGATAACGCCTTAAATGCTGCAGCTATAAATATTAAGCCGCCTCCATCTGAAGATGAATGAAAAAAGAGAAGATAAGAAAGGAAGATTGAAATGCAGAGAGTGCCTCCACGATACAAAGAATAGAGAAGAAGAAGAAGAAAGAAAGAAGAAGAAGAAGAAAGAAGAGACAGAGAGAGAGCCTGCGAAAGAGAAGAAAAAGAAGAATGAGAAGAAGAGAGAGCTAGAGTGATAGAAGCTTCAACTGAAGATCTGTTCCTGCTGGACCGTGGATCAAATCCAGGCCAGCCAGCTCCTGCGAGAGCCACAGTCTGATTTCTTATTTCTCCAGCTTTCTGTTGCTGTGGTTTTTGTTTTACCTTTTTAAATAGTCACTTGTTGTTCTTCCGATTGCCTTGTTGGGGATCGGGTTCCTCCTGTGGACTCAGGAGAAGGGAGATATTGTGTCTTCGGTTTGCAAGTAGCTGGGTGCTACTTGTGGTTGGTTCCCTGCGGTTGGGAGGAAGGGAGGTCCGAGACCTCTAGGTTGCCTTTGATAGGGTGTCATTGGTAGGTTACCCTCCGGTTTGGAGGAAGGGAGGTTTGGTCCTCCGGTTCTGGGCTTGTGGGTAGCAAGTCCAGGGGTTCCCTCCAGGTCTGGAGGAAGAGAGACCATGTGTCTCTGGTTTCCAAGTGGCTGGGAGTCACTGGGGTGTCCCTCCGGTTGCGAGGAAGAGGGGAGGTTGTTCCCCTAGTCAAGCTATTTGGCAGCATTTGTTGCAGACTGAGTCTGCTATGCTAGTGTTACTAGTGGAAGCCTCACTCCGGTTGGGAGTGAGGGGTGGATGTAGGTCCTTAGACCGAACCACCTAAAAATCTCTTGAGCAGTGGTTTATTTGTGTGTTTGCTTCCGCTAGATGATTGATTAGGAGCGCTCCAAGTGTCTCTTCATTTGTTCAATTGAATTAGTTTCTATTCTGGTATTGTGTTTAGCTTCCGAGGTTTTAATTGGCTGATATTCCTAGCAGGATACATTCACCCCCCCTCTGTATCCTGGGCTTGCACCCTAACACTCCGGCCCTCTCTTGAAGTGCCTCAGCGTCGACGAAGCCAACTGAGTGATCGAAGAAGTTCATGAAGGTCTGTGCGGAGCGCATTTAGGCGGCCCACCCGGCAGCGCGACTGCTCGGCCTACACACAACATTGTGACCGCTGCTAGCGTTTCGACCACTTGGTCCATCAGCCAGCAACGGAGCTCGTCACCCTAGCAGAGCCTTATCCTTTCGCTCGCTGGGGAATCGACATCCTCGGGCCGTTCCCTACGGCCCAGGCCCAGAAGAAGTTCATCATCGTCGCCATCGATTACTTCACTAAGTGGATCGAGGCCGAAGCCACAGCATGGATCACCGAGACAGTCGTCTAGAATTTCGTTTGGAAGTCGATCATCTATCGTTACGGCATCCCCAGGGTGATAGTAAGTGATAATGGTCGGCAATTTGATTCTCGTTATTTTTGAGATAGGTGCGCCGACCTTAACATTCGCAATCACTTCACTTCGGTCGCCCACCCTCAGGCTAACGGGCTGGTCGAAAATTCCAATAAGACTATCTTAAAAGGCATCATGACTAGACTTGACAAAGCCAAGGGCAGCTGGATTGAGGAACTGCCGAACATACTTTGGTCACACAGAATGACTCCCAGAATGGCAACCGGTGAAAGCCCCTTTCAGCTGGTATACGGCACAGAGGCCGTGATCCTGTTGGAGATTGGCAACCCCTCCCTCCGAGTCGTCTGCTTCTCGTCCGAGGCAAATGACCAGAAACTGCTCGAAAACCTCGACCTAGTTGATGAAGTCTGAGAGATTGCCAACATTAGAGCAACGGAATATCGATGCCGCCTCACTCGATACTACAATGCCAAAGTCTGAGATAGACACTTTCAGCCGGGAGACTTCATCCTCAGAAAAGCCGAAGCCTCTCGACCACTTGAGGCGGCGGGCAAGTTATCCCCTAATTGGGAAGGCCCCTACCGAGTGGTCAAGACACTCGGAAAAGGAGCATACCGTTTATCCACGATGGAAGGAGAGCTCATCCCTCGGACCTAGAACGCGACTACATTACGCAAGTTCTACTTCTGAGTATTGAGTATTATGCAAACGACATGAGATAAAACAAAAGGCTCCTTTCTTTTATTCAAACAACCCGCTTGTACATCAGGAAGGCCGAAGCCAAGAAAATACATGTCAAAAAAGCAAAAAACCCATCTGGCGCCGTCGTATGAGCCCATCGCTCGGCTGACTTGGATGACCTTCTTGCGTCCAGCCATTGACTCTGCCTCGTGTAGAAACTGGCTCGGATAAAGGATAGTCGACCCCGTTGGCTCGGGTAGATCGAGACAAAGGTGACAGAGGGATTAAGAAAGAGAAGGCTACCTTCCAAGTTGAACTTGGAAGAGAAGGGGGAGAGGGAATGCATATGAAAGCATCTTCCCTACCAACCTACCAACTCTTTGGAAGAAAGAGGGTGTAGGCACCCTCCGAAGAGTGAAAGAAAGGAGGAGCAGGGCAGAAGAGGGAAAAAGAGGCTGCGGGGGGGAGAAAGAAACCACCAGAGCTAGACGAGGAGACAGGGGAAGGCTGTGGACGTCGAAAAATGTCGATGATGATCATACGGCATGCACGTCTCGACACTCGAGAGCAAGCTGAAGATGAAAATGCCAAATAAACCTCATGCCTCGCCCGATCAGGATGAGGACTCGCTTGGTGGTCCGCTAGCCGATGAGGGAGCCCCTCGGGCGGAAGATACGGCCACAACTCTATAGACGGCCGTGCCGAGAGCCGAATCGAAGAAGAGTCGGGGACTCCGACACAGCCCGACGTGCACCGAAAGTCACGTAGAGTCTGGGACCGGGCCCCAAAGGCTGCGAATGGAACATTGTAGAGGTCATACATAGCAACCGGAACCTTCCGGGAATGTCGACATTCACAATGGCCGCGACTTCGAGAAGAATCCATTTAGTGCTTAAAACGGCACGAGGGGGGTTTAAAACGGCACGCCTTAAAACGGCGCGCCCCCCCTTTAAAACGACGCCCCCTTTTTTCCTTCTTTGGCTACACGGCGCGCCCCGAAGGCCCCTTTGATGCTTAAAACGGCGCCCCTTTGATGCTTAAAACGACGCCGCTTTGAATGTGGCACCGTTTTAACCCCCCTTTCTTTGTTTAGCTACACGGCGCGCTCGAGGCCTCCCCCTTTGATGCTTAAAGCGGCGCCCCTTTGAATATGGCGCCGTTTTAACCTCTTACTTCTATTCTCTGAAGCGCTTCCAGCGTGCAGTGAAGCCATCCCGTCATCAATACGGTCCCCTGTTTCCTGCGAACAGCACGTCGATGAACTGCTTAAAATGGTAAAAGGTCTGCTTCGATCCGTTGGGCATCCAAGCATGTTCTTCAAATGGAAACTCTCGAGCCCTGCACTGTCGAACGCTTGCTCCGTCAGCCGGCCGCCCATTCCCCTGCAAATGATGAAAGCAACGTGGCTAGCGGTGGATATGCCAGCAGAGGAGGAGGCCATGCCTCTGCCCCTCTCCCGGTCACACTGTAGCCTCGGCGGAGGTGACGTCCACGACAACGGCACTCGACACGGAGACACGGCAGAGGCGTTGCAGGCGAAGCAAGATGGAAAGAAGAAGAAATAGAGAGAAATAAGGGGGGGGGCCTCTCCCTTCGACAGGGCCACTGCTCTCCCTATAAAAAGCCCACCACGGGGAACTTTGATCGGTTGGAAAAGAGGGACAACTCTTGGAAGCTTGAAAGGCAGAAGCTTTTCTTCTGAGAGAAACCCCTTGAAGCCCGAAGCCTGTGTGAAGAAGAAGAGAGAAAGAGTGGGAGAGAGAGGGGAGGAAGAGTGAGAGCCAGCCGTGTGAGGGTGGGTCGTTGTCTTTCTCCTCTTCCCTTGTATTCTGCTCGGCGACGTCCAGCCCCAATGTAGCTCTTCTGTTTAAATGGAAATGAAGCATGGGGCCTTCAACCCCGATCCTCACTTATCTCCCTCATGAAACCCGATTTTGATGCTCGCTCATCCCTTCCCTTTTGCAAGTCCATATGTTTTCGTCAGATCATATATGAATAGATATGTACATATGTATCTGTAGATAGATATATACGTATGCATGCATTCACTTCTCTTTACTGCTATCCTCTGGATCTTCCCTCCGCCATGTTCATGTATCGGCTTCGGCCCTCACGCTGTGTTCGGCCACGATCGGATGACTCCTGGGTCACCGGAATCCCTTGTAGGCTTGCCCTCGGGACCTCCGGCCCCATACGGGAGAAGTCTACATGATCGCAATAACCCATGGGTCACCGGTTTCACTTGTAGGCTAGCCCTCGGGATCTCCGGCCCCAAATGGGGTAATTTTACTGGTGTCGTTGCTTATGCACACACCGGGATGTTTTGGGGCCGTCGGAGTTCTCTCCGCATGGCGCGCCCCATTTTTTCCCCAGGACCCTTCCGATCTAGGGGAGGTGCTGCCCGATTCTCGCCAGGGCCAAGAACAAGTGAACAAATAGAACACTCAAGAACGAACTGAGTTTTTAATCCAATACACAGTAAGCTCTGTGAATCAAACCCCCCGAATAAAACACTTAAACCTCCTGCTCACTCACCTTAACAAACCATCAACGATGCTTAAACCCTCATCCTATTGATCTAGGGTGTCAATTGAACAATTAATCTAACTATTGATCCTTCCGTAGGCCATAGAATCAAGAACAGAAAGCAAAACAAGTCCACAGAACGAATAAGAAAACTCAAGAGACGATGTCCCGGCGTGGCCTAATCCGGCGCGGTCACCCCTCACCGCGCCAATTTAACACCACCCTCGTAACCTCCCATCTCCCTTGAACGCTAAAACGGCGCGCCCCCCGTGGGAGCTGTAGATTCTAATTAAAAATCCACTTAACGAAAAATTAAGAATATGAATAAATAAGCATGAAATAGCACGAGGTGCTAAGGGGAATTTGTGATCGCCAAAGACACGAGGCCTCAAAATATAATAATAAAAAGCAAGGAGGGATCGCGAAAAATACCTTGAACGCGGGTGATTGTGAGTGCTCCTTTCTCTTCTAGATCGGCCGGCCGATTGAAGAGAGTTCTTCAATTAATTACCCTTGCAAAACAAAGACAAACACCAATAAAGAATATGGATTAGAAACATGGTGAGTGTAGCATCAAATCCTAAATAAAAATATGAGCATGAAAGTATGGTGAAGAACACACCTTAAGGGTGGTTGCCCTTAAACCCCTATGCAAAGAGGGTGTGGGAGATGAATGATGAAGGATATATAAATGTGCAAGAGTGCACTAAGGGGAAAATACTCAATGTAGTTGAGTCGAAAAATCAATAGAAGATGATGCATGCATGAACTAATATAACAAAAATGAAACAAAGAAAGAGAAAGATAGAGAAATCTGTTGTTTTGGCTTGGATGCTCGATGGGGAGAAGTTCCCAGAAGATGATGAAGACTTGAACGTGTGCAGGAGCCCCTCCTTAGCCAATGGGAACAGCAATCTGTAAGAAGAAAAGAAGAGAAAAGAAAAGGAAACAGAAGAAGAAGAAGAACGGAGGGAGGAAGAAGAAATCCGGAATTCAACGTCTTACCAGAGACGAAAAGCCCTATTAATAAGATAGAAGAAGAGATAAGAAGGAAAGAGTCCAAAGGAGGAATAGATAAGAAGGGGCAAGAGCCCAAAGAGGGGAGGATTAAGCTGGGCAAGAGCCCAAACGAAGCAGGAGTCTCTCTGGGAAAGGCTGCGTTCGTTCGGAGCACAAAAATGAAACTCGACTTGGTTCAGGACGTCAATTGTTGAATTGACGACCTGCCCAGAGGGCGTTTCTTAAAAACACGCCCTGCACAAGGGCGTTTCTTTCAAAACCAATTTTTAGAAATAAAAAACTCCCCATATTTGAAAAATATAAAACACGCCTCAATCAAAGCCACGTTTTAAAAACATGCCCCTGGGAAGGGCGTTAATTTCAAGTTTTCAAAACGGGGGAAGCCGGTCAAACCAAAAGAATTGACGCCCTCAGGTCTGGGCGTCCTTTCTCAAAGAAACGCCCTCGATCAGGTCGTGTTTTAACAAAACACGCCCTTACCTAGGTCGTGAATTTCAAAATATTCAGATAAATGTCCAGAAAATCCAGAAAAATAGGAGAAAGGAGAAAATGAGAGAAAAATAGGAGAAATTCAAGAAAAGTGGGAAAAACCACTCAAACAAGCTAATTTGAGGGTCAAATGGGGCATTGCACAGCAATATGAAATATACTCAAAATAATGTCAATTTTAGCGTGTCTACAGCTGCCCCGCCTTGGCATCTGCTTTGCAAGGGAGCGTAGCAAACTGAAAAGTAGATGCCAAGGTGTGATGAGACACGCAATCAATATCACTTGATGAGCATCAAATCAAAAGCACGAGATGAAGTAAATCTCGAGAAATTCAATGAAATCAACAATGTTTGGATAAAAGGGGAGTTGTGCACGCGGTGCACGAAGGAGATAAAATAAATGATCAACTTCCAGCACGGTGGAAGTACCCCAGGTCACAAACCTGTAAGTTTCACCATTGGGGAGCGGTTACCAGCCAGTGGACGTGCTGCAGCCAAGGTGGATCAAAGGAAAGGATTGAAATAAGATGATAAAAATCCAAACAAGGAGCTTTCGAGAAAATGACCCAAAACAGCAACAAAACGAACTGAAGATTCAATCCGGCATGGAATATCTGATATCTGGAAAGATTAAGATCAACTTCAACCCTCAAAGTCAGCTCATCAGAATGATTTTTCAACAATTGTTTCAAATTCCTACATGAATGCATGCTGGGTTTAAAGGGAAAAAATCAAATCAAATGAAAATATAAGATAATCAAGGATAATATTGCTAAGCTGCCAAGACTGGGTCAAGAAACCGATTTCACGAGCTGATACTAAGTCGAAGCCCGTTTATCCACGTACCAACTCATAAAAAGGAACCATCGTCCCCAGTCTCGGACGGCTCAACGGCCTATCCGTATGACTAAGATGCCTCTGGAATCGTCATCGTTTTTGATGAAGGGGAACTCAAATTCCAGATTTACCAAAGCCACAAGGTCCTTGATATAATCTAGTAGCATATGTAACATATAGTAAAATGCATACAGGAGATGGTGAGGCAATGAGCATGGGAACTGAGAACTGAGCTGCAAGCACCGGGGGGCTTGGATGATGATGCCCAGTCGGTGGGACCAAGAGCTTCTTATCCTGCGCTCAAAAATTCATCAGCCAAGATATAAAAGATAACAAGCAATGAATAAGGCATTTAAGCGTAGCAAGCATAGCATGAATCAAAGCATCAATAGCATGTCACAACATAGTAATCATTATGAGTTGAATCATGATATTACAAAGCATCATTGTTTGTTATTTTATCATGAGGATGCCAACTTGGCTAATCAAGATTTGGAGTTGAATGATCAAGATCTGATAATGCCCATCGGCAGAATTGATCAAGAGAAATTAGTAGGAGTTGATTGAAAGATCTGGAGATGAATAATCAGAATGATAATCAGGAGATATGACCAAAATGATATAAGGAGGTGATAACCAAAAATGCCCAGGGTGGCATGTCATGAGAATATCGGGAGAATCAATAGATTGATAGTAATGAGTGGAGATAGGACTCATCCCGTGCTCTTGGTCCTTGCAAAGCTGTTCCTGTAAAACACCATCAGAAAATACAATGCATTTTTTTTTATTTTTGAAATATGCAAATTTTTATGTGGTTTTTAAAAATATACTCAAATTTTTATGAATTTTGAAAAAATATGCAAATTTTTATGGGTTTTGAAAAATATTTCAATTTTTATGAATTTTGGGAAAGATATTCAAATTTTTATAGATTTTGGACAAGAAATATTTAATTTTGTTTGATTTTGGTTAGACATTGCTAAAGCAGCATCAAAGGGTGTCTTAAACCACTGGCTAGGGGTCCTCGTTCCTTCCCCTTTTGCTAAAAACTGCCCAAAGCTGGGCGTGCATTGAAGGGTGGCGCCCTATAACCGACTGCCCTTGATCAACGGTACCCCTACCAAGGCCATACCTGAGAAATGTTCGGTCTTGGAGGGAGAAGAGAAGAATAATTGGAGATAAACTTTATGCAGGATGGGAGATGTGGGGACTTGAATTCTTTCCAAGGTGTTCCCCCTCAAAGAGGTAGTCTGTTGCGCCGGGGCTTTATGCCTTTGATTTTTAGACCCTTGACATGCATACGACCAGGATTTTCCCTGCGGGGACTTTGCCACTCTTGTCATGCCATAATTCACAATCTTGCTTTTATCAAAATTCTGACTTGATTTTCATAATAGCCCTTTTGGCGAGATGTATATCATGAAATTCATATTGTTTGGGTCAAGACTGCCCCTATTTGAGACTTCTCTCGTTTTGGGGATTACCAAGGTTGGTCATCTCATCCGTCAACCTCTTGCCCCTGCACGTGGTCGAGTAAAGAAGAGAAAAGACTTTCAGATATACTCATGGCATGGCCAAGGTAGCAACGGTGTTTTACCAAAGGAGCCGGCTAAGGATGCCGTGAAGTGTGTGAGGTGCCCAG
Source organism: Amorphophallus konjac (assembly GCA_022559845.1). NCBI lineage: Eukaryota > Viridiplantae > Streptophyta > Magnoliopsida > Alismatales > Araceae > Amorphophallus > Amorphophallus konjac. The sequence goes on from CM040117.1 coordinate 113,579,028, forward strand.
CTGAGGGTTGATCTTAACAAGCAGGGAGAGAATGTCGAATTCCCAGCGCGGGGTTCTTATTAACCAAGGTGCTGCATAAGCAAGCCTAAAGACTCTTTTTAACAATGATTTAATTTAACAACAGATCTAAAACACCACTCTTAATCTTGTTAGGAAGCACTTCATTTTGAAAATCATGCGTGAAGTAATGAGGTAATGATATCATAAAATGCATACTTACGCCAATATATTATCTTGCAACATTTGTAGAAGCAGCTGCCGCGAGAGGCGAGGTTGATCATCGTGGGATAGTCCTCTTTGGCAGTCAAAAGGATTGGAAGCAAAGGATTGAAACTAGCTTAACAAGAAGGAGTGGTGCCAAGACCAGACTCAGACGAATAAGGAGAAAAGGAAAAGAGGCGAGGGCTAGAACTCCCTTGTTAAGGCGTGGAGACCCTGATCACATGGAACAGTCTACAGAAGGAGAGGAGAATTAGAAGGAGGAGTGAGGACTAAAGCCTCGAAAGTAATGGGAGAAAGGGCAGATGCCCAAGGCAGTGGATGTGGAAGAAGTTGGGTCGGACCCAGAATCAGGAGGAATTAGAAGAAGAAATTGATAGATAGAAAGAGGCGGATCCGGAGGGTCCGGAGGCAGAGGAGAATCATGAGAGGAAAAATCCGAAGGCTCCGGAGGGATGACAAAAGAAGGGACGCGATGCCCTGAGACGAAATAGGGAAAAAGATGATGGAAAAGGAAGAAAAAAATGAAGGATGTGATGTTCAGGAAGATTACAAAGATGAATCAGAAGAAAGATGGAGGGTCCGGAGGTTCCGGAGGAAGCAAATGCCGAGGGACGCGATGCCCAGGGAGGAGAGAAAAATCCGGAGGTTCCGGAGGAATGAAATCAGGAAGGAGAAGGTGGAAAGGGGCGTCATGCCCGAGGGAAAAGTCTGGAGGTTCCGGAGGAAGAAAATGCCGAGGGACGCGATGCCCTGGGAAGAAGGGAGAGAAATCTGGGAGATGAAAAGGTTGGAAAGGGGCGCGATGCCCGAGTAATGAAGATGAATATGAATAAGATGGGAAATGCGGAGGATCCGGCGGTGCCAGAAGGCGGGGAAGATAAGGGTTTGGAGACCTGGGAAGCAGGAGGTGTATGCAAAATGATGGATGCGATGAATGCAGTGAATGCGCGAATGCAACAAAATGCGTGAGATGCAAAGAAGATGGAGAATGTGAAGGGTGAGAGGACGAGATCCTCCTCCTAACCCCGAGAATGGCCCATGAAGAAAAAGTGATAGAAATGGATGCATAGAAGGTGGAACAAATAAGGGACGGCCCCTTAGCACCAAGATAACTATCCCTCCACGGCAGTGAAAGAGTATAGCTAATTGGCCCAATGGAAGAAGCTTCACTAATGAATGACAACCCCCTTGGAAGGCAAGGATCAATGATGTGAGGGAGTTGGAAAGTTGGAACATGAAGCATTGCCATGCCCATTAATTGTGGTGTACAAGAAGTGTTGAACAAAATGGGCATTCGCCCCTTGTATGGAGGAATGGAATCAAGATTTGGAAGATAGAACAAAGGGTGCCCTGCCCGGCCCTTGGATGGCATCAATGCTGGACATTCTCTGAGCAATGACGGTGACTTGGCCTCCGCGACCATGCTTGGCACAATAATCCAGATTGGCATCCGGTAAATGAATTCTTGAATCTTGAATCGCATAGCCGTGGCCAAATCTGTCTTGCCCGGCTCTTGATCATCCTTGGCGCAAGTACTTATAGCAGCGTTCCCCTTCTGAGCAATAAGGGGAGGTGAGGCGGAGGTGGAAGGCTCCGTGGATGGTGGAGGTATAATGGAAAGTGTAATGGGAGGTGTTGTAGAAAGGATGAGTGGAAGTGGAGGTTCAAACACGCCGAGCTTCTCCCTTTGCTCGAAAGCAGTCGGGGTTGGCTTGAGTGCAAAAAGTGGTGGATCCTGCTCAGGACTAACCATAGGTGAAGGGTTAAGTGGTGGAGTAGGCAATGTGGGTTTTGGGGTTAAAGGGATAAGGAAAGATTGAGGTGGTGGTAATGGGAGGTTAATTGGGGAAGGTCCGATAGTGGGCTCGGTAGAGGCCGATGGTGTGGAGGTTGATGGCTTAATAGGTGGAGATTTAATTAGTGGAGGGTTAATGGGTGAAGGTTTGGTGCGTAGGAAATGCCGGACAGGGCGAGCGGTGTTAGGAGTGGGAGGAGACTCAAGATGTGTCGGCGTGGGTGATTGAAATATCGACCCATCGTCGTAACACCAAGAGGTCTCAAAAACAGGGGTAGGGTTAAGGACGGTGGCTTCATCCTGAGCAAGGGGTTCATCGAATGAAAGTGGGGGAAGTGGAAAGTTAAGGAAACTCGGAAGGGGTGCCTGCGGAGCTTCATCATATACTGCCTCGGATTCTTCAAATGCTGGCTCTTGCTCGCTTGGAATGCTGACGTCATAATCCTCTCTCCTATCTTTCCATTCTCTCTCCATCTTAGTAATCTCGTCCAAAGCGGCATGGAGAGGATTGACCGGAGTAGGAGGAGCCATGACCCTTTTTAATTGCTCCTCCATCAAAGTAATCTTATCAAGCAGAGTTTGCTGGAGGGGTTTAACATGAACAACCGAGGGTTGGCAGGGCCTTGAAGGAGGCGGGGCCGCACAAAAAGGCCGTGGAGGGGAGTTAACGGGATGACCCGTAAAAGAACCCGGATGGGCCGGATTACAAGGAATATAAGGACCTCGGGGCCGTGATGTAGGAGGAATAGAAGGAGGCGGGTGTCGGACCACCCGAGGAGGAGTGTGAATAGAAGGAGATGGGTAGTGGGCTACCCGATTAGTAGGAACATGAGTGGAAGAGGGAGGTGGGTGATGGGCCACCCGTGTAGGATTGGAAGGAGGATGAGATGAATGAGATGCACCCTCAACGGCGGCCTTAAGGGCTTGGATCTATTGAGGGGTGAGATGATCTAATGCATGCAAGATTCGGGAGACCTTCTCATCGTTAGGACGAGACGGTCCCGTAGGAATAGTGGCTCGAACTTGAGTAGGGGGACCATGAGGATGGACATTGCCCATGGGTCGGGCATGACCGTAAGAATGAGGATGCGGTCCTTTGAAAGAATGGTGAGAATTTTGATGAACATGTTGAAATTGAGGGGAATAAGATGTGCTAGGTTGATCACCCTCATGAACATTAATTGAATTGAATATGTTATTTTGTCTATCAAAGTAAGCCATTCAAGCAGTTTAATGTGCAAACAATTTGCAAAGAAACACACAAGTTGTGATGGTTACCTTGATTTCTTATGTTTGAACCTTGGTGAATTAATGAATTTATACAAATTGATATGATTCACACAAGGGAGGATCCTAGTTTCAATATGATTTAACTCCAATGCCAACTAGGAACACTCTCTCACCACGTATAGGCCAACTAAACTCGGGAACTTCAAGGGTACAACCTGCCCGGCGTCCGTGAGGGAATCCACGGGTGCGGGGGCTTATGGAGGCTTGGTTTAGGAATTTCCAATCCAAAGAGACGGAATGCTCAATGGAGGGTCGTTCCTTCACCAAGGGAGTGTGTGGAATCCTAGTGAGGAGAGAGGAGGTCTCCCAAACTAATGCAAAGAAATGAATGAATGAATGCAATGCAAGGAGATATAAACTAGAGAGGGGGATTTCCGCAGCCCACCACAAAGGCCGCCCAACAAGACCTACAAGGTCCAACCCGGCGAGCCCACCCAAGTGATAGCCCACAGGGCCCACTTCGGGAGAAAAGCCCAATAAATAAGACTCGAGGAACCAACTCTCCCCGGCGGCCTTCTAGGCTCAGAGGGCCCGAGACAACGGTTAGGTCCCAAGGAAGGTCCGGCCTAAAGCCCTCTCCCCATCCGAGAGAGATAGGCTCCAGCCGATCTATCCGACCCCACCCTCGTCGGGCCATGCCTATCGCTCGGACGTGAGCTAGCATCCCCGAGGCTCGGTAAAACCGGTTGATTATCTGTAGGTGCGGCCGTTCAGAGTCCTCCGCCAGCGGGAGAGTCATGGGAGCTGCCGGACTCCAAGGGGATAACGTTCCCACGATCAGGCCATGAAAGCCCCCGTTAAAGACGTAACTCCCGCCGGGAACCCCTCAACTTACAGGACTCCTGAAGGCGGCACACTATTTAAGCAAGGGATACCCTCTGGAAGATGGTAAGATGAACTAGGCATTCACATACCCTAAGCTCCTGAGCACGATTCGCTTCACCCTTTGGTGGAGAGGATTCTCGCGCATCAGCTCTCTCCTCCCCCCATTATCGCTTCCACCATCGCTCTACTGACTTAGCCATCGGAGGGTTTGCCCCAGGGAGATCCCCTGGGCCCTCTGACACGTTTCCCTCTCTTGCAGATTCATCTTCTGGTGATCCACAGCCCGCTCAGGACCCAGCGCGAGATTCCGCCTCTTCATCTGGCACCGTCTGTGGGAAACGCACGAAGAGTCAAGATGGTAAGAAAAAGCTCAGGGAGGAGATCCGCCGGCGGGGCAGGTAAGGCTGTGGCGGCGGCGGGAGGCGCCCCCTCTAGGGTCTCACAGAGCCCCCCCTCCAACGCCAGCGTCCCCACCAACGGGCCACCACCCCCCCCGGCGGAGACAGGGGCACCCCTCGACGGTGGTGCCAACGCCTTCCAGGCCCTCAACGAAAAGATGGACGTCCTCGTGGAGCTCATGAGGGCCCAGGTGGCCCGGGACGCGAGGTCCCACACCCCGTCAGGAAGTCCCCCTCGAAGGAGTGCAACGCAGCACACCGCCGGAGGCCGCTTCACCCTCCGCGGCCGACAGCTCCTCCGCAACGACGTCGGAGGACCCTCGCAAGCTCCACCTACGGAGCAAGAGGCTTCCTCCACGCCGAGGAGAGGGAAGCAGGGGGCGAGGCCGCCGCGCCCGGGCACCAGTGCTCCGGGAGATCGCCACGACGCCCCCCCCCCAGCCCCACGGCGCGGCCCCAGCCGGAGCTGTCTCTCCGGATACGAGATTTTGAAAGACGGTTCGCAGAGCAAGAGTGCACGCTCCGCGCCCTGCAGAAGACCTCTTTCCCGGAGGACGAGGAGAAATCCCCTTTCTCCTAGTACATCTTGAAGGCAGAGGTCTCTCCTAGAGCCTCCATCCCAACCTTCAAGCTCTACGACGGCCAGGGCGACCCAGCCGGCCACTACGATAGCTTCGACGCCCTGGTGACCCTGCATGGAACGCCGGATCCCATCAAATGCCGAGCCTTCACGGCCACCCTGGTCCAAGGCGCTCAGGCATGGTTCCGGGCCCTCGCCCCGGGGTCCATTCGAGACTTCAGGCATTTCGGGTGAATTTTCAAGGAGAGCTTCGCCGGTAGCGCCCCCCCAAGGTCAGTAGCGGGGCTCCTGGCTCTCAAACAGGCGCAAGGGGAGATGCTCCGGACTTACGTCCACCGATTTAAATCGGAAGCCCTTAGGATCCCCCGCCTGGATGTGGCCTCAGCCACAACCGCACTAACCGGGGGCACCCGGGACGAGAATCTCCGCCGCGAGCTTGTCCTCCACCCTCCCTCGACCCTTGCCGAGCTAGTGACTCTGGCACTGCGCCACGCCGAGTGCGAAGAAGTACTCAGCGCCTGCCGAGACGCAACCGGCTCGGGTCGGGAGGGGGACAAAAAGCGGACCTCCGAGCCAAACCCCGGCTCGGGTAAGAAGCGCGATCGAGAAGGAGAGCGCAAGAGAAAGTATGAGCGGTATACCCCCTTGACCGCACCAGTCTACGAGATCTATGAGGACATCAAAGACTCGGGACTTCTCCGCCAGCCCAAGCCAATGAGGTCGAAGAACCGCAAGCGGGACAGGCATTGCCTGTTCCACGGCGACCACGGGCACCACACCGGAGATTGCCATCAGCTCCAAGACGAGATCGAGCGCCTCATCCGTCTGGGGCATCTAGCCCGGTTCACAACCGGGCACAAAGAAGACCGAGACGCCGCAGAGGAGATCGACAACGCCCCCTGAGGGGTCCACATCAACGTCATCTCCGGAGGAGCGGCATCGGGAGGCGACACCAGTCGAGGAAGGAAACGTCATGCCGAGCGGGCCAGCCGAGCCTTAGAGCCCCCCAAAGGCCCGCCAATGGAGCCCCATGTCATAGTCTTCTCCGACCAAGACCTGGAAGGGCTGAGCACCCCGCATGACGATGCCCTCGTTATCTCGGCCACGATAAATCACTGTAATGTAGACAGGATTTTGGTTGATAATGGGAGCGCCCCCGATGTATTATCTTATGATTGTTTTCTCAAGATGGGGGAAGACCCATCCAAGCTCCGCCCGATCCGAACACCCCTTTGCGGGTTTAATGGCCTGGCCACCTACCCCGAGGGAGCCCTAAGCCTGCCGGTCACTATCGGCACCCCACCCAAAACCGTTACGATCATAGTGGACTTCATAGTGATTAAAGGTATGATAGCGTACAACGCCATTTTCGGCCAAAAATTTCTCAGCCGAATAAAGGCCGTACCATCTACCTATCACCAAAAAATGAAGTTTCCCACCAAAAACGGGTTGGGGGAAGTCCGAGGTAACCAGACCACGGCTAGAAGGTGCTACAATATCTCGGTGGAAGCCTCAAGGCCGGACGGGAAGGATAAGGGCCCCAGGGGAGTCGAAGGAAAAGCCGTGACCACCGAGCGTGGTGGCGAATTATTAACGGTATTCCTGAACGACGACCCGGCCCTTGGAGTAAGGATCGGTGCCGACCTACCACCGGAGGAACAACAGCAATACAAGGAGTTTCTTTCTGGATACGTCCGGGTCTTTGCTTGGTCCGATGATCAACTACCTGGTATACCAGAGGAAACTGTGATGCACAAGCTTAACCTCGATGCCACCATGAGACCCGTACAGCAGCGGAGGAGGAAGCATGTGCCCGAGAAACAGGCGATCATCAAGGCACAGGTCACCAAGGGACAAGAGACTGGTCTTTTTAGACCGGTCCTGTACCCAACGTGGCTAGCCAACGTCATCCTGGTGCCGAAGACCACCGGCAAGTGGCGAATGTGCGTAGACTTCACCAATCTGAACAAGGCCACTCCCAAGGACTGCTATCCGCTACCGAGCATCGACCAACTGGTTGACTCAACCTCGGGCAACGAGATACTCAGTTTCCTGGATGCCTATTCGGGTTATCATCAGATCCGAATGAACCCTGAAGATGTCGAGAAGACCGCCTTCATCACCGACTACGGCGTGTACTGCTACACCCGGATGCCCTTCGGATTGAAGAATGCTAGAGCCACATACCAGTGACTGGTCAACCATATGTTCGAGGGACAGTTAGGTCGGAACGTCGAGGCCTACATCGACGACATGCTCGTCAAGACCCCGAGGGCCCAAGACCACTTCACCGACCTCGCCGAGACTTTCGGCACCCTCTTGAAGTACTGCATGAAGCTCAACCCCGCCAAGTGCGCCTTTGGAGTAAGATCCGGGAAGTTCCTGGGTTTCCTGGTCACTCAGCGAGGGATCGAAGCCAACCCCGATAAGGTCCAGGCCATCCTGGACATGCGCCCGCCCACGTGTATTAAAGACGTCTAGCGTCTAACGGGGCGTGTCGCTGCTCTCAGTAGTTTCCTGTCCCGTGCGGCCGAACGATGCTTGCCCTTCTTCAAGCTGATGAGGGGGCCCAAGGTAGCATCTGCCACGTTCGCATGGGATGGAGAATGCCAGACAGTGTTCGCCGAGCTCAAAGAGTTCCTGGCTTCGCCCCCGGTGCTTTCCAACCCTGTCCCGGGCGAGGTCTTGGTGCTCTATCTCTCAGCGACGCCGTCAACGGTCAGCTCGGTCCTAGTCAGAAATGACTCGGGAGTCGAGAGGCCGGTCTACTACACCAGCAAGGTGCTCAGCGAGGCCGAGCGGAGGTACCCCGCAACCAAGAAACTCGTGCTAGCGTTGGTTACCTCCGCAAGGCGCCTCCGACCCTACTTCCAGGGGCATCCCATCACAATGTTAACCGGCGAGCCACTGAAGAAGATTCTGGCCCACCCCGAAGCCTCGGGGCGACTTGTCAAATGGGCCATCATGCTCGGGGCATACGACATCTCGTATCGGCCACGATCAGCTATCAAAGGGCAAGCGCTCGCCGACTTCATCGCCGAGAGCACCATTCCGGTCGAGGACAGGCCTCCGACAGCAACCGGGCCAACCTGGGAGCTGTTCGTCGATGGATCGTCCAACTCGGTCGGCAGCGACGCAGGGATCCTCCTAAGGTCTCCCGAAGGAATAGAGTTGCAATACGCCCTAAAGTTCAACTTCTTGGCATCCAACAATACTTCCGAGTACGAGGCCCTTATCTCGGGGGCCCGCATGGCCCGACGGCTGGGGGCCGAGCGAGTCAAGATCCACACCGACTCCCAGCTAGTTGCAGGCCAGGTCAGTAGCGAGTACGAAGCTCGGGAGGCACCTATGATCAAATACCTCCAGTTGGTCCGGAGCCTGGCCCAGCAGTTCGAGGAGTTCGAGGTAGTCCGAATAGCTCGGGAGCAAAACTCTCGGGCGGACGCCCTCTCCCGACTGGCCTCCTCCCTAGACCCGGAAGGTACACGATCGGTCCTCCTAGAAGAGCTAGAGCGCCCGAGTATAAACTCGGAGCTCCTCGCCATTGACTCGGCCACTCCCGCTGACTGGCGCTCCCCCTACCTGTCCTGGCTACGGGACTCCCAGGAGCCCTCCGACCCTCGGGAAGCCCGCCGAATGAAGTACCAAGCTCGGCGCTTCATCATCCTCGACAACGCCCTCTACCGAAGATCGTTCTCCGGGCCCCTTCTGAAGTGCCTCGGCCCTGACGAAGCGAGCCAAGTTATTGAAGAGATTCATCAAGGCCTGTGCGGAGCACATTCAGGAGGTCGGTCGCTGGCTAGAATCCTGCTAGGGCAGGGGTACTGGTGGCCGACCCTACAGCGCGACTGCACGGCTTACGTACAATATTGCGACCGTTGCCAGCTGTTCGACCATTTAGTCCACCAGCCGGCCACGGAACTTGTCACCCTTACCGAGCCTTACCCTTTCGCTCGGTGGGGGATCGACATCCTTGGGCCATTCCCAACGACTCAATCCCAGAAGAAGTTCATCATCGTCGCCATCGACTACTTCACCAAGTGGATCGAGGCTGAAGCAACAACGAGGATCACCGAGACAGTCGTCTGGGGTTTCGTATGGAAATCGATCATTTGTCGCTTCGGCGTCCCCCGAGTGATAGTGAGCGATAACGAGCGGCAATTCGACTCTCGATACTTCCGAGACAGATGTGCCGACCTAAATATCCGCAACCACTTCACCTCGGTCGCCCACCCTCAGGCCAACGGGCTGGTTGAAAATGCCAACAAGACCATCTTGAAGGGCATAAAAACCAGACTCGGCAAGGCTAAGGGTAGCTGGCTCGAGGAACTGCCTAGCGTACTATGGTCGCACCGAACGACCCCCAGGACGGCAACCGGTGAGACCCCTTTTCAGCTGGTATATGGCACCGAAGTGGTCGTTCCGTTAGAGATCGCCAATCCGTCTCTCCGAGTGATCAGCTTTTCGCCCGAGGCAAACGAGCAGAAGTTGCTCGAGAACCTCGACCTGGCAGACGAACTCCGAGAGATCGCGAACGTCGGAGCTACGGAATACCAGCGCCGCCTCACTCGGTACTACAACGCCAAGGTCCGAGGCAGAAAATTCCGACCAGGGGACTTCGTTCTCAGGAAGGCCGAAGCATCTCGACCACTGGAGGCGGCGGGCAAGCTATCCCCCAACTGGGAAGGCCCCTACCGAGTGATCGAGACGCTCGGGAAAGGGGCGTACAGGTTAGCCACAATGGAAGGGGAACCCATTCCCCGGACATGGAATGCAACCACACTACGCAGATTTTATTTCTGAATACTGTATCAACAAATCGGGTAAAATAAACCCCTTATATTTCGCATTCATTCAAGATAACTGTTGGTACATCAAAAAGGCAACTGCCAATACATTACATAGTGAAAATCAAAAATCCATCTAGCACCGCGGCAAACGGCCATCGCCCGACCGACCCGGTCTTGACCTTCTCGCATCCAGCCACTGACTCTGCCTCGCGTAGAAACTGGCTCGGACAAGAGATGGTCGACCCAGTTGGCTCGGGTGGACCGTGACAAAGGTGACAGAGGGACAGCAAGGAGAAGGCCACCTTTCACGCGAGGAAGGCTACCTTCCAAGTTGGCAACAACCTGGAAAAAGGAGCGCCGTGAAGGTCCCCTCTCTGCCAAACTACCAACTCTTTGGAGGCGAACAGAAAGCAAGCAGCCCCCGAAGAGTGAAAGAAATGAAGAACAAAAGAGAGAGAAAGAGGCTGCGGACAGGGGTGAGGAAGGAACTGGAGCCGCCTCCTCCCCTCCCACGGAGGGGAATGGCGGCCGGCATCCCTAACTCCCCCATCCGCCCTCCATCTCGGCGTCCGCCCGGAGCCAAGAGGAGGCAAACGGCGTGCCCCCGCACGTCGAAGCCCTCTCCAGATCCGCGCGGCGACCGTCGGACCCGTCTCATGCACGCGCGGCGACCGTGGGACCCGACCGATATTCCAGGACAGCTGGAACCGGCCGCTCCCCGTCGTCTGCAGCGTCACCTTCTGAAGGGTCCTCCATGCTCCGATCGCGGCGGCGCAACGCAGAGCGAAGACGAGGGAATAAGAGCAGACCGTCGGTGAGAGTCCTAAGTGTTAAGAGGGAAGGAGCACCCTTCGGTCCTTTTTATAGGCCAAGGGAGGCCACGCGCCTTAAATGACTCCCCCCTCGAAAACATGCTATAGGATCTCCCCTGAAAGATCACCTCAAATTCCTCGATCCCCACTCTAGCGGGATTCGCGAAGCACCTCGACTTTCAAAGCATGGTAATACGGAAGGACGCCTGCAAGAAGTCTCCCGAATCGACGTGCGAAAACGGCACAAAAAATATCGGCACTTTCCAACTGCCCCGATACGCCAACCAAATCACAACGAAGATAGCGATCAAATAAAGTAAGTCATTTATTGCCTCCCATAAAAACCTCTTACAAAAGGAAAGACAGACAAAAGGGGGAAGGGGCAAAATAAAGTTACATCAGGCCTCGGGCCCACTTTGAAGCTCGGGAACGGCAGTAGGGGATGCGTCACCCCCGGTACCCTCGGCGACGGCCGGCCCAGACACTGACCTCGCCTGTGCGAGAACTGTCCCGGTCGTGAGCCCTCCTGAGACCTCCGGAGCTGGTGACCCCGCTGGAGGTGATTCCTCCGGTTCTTCCCCGGCCGAAGATGAGGAGCTGGAATCTGACTCGTCCGAGTCATAACTCTGGCCATAAGGAAAATCACCCCGGCAAGGTGCTCATTGGCATAGTTCATCGCCCGGCAATAGCCCTGCCTGAACCCCTTTCGAGCACCCCGGCGGAGCGCTACCTCGTAGTAGGGTAGGGCAGCTGCAATCAGGTCGGCTGAGTAAGCTTACGAGCCTTTATAGCGCTCGATCGCTTCCGCCTCGACCTGCCCGTCCCGAGCCTGCTCCGCCTCGGCCGCACGCTCTTCCGCCCTCGCCAGACGCTCCTCCAGCTCGGTCATCCTCCGCTCGGCTTCGATCATCCGACCCTCCGCCCGGGCTAGGTCCGCCTCAGCCTCAGCGTGAAGGCGCTCCGCGTCCTCCGCCCGATCCTGCAGCTCGCCGCGCTCAAGCTCCCAGAGGCTATCCAGCTCGATGTGACGTTGACGCTCGTCTTCTAGACGTTTGCTCTTCCTCTCGAGCGATTCTCGGGCCCTTGTCAGCTGCTCGGCCAGCACCTCGGCTTCCCGTCGGCTCGACCGCGCCAACTCCCTGAATGCGAGGAACTCCCGCCGGAGCCCCTCGTGCTCCCCCTCGAGCCGGGCCAGTTTACCCTCGCATCCACCAAGGGTCCAGGCGAGCTTCGACCGCTCCGCCTCCGTCCGGGCGTGCGCCTCTGCCATCATGGCCGCTGTCCGAGCTATGGCCAGGCCGCCCTCCATCAGGATGTCAAGGACCCCGGCAGGAGTGCTGCGCTTTTCTCCCCCCCTCGTCCTATCGGCGATCGACCGGCAGAGCCGGTACAGATCACCCAAGACACCGAGCCTGACCAGAGATTCCGGCAAAGGGGACTGCTCCACCCTGGGCACCCCGCCAGAAGGCCCTGTTATGGCGGCAGAACCAATCGCCCCGCGCGCCACGGTCGGTTGGGTTTGCAACGCCTCCCCGGGCGAACCCCCACCCTCGACCGGCGCCGCGGGATCCACCGCACCAGAAGCTGCCGGCACTTGGGGTTACGACGCCCCCGCGGGCGCACCCCCATCTGCACCGGCCAAACTCTCGGTCCCAGCGCCGGCCACGCTGGCATCGGCCCCTTCTGTCCCTACAGAGGGGAGAGCCGACCCATCACCTCCCTCTGCGGGGCCCCTGGTCTCCTCGGCCCCCTCTCGCTCGGCAGATGGGAGAGCCAGCCCGGAAGGGTCGGCCCCATCCTGCCCCCGAGAGGGGAGTGCCGCCGAGCGAGAATCGCCCCCGACGGCGGTAGGAAGACCGACTTTCCTGGCCCTCTTCCTGGCCTTCGCGGCCTCCCGCAATTTCCCCACCAGGGGATCCTTGCGCTTCAGACCGGTCGATCGAGAAGATCCTTCGGAGGCCGCCCCCTTGCCCTTATCTCGGGCATTGACGCGACCCACCGGGGCATCAGGCTCATCGACTGCCGAGTCATCCCCCAGATCGATGACCTCGGCCGCCTCCTCCAGAGGCTCCCGCCTCACGTCTGCAGCAAGAAGAAGCCCCGGTCAGGAGGAGAAAAAAGAGCTACCACCCCAGAAAAAGAGCCTCAAGAGCCGTACCTGACGACGTCAACCGCGAGAGAAGACACCGTTCGATGTTCTCCGGCGTCACCAGCTCCTCGGTCGATTGGCGGTTCTCCAGCAGACGGGCAGCCTGCTGCTCCACATGAGGAGGGAACTCCTCCTGGCGAGGGGGCAGATTCGGGTGAAAGTTGGGTGAGGTCCGGCATCTCCAGATCTCGTCCGTCGCCACCGCCTTCACCCAGAAGAATTGGGTCTTCCACCCCTTGTGCGAGGAGTCCTTCGCCGCAAGCGAGATGTAGCTCCTGTTCCTCCACGCCTGGATGAAGTAGAAGCCTTTCCACGCCTGCGGGTGCACTTTCAACTCAAAGAAGAAGTGGAAGAGGTCTGGAGAAGGGTAGATGTCGCGCTGGCGACACAGAATCCCGAAGGCCGAAAGAAGAAGATAGGAGTTGGCCACCAACTGAATAGGTGCCAATCGGAAAAAATTGAGAAGCTGCAGCACATAAGGATCGAAAGGAAGCCGAAATCTGCTCTTCCAAGCCAGAAGGAAGGTGCAAATAAGCCCAGCACGATCATCCAAACTCGTCTCGTACGGAGTGGCAGCAACAAAGCTATAGCGGAGAGGCAGACGGAAACGGTGCTCTAACCTCCTCACCTCCGTCTCCCCCAACTCGCTACAGTTGGGGACGGGATCCCGCCTCACCGGCACAGGCTCCGGGCTCTGGTCCGCCATCGAGTCGAGAGAAGATCCCTCACACGAGCTTGAAGACTCCGGGGGAGAAGGAAGCTGCCGGATCGCCTCCGCGGTTATCCTCGCCAACTCTTCGAACGCCGCCGCAAGGCTCCGCGTCTCCGCTGTGCTCTCACGGCGCATCAAGAAGCAAGGAAAGCCTAAAACCTTGGAAGCCTAGAACGATGAACAGCGCCCCTATAAACCCCTGAGGGTGGCGGCGTGCCATTCTGTGCTCCGAGAAAAAGGGGGGCCCCTTCGTTTCAAATCTGTCAGGATCATCATTACGGGCCTCGGCGACCGCTATAAGCTGCTCCACAACGCCAACGGAATTCCACCCACCTGAGCCACGCCGGTCCAAAGCCTCGAAAAACTACTCATCCGAGCCTCCTTGGCTCGGGAGTAGGAGGGGGACAAGTGGAGAGGGGGATTTCCGCAGCCCACCACAAAGGCCGCCCAACAAGACCTACAAGGTCCAACCCGGCGAGCCCACCCAAGTGATAGCCCACAGGGCCCACTTCGGGAGAAAAGCCCAATAAATAAGACTCGAGGAACCAACTCTCCCCGGCGGCCTTCTAGGCTCGGAGGGCCCGAGACAACGGTTAGGTCCCATGGAAGGTCCGGCCTAAAGCCCTCTCCCCATCCGAGAGAGATAGGCTCCAGCCGATCTATCCGACCCCACCCTCGCCGGGCCATGCCTATCGCTCGGACGTGAGCTAGCATCCCCGAGACTCGGTAAAACCGGTTGATTATCTGCAGGTGCGGCCGTTCAGAATCCTCCTCCAGCGGGAGAGTCATGGGAGCTGCCGGACTCCAAGGGGATAACGTTCCCACAATCAGGCCATGAAAGCCCCCGTTAAAGACGTAACTCCCGCCGGCAAACCCTCAGCTTATAGGACTCCTGAAGGCGGCGCACTATTTAAGCAAGGGATACCCTCCGGAAGATGGTAAGATGAACTAGGCATTCACATACCCTAAGCTTTTGAGCACGATTCGCTTCACCCTTTGGTGGAGAGGATTCTCGCGCATCAGCTCTCTCCTCCCCCCATTATCGCTTCCACCATCGCTCTACTGACTTAGCCATCGGAGGGTTTGCCCCAGGGAGATCCCCTGGGCCCTCTGACACGTTTCCCTCTCTTGCAGATTCATCTTCTGGTGATCCACAGCCCGCTCAGGACCCAGAGCGAGATTCCGCCTCTTCATAAACAAATCCACCAATAGAGCCAAGTAAATGGTATAATCAATATAAAATCAATGCACAGATAAGCACGGGCTCTGTGAAAACTCAGAAAAGACACGACCTGGGTAAGGTCGCTATCAGAAAAGAGACGCCCTGGGCAGGGCGTGAATCACTGTGGAGGGCCCACAGGCAGAGAAAAACGCGCCCTGATATGGGGCGCTACAAACCAAAGAAACGCCTCCTGGTGAGGGCGTCAAAACCCAGGGGTAGCAAAGAAACGCCTTTGTGTGTGGCGTTACCAAATAAAAGGACGCCCTCCAGAAGGGCGTGAATTCAGAAACCAGCTGCACACCGCAATATAATAATTTTCAGTAAAAGACGCCCTGAAAGGGGGCGCTATAAATCAAAAGGACGCCTCGGGCTGAGGGCGTCAACTCTCAGGGGATGCACGGCCAAAACAAGACACGCCCCTGAGTGAGGCGTTCTGCAATAAAAAGGCGCCCTGTGGTAGGGCGTTAATTCACAAAGCACTAGGGACGCGCTATAAAACGCCCTGCTGGAAGGCGTTATAGAATTAAAAAGCGCCCTGTATGGGGGCGTTAATTTTAAACACGCCCCAAATTGAGGCGTTAATTCTCAGAAAGCTCCACGACCAGCAAAATGAAACACTCACAATCGCAATCAACAGGATATCATGCTCATTAAGATTTTATTTTTAAGAGGATAAGTGGAATTTCTAAAAAAAGAGATCTAATAAACTAGCCAATCACTAGTGGGGAAGTGCAAAAGCACAAAGGAGGGTGCCCGAGGGGCACAAAGGAAAGGGTACCGTGGGTACTAAAGGGGAAAGGGGTAATCAAAAAAGAGAACAATAGGGGTCCCACCGTGATCGCCAATTTGTAGATTCTAATTAAAAATCCACTTAAGGAAAAATTAAGAATATGAATAAATAAGCATGAAATAGCACGAGGTGCTAAGGGGAATTTGTGATCGCCAGAGACACGAGGCCTCAAAATATAATAATAAAAAGTATGGAGGGATCGCGAAAAATACCTTGAACGCGGGTGATTATGAGTGCTCCTTTCTCTTCTAGATCGGCCGGCCGATTGAAGAGAGTTCTTCAATTAATTACCCTTGCAAAACAAAGACAAACACCAATAAAGAATATGGATTAGAAACATGGTGAGTGTAGCATCAAATCCTAAATAAAAATATGAGCATGAAAGTATGGTGAAGAATACACCTTAAGGGTGGTTGCCCTTAAACCCCTATGCAAAGAGGGTGTGGGAGATGAATGATGAAGGATATATAAATATGCAGGAGTGTACTAAGGGGAAAATACTCAACGTAGTTGAGTCAAAAAATCAATAGAAGATGATGCATGCATGAACTAATATAACAAAAATGAAACAAAGAAAGAGAAAGATAGAGAAATATGTTGTTTTGGCTTGGATGCTCGATGGGGAGAAGTTCCCAGAAGATGATGAAGACTTGAACGTGTGCAGGAGCCCCTCCTTAGCCAACGGCAACAGCAATCTGTGAGAAGAAAAGAAGAGAAAAGAAAAGGAAACAGAAGAAGAAGAAGAACGGAGGGAGGAAGAAGAAATCCGGAATTCAACCTCTTACCAGAGACGAAAAGCCCTATTAATAAGATAGAAGAAGAGATAAGAAGGAAAGAGTCCAAAGGAGGAATAGATAAGAAGGGGCAAGAGCCCAAAGAGGGGAGGATTAAGCTGGGCAAGAGCCCAAACAAAGCAGGAGTCTCTCTGGGAAAGGCTGCGTTCGTTCGGAGCACAAAAGTGAAACACGACTTGGTTCAGGGCGTCAATTGTTGAATTGACGACCTGCCCAGAGGGCGTTTCTTAAAAACACACCCTGCACAAGGGCGTTTCTTTCAAAACCAATTTTTAGAAATAAAAAACTCCCCATATTTGAAAAATATAAAACACGCCTCAATCAAAGCCACGTTTTAAAAACACACCCCTGGGAAGGGCGTTAATTTCAAGTTTTCAAAACAGGGGAAGCCGGTCAAACCAAAAGAATTGACGCCCTCA
The DNA here is from genome assembly GCA_022559845.1 of Amorphophallus konjac. Lineage (NCBI taxonomy): Eukaryota > Viridiplantae > Streptophyta > Magnoliopsida > Alismatales > Araceae > Amorphophallus > Amorphophallus konjac. Next base: position 113,595,826 of record CM040117.1, read on the forward strand.
GGTCTGGGCGTCCTTTCTCAAAGAAACGCCCTCGATCAGGTCGTGTTTTAACAAAACACGCCCTTACCCAGATTGTGAATTTCAAAATATTCAGATAAATGTCTAGAAAATCCAGAAAAATAGGAAAAAGGAGAAAATGAGGGAAAAATAGGAGAAATTCAAGAAAAGTGGGAAAAACCACTCAAACAAGCTAATTTGAGGGTCAAATGGGGCATTGCACAGCAATATGAAGTATACTCAAAATAATGTCAATTTTTGCGTGTCTACAACTGCCCCGCCTTGGCGTCTGCTTTGCAAGGGAGCGTAGCAAACTGAGAAGTAGATGCCAAGGTGTGATGAGACACGCAATCAACATCACTTGATGAGCATCAAATCAAAAGCACAGGATGAAGCAAATCTCAGGAAATTCAATAAAATCAACAATGTTTGGATAAAAGGGGAGTTGTGCACGCGGTGCACGAAGGAGATAAAATAAATGATCAACTTCCAACGCGGTGGAAGTACCCCAGGTCACAAACCTGTAAGTTTCACCATTGGGGAGTGGTTACCAGCCAGTGGACGTGCTGCAGCCAAGGTGGATCAAAGGAAAGGATTGAAATAAGATGATAAAAATCCAAACAAGGAGCTTTCGAGAAAATGACCCAAAACAGCAACAAAATGAACTGAAGATTCAATCCGGCATGGAATATCTCATATCTGGAAAGATTAAGATCAACTTCAACCCTCAAAGTCAGCTCATCAGAATGATTTTTCAACAATTGTTTCAAATTCTTACATGAATGCATGCTGGGTTTAAAGGGAAAAAATCAAATCAAATGAAAATATAAGATAATCAAGGATAATATTGCTAAGCTGCCAAGACTGGGTCAAGAAACCGATTTCACGAGTTGATACTAAGCCGAAGCCCGTTTATCCACGTAGCAACTCATAAAAAGGAACCATCGTCCCCAGTCTCGGACGGCTCAACGGCTTATCCGTATGACTAAGATGCCTCTGGAATCGTCATCGTTTTTGATGAAGGGGAACTCAAATTCTAGATTTACCAATGCCACAAGGTCCTTGATATAATCTAGTAGCATATGTAACATATAGTAAAATGCATACAGGAGATGGTGGGGCAATGAGCATGGGAACTGAGAACTGAGCTGCAAGCACCGGGGGGCTTGGATGATGATGCCCAGTCGGTGGGACCAAGAGCTTCTTATCCTACGCTCAAAAATTCATCAGCCAAGATATAAAAGATAACAAGCAATGAATAAGGCATTTAAGCGTAGCAAGCATAGCATGAATCAAAGCATCAATAGCATGTCACAACATAGTAATCATTATGAGTTGAATCATGATATTACAAAGCATCATTGTTTGTTATTTTGTCATGAGGATGCCAACTTGGCTAATCAAGATTTGGAGTTGAATGATCAAGATCTGATAATGTCCATCGGCAGAATTGATCAAGAGAAATTAGTAGGAGTTGATTGAAAGATATGGAGATGAATAATCAGAATGATAATCAGGAGATATGACCAAAATGATATAAGGAGGTGATAACCAAAAATGCCCAGGGTGGCATGTCATGAGAATATCGGGAGAATCAATAGATTGATAGTAATGAGTGGAGATAGGACTCATCCCGTGCTCTTGGTCCTTGCAAAGCTGTTCCTGCAAAACACCATCAGAAAATACAATGCATTTTTTTTTATTTTTGAAATATGCAAATTTTTATGTGGTTTTTGAAAATATACTCAAATTTTTATGAATTTTGGAAAAATATGCAAATTTTTATGGGTTTTGAAAAATATTTCAATTTTTATGAATTTTGGGAAAGATATTCAAATTTTTATAGATTTTGGACAAGAAATATTCAATTTTATTTGATTTTGGTTAGACATTGCTAAAGCAGCATCAAAGGGTGTCTTAAATCACTGGCTAGGGGTACTCGTTCCTTCCCCTTTTGCTAAAAACTGCCCAAAGCTGGGCGTGCATTGAAGGGTGGCGCCCTATAACTGACTGCCCTTGATCAACGGTACCCCTACCAAGGCCATACCTGAGAAATGTTCGGTCTTGGAGGGAGAAGAGAAGAATAATTGGAGATAAGCTTTATGCAGGATGGGAGATGTCGGGACTTGAATTCTTTCCAAGGTGTTCCCCCTCAAAGAGGTAGTCTGTTGCGCAGGGGCTTTATGCCTTTGATTTTTAGACCCTTGACATGCATACGACCAGGATTTTCCCTGCGGGGACTTTGCCACTCTTGTCATGCCATAATTCACAATCTTGCTTTTATCGAAATTCTGACTTGATTTTCATAATAGCCCTTTTGGCGAGATGTATATCATGAAATTCATATTGTTTGGGTCAAGACTGCCCCTATTTGAGACTCCTCTCGTATTGGGGATTACCAAGGTTGGTCATCTCATCCGTCAACCTCTTGCCCCTGCACGTGGTCGAGTAAAGAAGAGAAAAGACTTTCAGATATACTCATGACATGGCCAAGGTAGCAACGGTGTTTTACCAAAGGAGCCGGCTAAGGACGCCGTGAAGTGTGTGAGGTGCCCAGCTGAGGGTTGATCTTAACAAGCAGGGAGAGAATGTCGAATTCCCAGCGCGGGGTTCTTATTAACCAAGGTGCTGCATAAGCAAGCCTAAAGACTCTTTTTAACAATGATTTAATTTAACAAAAGATCTAAAACACCACTCTTAATCTTGTTAGGAAGCACTTCATTTTGAAAATCATGCGTGAAGTAATGAGGTAATGATATCATAAAATGCATACTTACGCCAATATATTACCTTGCAACCATTGTAGAAGCAGCTGCCGCGAGAGGCGAGGTTGATCATCGTGGGATAGTCCTCTTTGGCAGTCAAAAGGATTGGAAGCAAAGGATTGAAAGTGGCTTAACAAGAAGGAGTGGTGCCAAGACCAGACTCAGACGAATAAGGAGAAAAGGAAAAGAGGTGAGGGCTAGAACTCCCTTGCTAAGGCGTGGAGACCCTGATCACATGGAACAGTCTACAGAAGGAGAGGAGAATTAGAAGGAGGAGTGAGGACTAAAGCCTCGAAAGTAATGGGAGAAAGGGCAGATGCCCAAGACAGTGGATGTGGAAGAAGTTGGGTCGGACCCAGAATCAGGAGGAATTAGAAGAAGAAATTGATAGATAGAAAGAGGCGGATCTGGAGGGTCCGGAGGCAGAGGAGAATCATGAGAGGAAAAATCCGAAGGCTCCGGAGGGATGACAAAAGAAGGGACGCGATGCCCTGAGATGAAATAGGGAAAAAGATGATGGAAAAGGAAGAAAAAAATGAAGGATGTGATGTTCAGGAAGATTAGAAAGATGAATCGGAAGAAAGATGGAGGGTCCGGAGGTTCCGGAGGAAGTAAATGCCGAGGGACGCGATGCCCAGGGAGGAGAGAAAAATCTGGAGGTTCCGAAGGAATGAAATCAGGAAGGAGAAGGTGGAAAGGGGAGTCGTGCCCGAGGGAAATGTCCGGAGGTTCCGGAGGAAGAAAATGCCGAGGGACGCGATGCCCTGGGAAGAAGGGAGAGAAATCTGGGAGATGAAAAGGTTGGAAAGGGGCGCGATGCCCGAGTAATGAAGATGAATATGAATAAGATGGGAAATGCGGAGGATCCGGCGGTGTCGGAAGGCGGGGAAGATACGGGTTTGGAGACCTGGGAAGCAGGAGGTGTATGCAAAATGATGGATGCGATGAATGCAGTGAATGCGTGAATGCAACAAAATGCGTGAGATGCAAAGAAGATGGAGAATGTGAAGGGTGAGAGGACGAGATCCTCCTCCTAACCCCGGGAATGGCCCATGAAGAAAAAGTGATAGAAATGGATGCATAGAAGGTGGAACAAATAAGGGACGGCCCCTTAGCGCCAAGATAACTGCCCCTCCACGGCAGTGAAAGAGTATAGCTAATTGGCCCAATGGAAGAAGCTTCACTAATGAATGACAACCCCCTTGGAAGGCAAAGATCAATGATGTGAGGGAGTTGGAAAGTTGGAACATGAAGCATTGCCATGCCCATTAATTGTGGTGTACAAGAAGTGTTGAACAAAATGGGCATTCGCCCCTTGTATGGAGGAATGGAATCAAGATTTGGAAGATGGAACAAAGGGTGCCCTACCCGGCCCTTGGATGGCATCAATGCTTGGCATTCTCTGAGCAATGACGGTGACTTGGCCTCCGCGACCATGCTTGGCACAATAATCCGGATTGGCATCCGGTAAATGAATTCTTGAATCTTGAATCGCATAGTCGTGGCCAAATCTGTCTTGCCCGGCTCTTAATCATCCTTGGCGCAAGTACTTATAGCAGCGTTCCCCTTCCGAGTAATAAGGGGAGGTGAGGCGGAGGTGGAAGGCTCCGTGGATGGTGGAGGTATAATGGAAAGTGTAATGGGAGGTGTTGTAGAAAGGATGAGTGGAAGTGGAGGTTCAAACACGCCGAGCTTCTCCCTTTGCTCGAAAGCAGTCGGGGTTGGCTTGAGTGCAAAAAGTGGTGGATCCTGCTCAGGACTAACCATAGGTGAAGGGTTAAGTGGTGGAGTAGGCAATGTGGGTTTTGGGGTTAAAGGGATAAGGAAAGATTGAGGTGGTGGTAATGGGAGGTTAATTGGGGAAGGTCCGATAGTGGGCTCGGTAGAGGCCGATGGTGTTGAGGTTGATGGCTTAATAGGTGGAGATTTAATTAGTGGAGGGTTAATGGGTGAAGGTTTGGTGCGTAGGAAATGCCGGACGGGGCGAGCGGTGTTAGGAGTGGGAGGAGACTCAAGATGTGTCGGCATGGGTGATTGAAATATCGACCCATCGTCGTAACACCAAGAGGTCTCAAAAACAGGGGTAGGGTTAGGGACGGTGGCTTCATCCTGAGCAAGGGGTTCATCGAATGAAAGTGGGGGAAGTGGAAAGTTAAGGAAACTCGGAAGGGGTGCCTGCGGAGCTTCATCATATACTGCCTCGGATTCTTCAAATGCCGGCTCTTGCTCGCTTGGAATGCTGACGCCATAATCCTCTCTCCTATCTTTCCATTCTCTCTCCATCTTAGTAATCTCGTCCAAAGCGGCATGGAGAGGATTGACCGGAGTAGGAGGAGCCATGACCCTTTTTAATTGCTCCTCCATCAAAGTAATCTTATCAAGCAGAGTTTGCTGGAGGGGTGTAACATGAATAACCGAGGGTTGGCAGGGCCTTGAAGGAGGAGGGGCCGCACAAAAAGGCCGTGGAGGGGAGTTAACGGGATGACCCGTAAAAGAACCCGGATGGGCCGGATTACAAGGAATATAAGGGCCTCGGGGCCGTGATGTAGGAGGAATAGAAGGAGGCGGGTGTCGGACCACCCGAGGAGGAGTGTGAATAGAAGGAGATGGGTAGTGGGCTACCCGATTAGTAGGAACATGAGTGGAAGAGGGAGGTGGGTGATGGGCCACCCGTGTAGGATTGGAAGGAGGATGAGATGAATGAGATGCACCCTCAGCGGCGGCCTTAAGGGCTTGGATCTGTTGAGGGGTGAGATGATCTAATGCATGCAAGATTCGGGAGACCTTCTCATCGTTAGGACGAGACGGTCCCGTAGGAATAGTGGCTCGAACTTGAGTAGGGGGACCATGAGGATGGACATTGCCCATGGGTCGGGCATGACCGTAAGAATGAGGATGCGGTCCTTTGAAAGAATGGTGAGAATTTTGATGAACATGTTGAAATTGAGGGGAATAAGATGTGCTAGGTTGATCACCCTCATGAACATTAATTGAATTGAACATGTTATTTTGTCTATCAAAGTAAGCCATTCAAGCAGTTTAATGTGCAAACAATTTGCAAAGAAACACACAAGTTGTGATGGTTACCTTGATTTCTTATGTTTGAACCTTGGTGAATTAATGAATTTATACAAATTGATATGATTCACACAAGGGAGGATCCTAGTTTCAATATGATTTAACTGCAATGCCAACTAGGAACACTCTCTCACCACGTATAGGCCAACTAAACTCGAGAACTTCAAGGGTACAACCTGCCCGGCGTCCGTGAGGGAATCCACGGGTGCGGGGGCTTATGGAGGCTTAGTTTAGGAATTTCCAATCCAAAGAGACGGAATGCTCAATGGAGGGTCGTTCCTTCACCAAGGGGGTGTGTGGAATCCTAGTGAGGAGAGAGGAGGTCTCCCAAACCAATGCAAAGAAATGAATGAATGAATGCAATGCAAGGAGATATAAATAAATCCACCAATAGAGCCAAGTAAATGGTATAATCAATATAAAATCAATGCGCAGATAAGCACGGGCTCTGTGAAAACTCAGGAAAGACACGACCTGGGTAAGGTCGCTATCAGAAAAGAGACGCCCTGGGCAGGGCGTGAATCACTGTGGAGGGCCCACAGGCAGAGAAAAAAGTGCCCTGATATGGGGCGCTACAAACCAAAGAAACGCCTCCTGGTGAGGGCGTCAAAACACAGGGGTAGCAAAGAAACGCCTTTGTGTGAGGCGTTACCAAACAAAAGGACGCTCTCCAGAAGGGCGTGAATTCAGAAACCAGCTGCACACCACAATGCAATAATTTCCAGTAAAAGACGCCCTGAAAGGGGGCGCTATAAATCAAAAGGACGCCTCGGGCTGAGGGCGTCAACTCTCAGGGGATGCACGGCCAAAACAAGACACGCCCCTGAGTGAGGCGTTCTGCAATAAAAAGGCGCTCTGTGGTAGGGCGTTAATTCACAAAGCACCAGGGACGCGCTAGAAAACGCCCTGCTGGAAGGCGTTACAGAATCAAAAAGTGCCCTGTATGGGGGCGTTAATTTTAAACACGCCCCAAATTGAGGCGTTAATTCTCAGAAAGCTCCACGACCAGCAAAATGAAACACTCACAATCGCAATCAACAGGATATCATGCTCATTAAGATTTTATTTTTAAGAGGATAAGTGGAATTTCTAAAAAAAGAGATCTAATAAACTAGCCAATCACTAGTGGGGAAGTGCAAAAGCACAAAGGAGGGTGCCCGAGGGGCACAAAGGAAAGGGTACCGTGGGTACCAAAGGGAAAGGGCACGCGAGGGTGCCAAAGGGGAAAGGGGTAATCAAAAAAGAGAACAATAGGGGTCCCACCGTGATCGCCAATTTGTAGATTCTAATTAAAAATCCACTTAAGGAAAAATTAAGAATATGAATAAATAAGCATGAAATAGCACGAGGTGCTAAGGGGAATTTGTGATCGCCAGAGACACGAGGCTTCAAAATATAATAATAAAAAGCATGGAGGGATCGCGAAAAATACCTTGAACGCGGGTGATTGTGAGTGCTCCTTTCTCTTCTAGATCGGCCGGCCGATTGAAGAGAGTTCTTCAATTAATTACCCTTGCAAAACAAAGACAAACACCAATAAAGAATATGGATTAGAAACATGGTGAGTGTAGCATCAAATCCTAAATAAAAATATGAGCATGAAAGTATGGTGAAGAACACACCTTAAGGGTGGTTGCCCTTAAACCCCTATGCAAAGAGGGTGTGGGAGATGAATGATGAAGGATATATAAATGTGCAGGAGTGCACTAAGGGGAAAATACTCAACGTAGTTGAGTCGAAAAATCAATAGAAGATGATGCATGCATGAACTAATATAACAAAAATGAAACAAAGAAAGAGAAAGATAGAGAAATCTGTTGTTTTGGCTTGGATGCTCGATGGGGAGAAGTTCCCAGAAGATGATGAAGACTTGAACGTGTGCAGGAGCCCCTCCTTAGCCAACGGCAACAGCAATCTGTGAGAAGAAAAGAAGAGAAAAGAAAAGGAAACAGAAGAAGAAGAAGAACGGAGGGAGGAAGAAGAAATCCGGAATTCAACCTCTTACCAGAGACGAAAAGCCCTATTAATAAGATAGAAGAAGAGATAAGAAGGAAAGAGTCCAAAGGAGGAATAGATAAGAAGGGGCAAGAGCCCAAAGAGGGGAGGATTAAGCTGGGGAAGAGCCCAAACGAAGCAGGAGTCTCTCTGGGAAAGGCTGCGTTCGTTCGGAGCACAAAAATGAAACTCGACTTGGTTCAGGGCGTCAATTGTTGAATTGACGACCTGCCCAGAGGGCGTTTCTTAAAAACACGCCCTGCACAAGGGCGTTTCTTTCAAAACCAATTTTTAGAAATAAAAAACTCCCCATATTTGAAAAATATAAAACACGCCTCAATCAAAGCCATGTTTTAAAAACACGCCCCTGGGAAGGGCGTTAATTTCAAGTTTTCAAAACGGGGGAAGCCGGTCAAACCAAAAGAATTGATGCCCTCAGGTCTGGGCGTCCTTTCTCAAAGAAACGCCCTCGATCAGGTCGTGTTTTAACAAAACACGCCCTTACCCAGGTCGTGAATTTCAAAATATTCAGATAAATGCCCAGAAAATCCAGAAAAATAGGAAAAAGGAGAAAATGAGGGAAAAATAGGAGAAATTCAAGAAAAGTGGGAAAAACCACTCAAACAAGCTAATTTGAGGGTCAAATGGGGCATTGCACGGCAATATGAAATATACTCAAAATAATGTCAATTTTAGCGTGTCTACAGGAGCCTCTCTATCCGGCGCGCCCTTCTGCCTTGCTTAACCATTAAAACGGCGCCCCTTGGCCTCCCTTAAACCGGCGCGCCCTTCAGCCCCTTGTAGTATCCTTAAACCGGCGCCCCCCCCTCCATCTCCATTTACACCTTAAAACGGCGCCCCTTAACCGGCGCCCCCCCCCCCTTCAATATCACCTAATCCGGCGTGCTTGAAAGAAAAGAAAATGCTTAATAAAAAAAAAGGAATTGAAGTTAATGAACAAAACTTTAAGTTTTCCCTCCACTATAATCCAAATTTTGTTCCGGGGGCGCTGCCCTCGGAAACCCCCGCAAGGGGTGCTGCCCCCTTGACCCCCGCGACCTGACAGCGCAGGTCGAACCCCGCGACCTGACCGCGTAGGTCGATCCGCGTGCGAGGGCGCACGTTGTCGAGTATTGGCTTTACACTTAACAACCCGCTCCCCCGGATTGTGTAATGATGCCCCGTGGTGTTGGACGTGGACCTCGGGATCCCCGACATGGTCATGATCCGGGCACCTCTTGGGCCGATAGTTCATCAGCTTGACCCACTTCTTCCGGGATCCGATCCCGTACCCACATGAAACGTGCCGTACCTACGGTAGATATCTGAATGTCTTTGTTGTTACCTTCGATGCTTCGAATATGGACTCTCGACCGAACACTGGATGGTCCGTTAGTGACTGATATATATATATATATATATATATCGGGATCTAATCCCGCACTTGCATTAAATTTGCCGCATTCGCAGTAAGTATTTGTATGGTTTTGAACACCGTTTCGCATATCGATGCGGAGGGTCTGAATCATGTCAACCCAACTCGCATGCTTTAATGAAAAATTGATGTTTAGGCCATGAGGCCCCTTTTCTTGGCGATTAATCAGAGGTCTTCCCCTCTCCGAGGGGATGTAATTAATGTCGTGGCCTTTATGGCGCGGCGGGTCTCCAGTCCCGACCCGATACCCACAATCGTCTAATTAGTCAGATGGAGCACACCCCGGGCTTCGGACCACTCCAGTCTTGAAGCCCGAACACATTGTCACCTAGGTGACTGGCACGCCCTCGCACTAGATAAACTGATAAACTGATAAAAAGAACACCCCGATATCTCTACACCTCGAAACCTAGTGCGTTCCACAAGCTGGCACGCCCGGTGGGACTGGACTACCTCTCATCTTTTCGCCGAGATTAGGGCCCCAATGGCCTTTTCCGAAGTCTTAACTTCCGCATTTCTGAAATTGCAGGAGGGATTCATTTCTGAAGAACCAATGGCTATCACTTTCGGTCCATTGGTTGTGGCGAGCCATGCGGACCGTGGCTACTTGGCAGTGCCGATCCAGTTCGGTGACTTTCCCCCGGTCGTTGGCTTCCCCAACTTCCTCGGGGTTATGTTCGTGGACCTCTTGGATGTCAAGGAGGTCGAGCCCGCCGCCCCTGTCGAGGCGACACCCGAAGCTGTGAAGATGGTGGGCTACCACGTCCACCACATTGAAGCGAAGAAGAAGCGCACCTCGGCTGCCAGGAGGGCGGCAAGGAGAACCACTAGCATGCCGCAAGGCCGGCTTTCCCTCTCGGGCAAATCCGTAATGATCGGAGGAGTCCGAGTGTACCTGAATGGCAGTCAGGCCACGATCTCACCAGATAGGGTAATCCCGATGGTGCCGGTGCACAACCAATTCCAAGCACTGGCCCGGGAGCGAGAAGGCCGCATCAGGTCCATACCAAAGCAAGAGTCGGCCCAGAAGTCGACTAAATTCAAGCAAGCATGGGTCCCCATCAGGCGGGCCCAAGCCTCAACCCAACTGGAGCTCGTCAGGACTGACCGGCTCAAGAAAAAGATGAAGGAAGATGAAGAAGAGAAGATTGAGGCGTCAGCTCAAGCGTCTCGAAGACCTGCCTTCTGTGCTCACGGTCGGCAGGCGAACATCTATTTGAAGGAAGGAAGATACAGCATGATGCACGAGCGGAGGCGTCTCGCCTATAGACTGCCAGTGCAAGCATCACCACCAACTGTCTGCCCCAGCCAGGGAGAAGATGACATCACTCAAGCCGTGAGGGGATATCTCCGCGGCCTTGGAAACACCCACTTGGGAAATCAGCGGCTCCTAGAAGCCGTGAATGATGCTCAAAGAAATCGGGAGCAACGAGTTAACCCGGAAGATATCGAAGATGCGGAGTCAGGGTGCTATGGGCCGCCCCTATGTAAAGAAGCTCCACCAAGAGTCTCGGTGTTTGATAGGCTAACCTTTCCTAGACAGACAACCAGGGAGGTGGTCCGAAGAAACAAAAAGATGCGGGTTTATACCTGCAATATGGCCGGGGTGGCCAACCAATATGGAGCCCTACCTGAAGACCAAGAAGAGATGGCCAGGCTGGCTGGCAGGTCGGGTCCCCTCACCAGAAGAGGAGAAACTGCAGCTGAGATAATACAAGCCCTCACCGGTGAAACATGTTCAGATGCGGTCGCCATGGCAGCGAACGTGATTACCGTTGGGGATGAAGGAGAAAGGGTAGCACCTTCTCTAGATACTCTGACAGAAGGGGGAGGCCAAGCTCCTAGCCCTTCTACCCCTGACCCGACGATGCTGATGCTGCTTCAAGCCTATCGACAGGAGATCGAAGCTCTGAAGCGACAGGTGGGCGAACTGACCATGCATGCTTCCACCTCGAAGCAGGTCGAACAGCCTCCAGAAACATCCAGGCAAGGAGCTGAAGAATTTGAGGGTTCACCCCAGGTGACGGCCTCTCAGCCAATCCCCAACTATGCTGGGGGCACGGCCCCAATGACCCCTTCGGCTCCTCAACACCAAGGTACCGCCACTATACCCCAGGCGACGGTGTTGACGACGCCACAGATGCAGTCGGCTCATTTCTACCCAGAAGCAGTGGATCCGGCAATGGCTAACAAGCTCATGATCGAGCAGATAGTCGAGATGAAGCTGGCCGATCGGGGAAGTGAAGAATATGCCTCATATGATGTGTACAAGGTACCCTACCCTGTCCATCATGCGGGGAAGAGATTACCTCCTGGCGTCAGCAAGCCGCCAAAGTTTGACAAATTTAATGGCCAGGGGTCGCCGAAGGAACACATAGCCTATTACGTCAATGTGATGGGCGATCTGGCGACTGATGAATCGTACCTACTGAAGTTCTTCGGGTCCTCGCTCACAGGGCTCGCCTTCGAATGGTACTCAAACTTGCCGGCGGGGTCTGTTAACGACTGGCCAGATTTGCAAAGAAAATTTCGGGAGCGGTTCCACGTCACCGAAAGAGAGGTCACAGTAGCCGAGCTCTATGCAACCAGGCAGAAGAATGATGAAACTGCCCTAGAATTCATCAAGAGATGGCGGAACCTCAGCATGAGGTGTAGGCGCCCGCCACACCAAGAAGATGCGGTTCAGATCTGCAAGCAGAATTTGAAGCGTGAAGTTTTCAAGAAGATGATCGGGATGGAGATCAAGTCATTTGATCGATTAAATAATGTGGTGGTGGAAATTGAGTCCTACCTCTCCAAATACTCTTCCGCACCGGCCACCTCAGCCCAAAAGGGAAAATCAATTGAGAAGCGGTCTGTGCCCAAAGAAGTCAACACTGTCGACTTCAAGGATTTCGAGAAGCAGAAGGACACTGATAAAGGAGTCACCATTGCTCCTCTGGCCAAGCAGGCTGAACAACAAGAGGCCGCCTCCTTGCGGTCAAGAATGAAGAAACTTTACTCCTTCCCGAAGGAGAAGACCCGGGTCATCTTCGAGTGGGCCACCAAATATAACAAAATTACTCTCCCGGAGCCGAAGAGACCCGGTGACATCAAGAGGAAAGATGATCCTCGATTTTGTCCGTACCATCAGATGCTTGGGCACACCCTTGAAGACTGTTACGTCTTCAAAGACATCATTGAAGGCATGATCAGGAAGGGAGAGCTCCAGATGGGCGAACACAAGGTGGACCCACCCCGCCCGCATGAGTTGCCAGTGCTGGGGGTAACTGTAAATATGATATCCTTATACCAACAACTACCCGAAGAAGTGTCAGATACTTGTACAAAGCACACCTATGAGGCATTTGTTCTCACTCCCACAGAGAACCAGGGAGATTGGCAGATGGTGCCAAAGAAGACAAGAAGAAAGTCGACATCCCGCCCTACCCCGGGAGTCCGAATTCATGGCGTCACGCCTCAGCCACCACCACCGGTTGTAACCCCGGTTTGGTATGAAACTGCTCCTCAGTTGGTCCTCCGAAGAATGACTGACAATAGGAAAAAGCCACTCTTCTTGCAGATGCACACGCAAGTCAGCCCGGCAGTTAAACGGCTGCAGGCGGTCATTGACGGGTTAGAAGAATATGAACAACCCAAGATCCAGCCAGTGCAGCTGAAGGAATATGTCCCTTGGGAACATTTTGAATCCATAAAATTGGCTGAAGAAGCTGAAGCCGAAACACAAGAACCTGGCATATGGGATGAACTTCCCCGAGAACAGCTTCCAGCTGTAAAAGAAGAGAAGAAGAAAAAGAAGAAGAAGCTGAAGAATAAAATAAAATGCAACATTTTGTCTTGCAATACCTTGTCGGCCTTATTCAATATGGCCGAAGAGGAGGGAGAGGAAGAAATATGCTTCGCGCCTGTCGAGGCAAACCAAGCCGAGGCCTCTACTTCCCAATATGTCACCAGGTCTGGGAGAAGGTGGGGACGTCTGCCCCCAGCCAATCATAATATTATATTCAGGGGCGAGCGGCCATACCAAATCCCCGAACCTGAAGTGAAGGGCGCAGCAATCCCGCCTCCATCGGGCCTCTACCCTGAAGATGCAGCAGGCGAAGTGGTACCCTCGTTCGCCGAATTTTTGCTCGCAAAGAAGAGCGAACAACCATACCAACAGCCCGGGTCCAAGGCCAAGAGCACTCTTGCCTCCACCTCGGGAACGCCCCCTCTGGCGAATAAAGATGATGAGGGCGCCGCCCCTGTGGCCCAGCCCATGCAAATGAAAGAACCAGTCGACCAAGCAAGCCGGAGCCGGGCGGCCTCCGAAGAAGATAAACTATCTTCCCCGCCGACTCCTCCGGCACCAGAACATGGCAAGCATAGCAAAGCCGAAGAAGCAAAGTTAGCTAACGTCCGAGCCGGCACTCGGATATTGAAACAATTGAAAAGAATCCCAGCAAGATTCAGTGTCTGGGAGATACTCTCCCTGGATGAGGAAACCAGGCAGGCTGTCATTGCGGCTCTGCAAACCCCGGCGCATTATGAAAGCTGTTTTGCTGAGATGCAGTTGGGAACAACCATCACCTTCACCGAAGAAGACATGCTCTTTCCTTCGGTCAGCCACAATAGACCCTTGTACATGAGGGGGCAGTTGAACGGCCAGCCTATAAACAGGATCTTGGTCGATACAGGGGCAGCAGTAAACATACTCTCCTACCAGGTTTACCAGAAACATTACTTCAATGTGCACCTGATCAAGGTCAGGGATATGAAGATAACTGGGTTCAACCAGAAGTCTGAAGTTCCCATGGGTGTAGCAGAGTTCGAGCTGTCACTAGGAGACTTCACCACCAAAGTGCAGTTCCACGTCATCAACTCCGATACCACATATAAAGCATTGCTCGGCCGACCGTGGCTGCATCAGAATCGGGTAGTGTCTTCGACCCTGCACCAGTGCATTAAGTACTTCCGGAATGGAAAAGAAGAAAGAATATTCGCAGACTTACACCCCTTCGAGGTGTTTGAATGCCACCTGCTCGATGCTGCACTTTACATGGAGGAGCCGAAGCAGAATCCCCAGCCGACTCAAAGCAAAGAAAAGGAGATAGCAGAGGACGACGACTGGTTCCCTCCACCACCGCCCGACTATGTGGCACCGCAGGAAGTGTCACACATTTCTAAAGTTGAAGGCGTGGTTCGAGCCATCCCCTCCAATATTTACCTCGAGACAGGAGTGCCGAAGCTCGAGGATTTACCCGGGTATGTGAAGGTCCCTCCAGGGATCACGAAGCCACCCACAGATTTAGACTGTCAAACAGTCGAATTCTTGAAGATCTGGGAGGTGCCCAACCCAGAGGGCCCACCTACGATGTTCTATGTGGCTGATGAACATCCAGTGAAAGGGGATGATGATTGTAAATTCCCCGAAGAAATCCGTGACCCGGTCGGCCCAATCATGGGACTTCCGGATATATCCAGCAGAGTGGTGAAAATGGCTAGAGGGCAACAGCTGCCCTTCTTTCAGACCGAAAGTCGGAATCAAATGTTCAAGAAGCTGTGGTATCCACCGAACCTGGATAGGGAACTCCTGAAGATTACCCAGCACCCTGGGTTGGGTTTCTCAGCAGAAGAATTCTATGAAGCAAACATGATAGCCGTCTCAGCTCTAGTTGGCGACGGTCCCCCAGAAGACACAGATGCACTAGAAACCAAGAGCAAAGAGCAGCATATGCCTTCAGCCGACAAAGCTCAAGATGAAGAAGTGTTCCTCCAGAACCCACCTCCAAGCAGGGATATAGGGGGGTACCATCCACTTCCGAGGCACCACTCCCAGATAGTCACAGTGGCGGGGTGCTGCTACCTCCACTCGATGTCAGAACAGAAGATAGCAGTCCAAGCTACACTCCAGACTTCTCCCTTTGTGACCCTGTTATGCTCGCAATATGTTGTGAGCAGCAGCAGGAGATCGAGATGTTGAAGGCGCAGTTGGCCAAGATGATCGAACTACTGTCCGGTCTTACCGAGGGTATCCACCTCCGGGAGGGCAGATCCATGAACCCGGGGGGCTCCTATGCCACCACGGAAAGATGGGAGAATCAGTCCCTGACCACCAACTTTAGTGCTTTTATGCACTCAAGGAGGAAGGCGAAAGAAATAGCCGGTCCTTCAACTAGCCGGCCGGCGGAACGAGTCCTCACGTTGCAGGAGAAGATGAAGAAGCCTTATTCCTTCCCGAGGGATAAAACTCGGGAGATCTTTAAATGGGCTTGCCACTATAGCAGGGTTACCTTGCCAAAGCCCAAAAGGCCAGAGGATGCTACAAGGAGTGATGACCCTAAATTCTGCCTCTACCATCGAATCCTTGGCCACCCTATAGAAGATTGCTATGTCTTCAAGGATATCGCCCAGAACCTGATCAAGAGAGGAGAATTGAAGATGGAGGATTATGAGGTGAAGCCCCCACAACCCCATGAAGCAGCTGTCTGTGAAAAGGGAGTCCATGTGGTTTCCCTCCTCGCAGAGGTCACAAGCCCGGCCGGTGAAAGATGTCCTGAAGCAGATTTCCCTCAGCCTGACTCCACCTTGCCCTCACTGCTCGGCGGGTTACATCAGGAAATTGAAAGGCTGGAGGAGCACCTAGCCGAAATAAGTATGCGCTGGTTTGACCCAGCAGGGGACATCCTCCCTCAGCGATACAGTCACTCAAGCCCGGAGCACTTCCTCGTGACCAGGGCAGAACTCTACAGCCACAGGCAAGAAGATGATGAGCCCGTCCTGGACTACATCAGAAAGTGGAGAAGCCTATATGTGAGATGCATCTCCCCGTTAAGCCACGAGGTTGCCACTTGGGCTTGCGGGGAAAGTCTAAAGAAGGATATTCAGCAGCGGATGGTCGGCCTTAACGTCCACTCCCTTGATCAGTTGGCCATGATAGCGGCTGATATTGAAGCCTTCCTGGAAAAATACCATCCTGCCATCACCCTGGCAAGACAAGAAGACAAACCCGGAGGTGTCAACTTCAGCACTTCTGGGCATTCGAAGGAGAAGACAAAGGAGGTAGCCAATCCTTCAACCAATCAACCGGCCTCATTGCGAGAGAAAATGAGGAGGCCTTATTCCTTCCCAAGACACAAAACTCAGAGGATTTTTGAATGGGCTTGTCGTTACGGCAAGATTACCTTGCCAGAATCCAAAAGGCCAGAGGATGTCGAACGAAGCGACGACCCCGAATTCTGTCCTTATCATCGGGTGCTGGGGCATCCTATTGAAAATTGTTATGTATTCAAAAATATCGCTCAAGGCCTAATCAGGAAGGGCGAACTAAGGCTGGGAAAATATGAAGTGTACCCACCGCGTCCGCATGACGTGGTCGCTTATAGAAGCGGGGTCCACATGATCTCTTTGCTCACGGAGGTCGCAAGCCCCGCCGATGGAAGATGCCCCGAAGCTAGTGAAGCACCCCTTTCAACCCCTCTGGATGAAGGCCCCACGAAGCCGGTCTATGATAATTATCAAGAAGACCATGAAGAGAGCCTGCGCCCCTTTGTGCCAGGAGGCACCTCAAAGCCCTATACAATGATACAGGAGGAGCCGAAAGCCGATGCCCCCTGCAGATGTTGGGAATCCATCACCAACGAGGTTGCCACGACCTCCAATGATAGTCCACGGGAGCAGAAAGCTGAAAAGCCCCCTACTACTCCTGAGGGTGTTTCGCCCACGGACCAATCTTTAAGTTTCCCAGAAGCCATAACGCCAACATCGGCACCAGTTCCCGAGCCAGGGAAAGAAGATGATGAAGCCCTACCACTGAGCGAGGTGGTACAAGAAGACATCTATGATGCCCTTGAGGCTGAAGAAGATGATGAAGGCTTCATCGACTTGCAACCGGCTCCCCCGGAGATAGAAGATGGTGGCCAAGCCACTGTTGATGAGCTGATCGAAGTGGATCTGGGTACAAAAGATGACCCCAGACCAACATTCCTCAGCGCCCTCCTTCTCCCAGAAGAAAGAGAGCGATACATCAAGCTCCTACAAGAGTTCCGAGACTGTTTTGCTTGGAACTACAAAGAAATGCCGGGCCTCAACCCGGCGATTACCCAGCATATGTTGGCCATTGACCCCAAGGCCGAACCAGTGAAGCAGTCACCCCGGCGAATGAGGCCAGAACTGATAAGCCAAGTTTGCAAGGAAGTCGACAAGCTCATAGACGTCGACTTCGTAGCAGAAAACCAGTATACCACCTGGCTGGCCAATATTGTGCCCGTCAAGAAGAAGAACGGCCAGATCCGGATATGTGTGGACTTCCGAGACCTGAACAAGGCTTGTCCGAAAGATGATTTCCCGGTGCCCATCACTGAAGTCATGATCGATGCCACCACTGGCCATGAAGCCTTATCTTTCATGGACGGGTCGTCCGGATACAACCAGATATGGATAGCCGAGCATGATAGAATTCATACGGCTTTCCGTCACCCAAGGGGATATTCCACTATAAAAGGATGCCTTTTGGCCTCAAGAATGTCGGCGCCACTTATCAAAGGGCGATGACCAAGATATTTGATGAATTGCTTTATGACAAGGTCGAATGCTACATCGACGACTTGGTTGTCAAGACCCAAAAGAAAGAAGATCACCTGAGTGACCTCAGGGTTATATTTCAAAGGCTCCGACAATACGAGCTGAAGATGAACCCGCTGAAGTGCGCCTTCGGCGTTTCCAGTGGGAAGTTTCTGGGCTTCATTGTCCGATATAGGGGGATTGAAATAGACTCCTCCAAGATAAAGGCCATTCAGGAGCTGCCGCCTCCGAAGAACCTGACGGAACTGCGATCACTGCAGGGCCGATTGGCCTATATCCGCAGGTTCATCTCCAACCTGTCCGGGCGATGTCAACCATTTCATAAGCTGATGATGAAAGATGCGCCATTCGACTGGAATCAAGAATGCCAGAAGGCTTTTGATAAGCTGAAGGAATACTTGAAGACCCCACCAGTGCTGGGGGCACCTGTCAAAGGGCGGCCGCTAATTCTCTACATAGCCGCCACCGAATGTTCACTCGGGGCAATGTTGGCTCAAAACAACGACGAGGGAAAGGAGCAGGCACTTTATTACCTCAGTCGAAGACTGGTCGGGGCAGAAGCAAAGTATACCCCGATCGAGAAAGTCTGTCTTGCCTTGGTCTTTGCGGCCAAGAAAATGAGGCATTACATGCTCTCGCATGAAATACAACTGATATCAAGGGCCGATCCAGCCAAACATCTCTTATCCCAGCCGGCGCTGAAAGGGCGACTGGGGAAGTGGGCCGTCATTTTGATGGAATTTGATATTACATATGTGCCGCAAAAGGCTATTAAAGGCCAGGCGATAGCAGATTTCTTTGCAGCACACCCTGTGCCTGAGAATTCCCCGCTTGTCACGGAACTTCCGGAAGATGAAACACTGGAAGTGGACCAAGTCCGTCAAGCCATATGGCAGTTATACTTCGACGGAGCATCCAGAACTGAAACATCTCAATCAGGGCATGCGAGGATAAGGGCTGGAGCAGGCATCGTCCTCAAATCCCCAGAAGGAGAAGTGTTGCATACATCGTGTTCGATCAACAAACCGTGCACGAACAATGAAGCAGAATATGAGGCCTTGATTATCGGTCTTCAGATAGCCCTCCACATGGAGATCCGAATGCTGCAGGTGTTTGGTGATTCTATGCTGATTGTCAAGCAGATACAAGGAGAGTTCGACGTCCGGAAGCCCGGGTTACTTCCGTATTGCGCCAAGGCGAAGAAGCTCATGGGGCGGTTCTACTTCATTGAAGTAGGCCATGTCGTCCGAAGCCAGAATGCCCAGGCTGATGCACTAGCAAAATTAGCAAGCTCACTGGCGGCCCTGCCAGGCGAATCCCTCAACATAACAGTCATAAACAGGTGCCAGGTCCCCAGCATGATAGAGGAGCCAGGTGACGAAGAAGAATATGAAGCTGCGACAGCAGAAACAACTAACTCTCCTGATTGGAGGGAACCCCTAATGAAATGGTTTGAACACCAAGAATTGCCCAAGCAGAGGGAAGAAAGGATCAGATTGATCAGAACAAAAGATTCTTATGAAGTCAGAAATGGAACTCTGTTCCGAACCATGGCTGATGCCGGAAGAAAGGTGCTCCTCCGATGTATATCCATGGAGGAGGCTTGGATGGTTATGAAGGAAGTTCACGCCGGGTCGGCCGGTGCTCATCAAGCTGGGCCGAAAATGAAGATTGAAGTCAAGAAGCTGGGATATTACTGGCCGACTATGTTCGATGACTGCTGCAAGTATGCCAAGTCATGTCATAAATGCCAGCAGCATGCTGCGATCCCAAGAAGACCTCCAGCTCATTTGCACCCAACGGTGCCCAGTTGGCCTTTTGCTCAATGGGGTACTGATGTTGTGGGCCCGCTCCCCGCGTCTTCAGCGGGATGCAAATACATTCTAGCAGCAACAGATTACTTCTCTCGCTGGGCGGAAGCTGTGGCTCTAAGAGAAGTGACGGGAGAAATCGTAGCCAGATTCGTCCGTCGAAATATCATATTCCGATTCGGCGTGCCCGATCGAATTGTCTCCGACAACGGAAGCCACTTCCGAAACCAAAAGGTCTACAGATTGGCCGACAAATTCAAGATTGATTGGAGGACATCCACTCCGTATAATCCGCAGGCAAACGGGTTAGCGGAAGCCTTCAACAAGACACTATGCACACTTCTTGCCAAGACGGTCAGCTCTAGCAAGAAGGATTGGGAAGACAGGATGTATGAAGCACTATGGGCGTACCGCACCGTGTACAAGACCCCCACGGGTTGCTCACCATTCTCCTTGGTGTACGGCTCAGAAGCGGTCGTCCCGATAGAGCTGGAGATACCCTCACTACGGGTGGCGATCCAGCATGAATTAGTCAAAGATGGCCAAGCCAATATAGAAAGAAGACTGGAGGAGCTCTCCGATCTAGAAGGACGACGGCTCAGAGCCCAGCAGAACATACAAGTCTACCAGGCCCGTATGACCCGCGCCTTTGACAAACTCGTCAAAGAACGTGAATTCAAGAAGGGAGACCTAGTCATGGTCAAGCGAAGAGAAGTCATGGCGGCCAACCCCAAAGGCAAACTGAATGAAAACTGGACAGGACCTTATGTGGTCCAGAAAGTCTATGAAGGTGGTGCTTATGTCATCGTCAACCACCGGGGGGAAATTCAATTCCCACCACTCAATGGGAAGCACTTGAAACTATACCATGCGTCGCTCCCCCAGCTCGGTGATCAACTGAAACCAATACCCCACAATGAAGGGGATTCCGTCATGGAGCTTTTTACATAAAGCACCCGAAAACTCAACTCGGCACCCGTGGCCCTCCGAGGCCTCAACCGAGTAACATGGCTTAGACCTTCCGCCTAAGCCGGTTAAACGTGATTCCATTGTGTTGATATGAACCCAATGTCGACGATACTATCATACCTTTGTGATCCGGTCCCACCGTGATCATCAAAAAAAAAGAAAAAAAGAAAAAAAAGAAAAAAGAAAAAAAAGAAAGAAAAAAAAAGAAGAAGAATAAGAAAAAGAATAAGAAAGAAGTTGTTCCTTAGTGTTCCTTAGGCGGCACCCTCGCCGAAAGCTCCGGTTTAGACCTTTCGTCTGGGTCGGAAGAAAACCAAAATCCTCGCGTTAATGCAATCCCAGTATTGACGAATCCACCTTACTCGGCACCCTCACCGAAAGCTCCGGTTCAGACCTTTTGTTTGGGTCGTAAGAAAACTGAAATCCTTGCGTTGATGCAATCCCAGCATTGACGAATCCACTCTACTCGGCACCCTCGTCGAAAGCTCCGGTTTAGACCTTTCATCTGGGTCGTAAGAAAACTGAAATCCTTGCGTTGATGCAAACCCAACATTGACGAATTCACCTTACTTGGCATCCTCGCCGAAAGCTCCGATTTAGACCTTTCGTCTGGGTCGGAAGAAAACCAAAATCCTTGCGTTAATGCAATCTCAGCATTGACGAATCCACCTTATGCGGCACCCTCGCCAAAAGCTCCGATTTAGACCTTTCGTCTGGGTCGGAAGAAAACTAAAGTCCTTGCGTTAATGCAATCCCAGTATTGACGAATCCACCTTAGTCGGCACCCTCGCCGAAAGCTCCGATTCAGACCTTTCGTCTGGGTCGGAAGAAAACTGAAATCCTTACGTTGATGCAATCCCAGCATTGACGAATCCACTTTACTCGGCACCCTCGCCGAAAGCTCCGGTTTAGACCTTTCGTCTGGGTCGGAAGAAAACTAAAATCCTTGCGTTGATGCAATCCCAGCATTGACGAATCCACTTTATGCGGCGCCCTCGCCGAAAGCTCCAATTTAGACCTTTCGTCTGGGTTGGAAGAAAACTGAAATCCTTGCGTTGATGCAATCCCAGCATTGACGAATCCACTCTATACGGCACCCTCGCCGAAAGCTCCGATTCAGACCTTTCGTCTGGGTCGGAAGAAAACTAAAATCCTTGCGTTGATGCAATCCCAGCATTGACGAATCCACTTTATGCGGCACCCTCATCGAAAGCTCCAAGTTAGACCTTTCGTCTGGGTTGGAAGAAAACTGAAATCCTTGCGTTGATGCAATCCCCGCATTGACGAATCCACTCTATGCGGTACCCCGATCGAAAGCTCCGATTTAGACCTTTCGTCTGAGTCGGAAGAAAACTGAAATCCTTGCGTTGATGTAATCCCAGCATTGATGAATCCACTTTATGCGGCACCCTCACCGAAAGCTCCGATTTAGACCTTTCGTCTGGGTCGGAAGAAGATTGAAATCCTTGCGTTGATGCAATCCCAGTGTCAACGAACCACCTTTGATGGCGCCTAAGGCCTTTCTGGGGCCTCAGCCGTGCGATCCGATCTTGACTTTTCATCCAAGTCAGAGAAACTTGAACCCCTCCTTCTTGCTTCGGCACTCTGCCAAGCCGACGACCAAACCTCCACTCAGATATGCCAGTCCGTGTGCATGTGCGGTGAAGCGATCCCCTCATCCCTTCGCTGAAGGAGTGAGCGCTTTCCCGTGAATTCGCACCGGACTAGCATCCCACTGGCTCGGAAGAATAGACGTCTTGTCGAAGAACTCTACACTCGCGATGCCCGCGCACTCATCCCTCGCTTGCGCCACCCGCGAGTGGGGGGCATTTGTGGACGTCGAAAAATGTCAATGATGATCATACGGCATGCACGTCTCGACACTCGAGAGCAAGCCGAAGATGAAAATGCCAAATAAACCTCATGCCTCGCCCGATCAGGATGAGGACTCGCTTGGTGGTCCGCTAGCCGATGAGGGAGCCCCTCGGGCGGAAGATACGGCCACAACTCTATAGATGGCCGTGCCGAGAGCCGAATCGAAGAAGAGTCGGGGACTCCGACACAACCCGACGTGCACCGAAAGTCACGCAGAGTCTGGGACCGGGCCCCAAAGGCTGCGAATGGAACATTGTAGAGGTCATACATAGCAACCGGAACCTTCCGGGAATGTCGACATTCACGTAGAATGGCCGCGACTTCGAGAAGAATCCATTTAGTGCTTAAAACGGCACGAGGGGGCTTTAAAACGGCACGCCTTAAAACGGCGCGCCCCCCCTTTAAAACGGCCCCCCCTTTTTTCCTTCTTTGGCTACACGGCACGCCCCGAAGGCCCCTTTGATGCTTAAAACGGCGCCGCTTTGAATGTGGCACCATTTTAACCCCCCTTTCTTTGTTTAGCTACACGGCGCGCTCGAGGCCTCCCCCTTTGATGCTTAAAGCGGCGCCCCTTTGAATATGGCGCCGTTTTAACCTCTTACTTCTATTCTCTGAAGCGCTTCCGGCGTGCAGTGAAGCCATCCCGTCATCAATACGGTCCCCTGTTTCCTGCGAACAGCACGTCGACGAACTGCTTAAAATGGTAAAAGGTCTGCTTCGATCCGTTGGGCATCCAAGCATGTTCTTCAAATGGAAACTCTCGAGCCCTGCACTGTCGAATGCTTGCTCCGTCAGCCGGCCGCCCATTCCCTTGCAAATGATGAAAGCAACGTGGCTAGCGGTGGATATGCCAGCAGAGGAGGAGGCCATGCCTCTGCCCCTCTCCCGGTCACACTATAGCCTCGGCGGAGGTGACGTCCACGACAACGGCACTCGACACGGCGACACGGCAGAGGCGTTGCAGGCGAAGCAAGATGGAAAGAAGAAGAAATAGAGAGAAATAAGGGGGGGGGCCTCTCCCTTCAACAGGGCCACTGCTCTCCCTATAAAAATCCCACCACGGGGAACTTTGATCGGTTGGAGAAGAGGGACAACTCTTGGAAGCTTGAAAGGCAGAAGCTTTTCTTCTGAGAGAAACCCCTTGAAGCCCGAAGCCTGTGTGAAGAAGAAGAGAGAAAGAGTGGGAGAGAGAGGGGAGGAAGAGTGAGAGCCAGCCGTGTGAGGGTGGGTCGTTGTCTTTCTCCTCTTCCCTTGTATTCTGCTCGGCGACGTCCAGCCCCGATGTAGCTCTTCTGTTTAAATGGAAATGAAGCATGGGGCCTTCAACCCCGATCCTCACTTATCTCCCTCATGAAACCCGATTTTGATGCTCGCTCATCCCTTCCCTTTTGCAAGTCCATATGTTTTCGTCAGATCATATATGAATAGATATGTACATATGTATCTGTAGATAGATATATACGTATGCATGCATTCACTTCTCTTTACTGCTATCCTCTGGATCTCCCCTCCGCCATGTTCATGTGTCAGCTTCGGCCCTCACGCTGTGTTTGGCCACGATCGGATGACTCCTGGGTCACCGGAATCCCTTGTAGGCTTGCCCTCGGGACCTCCGGCCCCATACGGGAGAAGTCTACATGATCGCAATAACCCATGGGTCACCGGTTTCCCTTGTAGGCTAGCCCTCGGGATCTCCGGCCCCAAATGGGGTAATTTTACTAGTGTCGTTGCTTATACACACACCGGGATGTTTCGGGGCCGTCGGAGTTCTCTCCGCATGGCGCGCCCCATTTTTTCCCCAGGACCCTTCCGATCTAGGGGAGGTGCTGCCCGATTCTCGCCAGGGCCAAGAACAATTGAACAAATAGAACACTCAAGAACGAACTGAGTTTTTAATCCAATACACAGTAAGCTCTGTGAATCAAACCCCCCGAATAAAACACTTAAACCTCCTGCTCACTCACCTTAACAAACCATCAACGATGCTTAAACCCTCATCCTATTGATCTAGGGTGTCAATTGAACAATTTATCTAACTATTGATCCTTCCGTAGGCCATAGAATCAAGAATAGAAAGCAAAACAAGTCCACAGAATGAATAAGAAAACTCAAGAGACGATGTCCCGGCGTGGCCTAATCCTACGCGGTCACCCCTCACCGCGCCGATTTAACACCACCCTCGTAACCTCCCATCTCCCTTGAACGCTAAAACGGCGCGCCCCCGTGGGAGCCTCTCTATCCGGCGCGCCCTTCTGCCTTGCTTAACCATTAAAACGGCGCCCCTTGGCCTCCCTTAAACCGGCGCGCCCTTCAGCCCCTTGTAGTATCCTTAAACAGGCGCCCCCCCCTCCATCTCCATTTACACCTTAAAACGGCACCCCTTAACCGCCCCCCCCCTTCAATATCACCTAATCCGGCGTGCTTGAAAGAAAAGAAAATGCTTAATAAAAAAAAAGGAATTGAAGTTAATGAACAAAACTTTAAGTTTTCCCTCCACTATAATCCAAAAAAAGGTCGATCCGCGTGCGAGGGCGCACGTTGTCGAGTTTTGGCTTTACACTTAACAACCCGCTCCCCCGGATTGTGTAATGATGCCCCGTGGTGTTGGACGTGGACCTCGGGATCCCCGACATGGTCATGATCCGTGCACCTCTTGGGCCGATAGTTCATCAGCTTGACCCACTTCTTCCGGGATCTGATCCCGTACCCACATGAAACGTGCCGTACCTACGGTAGATATCCGAATGTCTTTGTTGTTACCTTCGATGCTTCGAATATGGACTCTCGACCGAACACTAGATGGTCCGTTAGTGACTGATATATATATATATACCGGGATCTAATCCCGCACTTGCATTAAATTTGCAGCATTCGCAGCAAGTATTTGTATGGTTTTGAACACCGTTTCGCATATCGATGTGGAGGGTCTGAATCATGTCAACCCAACTCGCATGCTTTAATGAAAAATTGATGTTTAGGCCATGAGGCCCCTTTTCTTGGCGATTAATCAGAGGTCTTCCCCTCTCCGAGGGGATGTAATTAACGTCGTGGCCTTTATGGCGCGGCGGGTCTCCAGTCCCGACCCGATACCCATAATCGTCTGATTAGTCAGATGGAGCGCACCTCGGGCTTCGGACAACTCCAGTCTTGAAGCCCGAACACATTGTCACCAAGGTGACTGGCACGCCCTCGCACTAGATAAACCGATAAACTGATAAAAAGAACACCCTGATATCTCTACACCTCGAAACCTAGTGCGTTCCACAAAGGCCCTGAAAGGAGGGAGCTTAGTTGGCTTCCTCCTCCCCTCCGTGAAGCCCCCATCTGTCCTCCATCTCGCCCCCCCTGCAAGTGCCGTCGGAACTGATAAAAGGAAGATGACGTGCCTCCACACGTCGAACCCTCTTCAATTTCGTTCGACGACCGTCGAACCCTCTTCAAATCCGAAGCAGCGAGAACTCTCTGCCCCCCATCGTCATCAGCCTCATCTTCCGAAGTGTCTTCCATGCTACAGATGCAATGGCACAACGCCACATGAAGAAGGAATGAGGAAAGACTATCAGGGAAACCCCTAAGTGGTGGAGAGGAAGAGACGCCCTTCAGACCTTTTATAGGCAAAGAGAGGCTATTTACCTTAAATGATTCTCTCCTCGAAAACACGCCAAAGGGATTTCTCCCTACGAACGGTCACCTCAAACCTCTCGTCTTCTGCCCCAGCGGGACACGTGAAGCGTCCAGGCATTCAAAGCATGAGAAAACGGAAAGACACCCTGTCAGACGCTCACCTAACCATCAGGCGAGATCTATGTAGAAAGTATCGGCTCTTTCCAACCACTGCAGATACGCTAAACAAGATACGGCAATGGTGATACGGAACAGATAAGTCTCCATCATAACGCTATTGCCTTATTTACTTCTACACAAAAGTGGAAGTTTTTTCTTTCAAAAAGGAAAAAAGGCATACAAAAAGAGGAAGCGAAGCAGATACATCAGGCCTCCGGCCCACCCTGAGGCTTGGAAGTAGAGGGCTCGAGCGGTCTACCCCTGGCATCCTCGGCGACGGGTGACCCTGGCACTGACCCCACCGGTGTGGGAACTATCTCGGTCGCGTGCCCTCCCGAGGCATCCGGAGTTGGCGAATCCTCGAATGATGAGCCCCCCAGATCCTCTTCATCCTGCGCCGAAGCAGAGGAACTGGAGGATGATAAGCCCGAGACATAACATTGCCCGGATGGGAAGTCAACTACCCCAGACGCCTGCTCCTCGGTGTAATAGATGGCCCGGTCGTAGCCTTGCTTGAATCCCTTGTGGATGCCCCGGCGAAGTCCTAGCTCGTAGTAGGGGAGGGTAGCCTCCTTAAGGTCGACCCGGTAGGTCTCTGAGCTCTTGTACTGCTCGAGAGCCTCCGCCCTGGCCGATTCCACCCTACCAGTGAGCTCGGCCTCCCTCCGCTCCGCCTCGACTGACTTTCGCTCGGCCTCAGTCGTCCGCTCTACGGCCTCTCCCACCTGCTTCTCCGCCTCGGCCCGATCAGCCTCGGCCTCCCGCCGAAGACGCTCGGCTTCCTCCGCTCGGTCTACTAGCTCGACACGCTCGATCTCCCACCAGCCGTCCAGCTCAACGTGTGCTAGGCGTTCCTCTTCGAGAAGCCGGTTCTTCCTCTCGAGCGATTCACAGGCCTTGGCTAGCTATTCGGCTAGCACCCGGGTCTCCACTTGGCTCGACCGTACCAGCTCCCTGATTGAGGAAAGCTCCCGCCAAAGCCCATCACGCTCCTCGACGAGCCGAGCCAACCTCCTGTCCGACCCACCGAGGGTCCAGGCTAGGTTCCCTCGCTCCCACTCCGACCGAGCGTACGCTTCCGCCAGAGCAGCCCCCATCTGGGCCAGGGCCAGGCCGCCCTCCATAACCCTGGTGAGAGCCGTGGACGGGGAGTGCTACCTACCTCCCCCCTATTGGGTTCGGTGCGTTGGATTCAGAGGGGGGTGAATGAATCTCCCCTTAAAAATTTTGCTCACTTTACAAATTTAAACAATCTGAAAAGCTAATTAAATCTTCTGTTGAACCAGTCAGCAAATATGTGGAGCGCGCCTAAACATTCATCTAGCGGAAGCAGAATTAAACAAATCAAACCATTGCATAGAGGAGTTTTTAGGTGATTCGGTCCTCCAGACCTACATCCACCCCACACTCAAACCCGAGTGTGGATTTTGCTAACTAACAGCTTGAACCGCTAGGCCTCACAGCTTGCCTACAACTGCTGAGCATGACAGCTTGCTTCCGCTGGGCAATACAGCTTAGCCATGTGCTGACTCACAGCTTGACCACTGGGCATTACAGCTTTGCCAACCGCTGGGGACTACAGCTTAACCCGTCCAGTGGAATCCTCCACTACAAACGCTGAGCAATACAGCTTAGCTCCGCTGGGCAATACAGCTTAGCCGTCCGAGGTATCCACCTCGCCGCTGTGCATCACAGCTTGCACTACTGGCAAACAGCTTGAAGAAAGGTTTGAAAAGAAAACACAAAATAGGAAACAATCAGCGACTGAAAGCTGAAAATGAAGCACAAACAATATGGCTCTCAACAGAGCTGACTGGCCTGGATTTGATCCACGGTCCAGTGAGGACAGATCTTCGAATGAAGCTTCTCTCTGCCCCTCCTTTCTTTTCTTCTTACTGTCTTCTTCTGGATCGTGCAGGCACTCACTGCTTCTGCTCTTCTGCTTCAGCTCTCACAGCTTCAATCAGTCTTCTTCTGAGGAAGAAGCTTAGTATATATAGCAGCAGCAGGTAGGGCATGTGCTCTCCTCAGTTCCCTCCCTAACACCTTGGCTGTGTGGCAAATTTTCAGCCTGTAGGATGACACGTGTCACGATCCTAGCTTCTTGGATCACGTGCCCTCATTTAGCTCCTCGACCAACAGTCCTGTTAGAACAGACGAGGATGCATTGAGTTAATTCAGAAAGCAATGTACAGACTTTGTTTTGAACGATGCACAATGCATAGTGTATGGACTTAGCGTGAATGCGGTTAGACGATGTATAGGGAAGTCTACACATTGAATCATGGACTATGCCCTTGAAGAATGTACAGACATGAAATGAATGAAGAACACGGGCTGTACATACTTGATAGCATGCATCAATGTACAGACTTTAGACATGATGCAATGTATAGACTTGACTGCACAGAGACGCTAAGTGAGACGCATCTTAACAAGCACTGACTTGATGCTCACACGGCTATACATACTTGCATGAGACGCTGGGTGAGACGCTAAGTGAGACGGTGCATGAACGATGACACAGGCTGCACAGACTTTGAATGATGCATGCACAAAGACGCTAAGTGAGACGGTGCATGAACGATGACATAGGCTGTACAGACTTTGAATGATGCATGCACAAAGACGCTAAGTGAGACGGTGCATGAACGATGACACAGGCTGTACAGACTTTGAATGATGCATGCAACAATGATGTACAAACTTGCTGGTGTGTAGACTTTGTGTGTGTGTGCGAGACAATGTATAGACTTGATGTCGTGCAACACACAGGCTGTACAGACTTGCTGTGACATGTGTTTAGACGACACCAATGTATAGACTTTGCATATGCAATGTGCATGCGATGCGATGTATAGACTTGCTGTAACGAACGATGCCCAAATGCATTGACTATGGCTAATATATGTATAGACTGTGTAGACATTGTATAGACTTGGAAAGCTTGAACACGAACAGGCTGCAATGTATAGACTTTGAGTGAGACGCTGAAACAGTGAACGTAGGTAAAGATAGGAATGTATAGACTTTGAATGCATGAAACACACAGGCTGTACAGACTTGGTCCGATGTACATACTTGACCTTGCAAACACAGGCTGTACAGACTTTGAGTAATGCATGCAGACTTGCTGTGGATGTATAGACTTTGTGCATGAAGCAAGGCAAATTGATGTGTAGACTTGCTCAACTCTGTGGCGTGCAACTAAATGATGTACAGACTTGACTTATGCATGCGAGACAAGGCTGCACCGACTTCATGTCGTGTGGAGTGTAAACGATATACAGACTTTATGTTGGACCAACAAGACAATGTATAGACTTGCCTGTACGGACTTGATGCGTGAGCCACACTGACATAACATGTATTATGCAAAACATCTGCACAGACTTATGCATTGAGTATGCTTATACAGCGCCCAAGGATTGCTCAGACCTTTGACCGTATGGACACTAGCATGTAGCGAAATATGCATTGAGTATGAAATACTGCATGGCCTAGCACACTCATGCAATCTCCACAGAACAGATCAGACATATGCATTCATGTGATGACTCAATGTTGTTCTTAACAAAACAATATGGTGACTCATTCATGTTGCTATCATTAAAACACCACATTATCATCAAAGTACAAGGGGCACAACAATCTCTCCCTTTTTGATGATGGCAACATAATGTGTCACACTAACTCATCAAACTATTCTCCACCTTTGACATAATCAAAAAGGAGATGGTTTGTGAGATGAAATTCAACACACAAAAATAGAGAATGAAACATAGTTCATTGAAATGGAGTTCCCCCTTATGACAAGAAAACATCTCTCCCCCTATCAACATGTATGCAGAACTACTCTCCTCTTAAAGCAAATAATAACCAAAGCTCCCCCTGAGAACATGAGTGAAGTCAGGATGGAAGATTTCAACAGTGTGGAGAGTAAAGTGATTGATGATAGGAAGGTAAAAGTAGACAACAATAATCACAAGACATCTCAATGAATAATCAATAGTTAAGAGAGATTTGGCAACAAGATTTATGTTGATCAGGCTGTCAGGAATGAATCTGATCATGAGGGATTTTAATGCTTGCACCACTACAATAAGTCTTAAGAAGAATAGACTCTTCTATCATAAAGGGTTATGAATTGGTAACTCAACCAATCTGATTTAATTTTGATGTATACCAAATTTGTCAAATTAAACTTAATACTCATATCCGAATCCAAGTTTTAATAAAGGTGAACCAAATAGTCAGATAACACTTAAAATCAATCATCTTTATCTTACACACATGATCTCAATAGCTCCTTTGAAAGTTACACAGATTAGTACTGAGGTTAAACACTTTTACAAGAACATGAGTTGATAGAATTTTCAATATATTTTCATTTGAAGCACATTATATATTTCCTGAGCAATTTAGGTTGATCAACACCTTTTTACATGAGGCACAACACGTCTCAGGTGAAGTGACCCAGTTACTCAGTGTCATAGCTGTCATTGCCTCTCAACTTCTAGAATAGAGTTAGCAATATAAGTGTCTTTTTACATGAGAAGACACCTTGATCAGAGGCCAGACTCCCCAGTTACTCAACACAGAATTGCCATTGCTCTGTCAGGTTCTCAATGAATTTTCATTTTAAGTGACTATGACACTTCATCACTTGGGTTCACTCCATTTCTTTGATGGAAAACCCAGTTTCTCAATGAACAAAGTCATTTCATTACTCACTGATTTTATTTCCTGTCAAATTTTTCAAAGTTAATGTTTAACAACAATACTCACTCTATGTATCTTAACCAAGGTAGCCCTGATTTCAAATTTTTAGATATCTGATGAGTGAGTCTAAGATTTTTATGACACAGATGGTTAAGATTTATTAAAGCTTATCATTCAGATATTTTCAATTCATTTAATTATAAATCTGAGAATACATTAATCTTATATCAGTCTGATTCAGTGGTAATTCTTAAACCTATATGATAGGAATTTCTAGAAAGTTCTCAGACTGAATTGCATGACATGCAGCTTAAGTTCCTCAGACCGAATACAGACACAGCTGATCAACAAACAAGACTAGACATAATCATTCAAACCAGCTAAGAAGAATGTGAAGGATGAGTGTAAGCTGGTGTAAGAGTCAACACATGAAGGAATATATCAGAAGAGTGTATATCAACAAACAGTAGCTGAGTCTGGAATTCAGACAGATCAGCTGACAGGTAGCAACATGAAGAAAGTTGAAAGAAACTCTTCTTTGACAACTTAATGAATAGAAGGCAGAATCCATTATCAAAAGAGAGAATATGAAATCAGATGAGAGTTATTCAATTATTAGACAAGAGGTGTTCGATGTGTGACAAACTAAACACCAATTATAAATTCTCCCCCTGTCTAGATGCATCAACTATGTGCACGATATGAACCACTCAAACTTGATGCAAAGTAGATTTTTCAATTGATTTGACTGATTTTTCATGAGGAACAGGAGTTCTGAAGATGAGACAAAATATGTAGATATGGCAATGAATCAGATGGGTAGATCGAAAGAGTTCAGATAATTGACACCACTAAAGAATTTAGAAAGACTCCCCCTGTCTATATGCAGTGAATCACTTCTTTTTGGAATTTTCAATATGATGATATGCAATGCAGTCACTACATGTATGCTTATGCAATGACTCTCCTTCAGATATTTCTTGAACATGAATGTCATGAGATTTATGCAGGGAATTTGATAGATATGTATCATAACAAGAATGTATAATGCATTCATCAAAGAATTTGTCATGATCTACAAGCATCTGGAGCACACAAATTCAGAAGATAGATTTTAAACTGAGTTTTCAGAACTAACCTGAATAGTCCACTTCAGGGGGTTTCACTTTTGAGTGCCTTGGATTATTAACCCCTTTATTCATCAGCTTCCAAGGCACACCTACAAAGATTTGATCATTTTGATCCAGTAGGAACCCAAGCAACCTTGGGTCCTGTATTAGCCCTGATGGGTGTTCTGAACAATCTTTTAGCAATATTATCATCATGATCCATCAGGTAACAACTATCCATGGAATGACCAAATTTTCCACAGTATCTACATGAAGAAGCAAATTTTCTGGTCCTATAATGCATATCAACAACAATGATAGGTCCATGGAATGGATAGTTCATTTCTTATTCCTTGACAACTAATGGTTTGTAGATTTGTGACTAGGCTTATTACAGTTGAAACATGAAATATTTACACTTCTTGTTCTGGGGAATTCAGCAGATTTAAAGTTAATATGATTTCCCTGAACATGCCAGCAGTCCTTGACTGCATGACCATATTTCCCACATTCAAAGCACCTTAGGTACTTACTTCTTGTGTCATAGTTTCCCCATGAAGACCCAAACCTGCACTGAGCAGCTTTATGACCACGTTTGTTACAGTTATAGCAGGTGATGTATTGGTTTGAGACAAACGTGTTCCTTTTGGGATTGTGATGATTTGTAAAGGATTTATCATGCATCATATCATCATTTTTCTTAGCACTACAGTCCTCCATATAATGTCCATGCTTACCACAATAATAACATGAAGCTTTCTTCTCAGATGCATGCAAGTGAGTAGGGGATTGGTAAGTGGCATGCATTAGTCTATCAAACTTCACAGAGCTAGCAAAATTCGCAGTACATGCAGGGACAATTTTGACTTTATTCATCTGACCATCCTTTTTCAATTTTTTACTCCCTTTCACAATCTTCGTTTGTTTTTTACTCTTCTGAGCCTTAAATTGGAATACAGGCGATGTGAGAGTTTTCAGATCTTTATTTTATTTTGGGGATTGACTTGAGATACCAGCTACATCAGAGCTTTGCATAAAAGTGGTATATAGCTGGTTTCTACTAATTTCCTTAACATTAGAACTGTAACTTATCCCCTCTCTTGAATTATCATCCTTACCTTTCATGACAGCTTTCATTTTTCCTTCATTTTTAGCAGACTTGGATGCTGAATTTTTCAGATCATAAATTTTATCTTCCAAAGAGGTAATGTGGAGTTCATAACTGGCTATCTCATGTTCACTGCAATTTACGCATTCACTTAAGACTTTATTTGTAGTTTTATACTTCTCAACTTCTTGTTCCAGATTGCTTAAGATTTTTGATTCTTCATCACAGACAGTTTTTCCTTTCTTTAACATGAGAAGTTGCTCGGACATACCAGTGTTTAACCATTTCAATTTTTCAACTTCAGCTTTCAGTTCAGTGTTTTCCTCCTCAAAATTTTTAGCCTGAATTTCATTACCAGCACATCTTTCTCTTCCAAACATCAGCTCCAGTTTTTCAATTAGTTCCTCTTCCCTTTCTTCCACTTTAATTTTCTCAGTAAGTAGATTTCGGTGATCCTCTTTAAACACGGCAATTTGTTTCTTCATCCATTCTTTTTCATTATAGAGATCTTCATTGCGTTCTTTTAAAACCCTGCACTTACTGCAGCTTGTTTTGAGAGAGGAATCACGCACACCTTCCTTATTGACATTCTTTATTTTAGCTTCAAGATTTTCATTTTTCCTCTTAATTTCTACATTCTCAGCTTTCAATTTCTTCAGATCAACCTTAATCCTTTCCAACTCTTCCAGATTTATCATATGTTCGCCAGTTTTCAGCTCTAACTGAGTCTCTAATGCAGAAATTTTCGTGAAGCATTCTTGGTTTTCATTCTTCAGCAAGCACATTTGCTTCAAATTCATGTGAGTCTCAGAAAGACATTTATCATATAATTCATTTATTTTCAAGCACTTTTCACATGATGAATTTGAATCACTTTTATCAATTTTCCTTTTCATTTTCTTATGCTGTTTTCTTAAATGATCATAAGACTCCAGCAGTTCATTATATGCAGCAATCCAATCATCCAGGGTGTAATTTTTGAAGATGTTTACCTGATCATCGTCCTGTTCTTCATCTTGATTGCTACTTGGTTCACTCCCTTGAGCCATCATGCATCGATCATTATCTCTATCGCAAACAGTCTTCAATTTATCCAGGATTTCCTTGGCAGACCTGCAGGATGAGACGCATGAGATTAGTGCTCTGTCAATTGATGCTTTTACCATATTCAATGCTCTAGAGTTGATGGAGTCTTTCATTTTATCCTTCTCGGTCCATTTGGATTTATCCTTCGACAGTTTGTATGAGCCGTGAGTCATTACCTTCCACAAATCAGAATCGGTTGTCCTTACATACCGATGCAACTTTTCCAGCCATGGGCCAAGGTCATTACCTCTGAATATCGGTGGATGAGCCATCGAGAGATGAGTTAGACAATTTAGATAGTTAAGAGGTGATCTGGAATCAATAGAAGTACAGTAAAACACCAGCTCAGAAAAACTAAAGCACCGAGACCAGATGAGCAAGGCAAGGCACTAAATCAGTGAAATGAAGCACCGAGCACAAGAACCCACTCTGAAATGCACCACAAAAAAAAATGCAGGATCTGCTGCGGATTGTCAGATCCTATGCACAGCAACCCGCTCTGATACCAATTGTTGGGTTCGGTGCGTTGGATTCAGAGGGGAGTGAATGAATCTCCCCTTAAAAATTTTGCTCACTTCACAAATTTAAACAATTTGAAAAGCTAATTAAATCTTCTGTTGAACCAGTAAGCAAATATGTGGAGCGCGCCTAAACATTCATCTAGCGGAAGCAGAATTAAACAAATCAAACCACTGCACAGAGGAGTTTTTAGGTGGTTCGGTCCTCCAGACCTACATCCACCCCACACTCAAACCCGAGTGTGGATTCCGCTGACTAACAGCTTGAACCGCTGGGCCTCACAGCTTGCCTACAACTGCTGAGCATCACAGCTTACTTTCGCTGGGCAATACAGCTTGGCCATCCGCTGACTCACAGCTTGACCGCTGGGCATTACAGCTTTGCCAACCGCTGGGGACTACAGCTTAACCCGTCTAGTGGAATCCTCCACTACAAACGCTGAGCAATACAGTTTAGCTCCGCTGGGCAAGACAGCTTAGCCGTCCGAGGTATCCACCTCGCCGCTGTGCATCACAGCTTGCACTGCTGGCAAACAGCTTGAAGAAAGGTTTGAAAAGAAAACACAAAACAGCAAACAATCAGCGACTGGAAGCTGAAAATGAAGCACAAACAATATGGCTCTCAACAGAGCTGACTGGCCTGGATGTGATCCACGGTCCAGTGAGGACGGATCTTCGAATGAAGCTTCTCTCTGCCCCTCCTTTCTTTTCTTCTTACTGTCTACTCTCCTCTCTGCTCTTCTTCTTATTCCGATCACTCTATCTCTCTCTCTTTCTCTTTCTCTTCTTCACTCCTTTTCTTTCTCTTCCTCTTCTACTAGATCGTGCAGGCACTCACTGCTTCTGCTCTTCTGCTTCAGCTCTCACAGCTTCGATCAGTCTTCTTCTGAGGAAGGAGCTTAGTATATATAGCAGCAGCTGGTAGGGCGTGTGCTCTCCTCAGTTCCCGCCCTAACACCTTGGCTGCATGGCAGCATTTCAGCCTACAGGATGACACGTGTCACGATCCTAGCTTCTTGGATCACGTGCCCTCATTTAGCTCCTCGACCAACAGTCCTGTTAGAATAGACGAGGATGCACTGAGTTAATTCAGAAAGCAATGTACAGACTTTGTTTTGAACGATGCACAATGCATAGTGTATGGACTTAGCGTGAATGCGAGAAGACGATGTATAGGGAAGTCTACACATCGAATCATGGACTATGCCCTTGAAGAATGTACAGACATGAAATGAATGAAGAACACGGGCTGTACATACTTGATAGCATGCATCAATGTACAGACTTTAGACATGATGCAATGTATACACTTGACTGCACAGAGACGCTAAGTGAGACGCATCTTAACAAGCACTGACTTGATGCTCACACGGATATACATACTTGCATGAGACGCTGGGTGAGACGCTAAGTGAGACGGTGCATGAACGATGACACAGGCTGTACAGACTTTGAATGATGCATGCACAAAGACGCTAAGTGAGACGGTGCATGAACGATGACACAGGCTGTACAGACTTTGAATGATGCATGCAACAATGATGTACAGACTTGCTGGTGTGTAGACTTTGTGTGTGTGTGCGAGACAATGTATAGACTTGATGTCGTGCAACACACAGGCTGTACAGACTTGCTGTGACATGTGTTCAGACGACACCAATGTACAGACTTTGCATATGCAATGTGCATGCGATGCAATGTACAGACTTGCTGTAACGAACGATGCCCAAATGCATTGACTATGGCTAATATATGTATAGATTGTGCAGACATTGTATAGACTTGGAAAGCTTGATCACGAACAGGCTGCAATGTATAGACTTTGAGTGAGACGCTGAAACAGTGAACGTAGGTAAAGATATGAATGTATAGACTTTGAATGCATGAAACACACAGGCTGTACAGACTTGGTCCGATGTACAGACTTGACCTTGCGAACACAGGCAGTACAGACTTTGAGTAATGTATGCAGACTTGCTGTGGATGTATAGACTTTGTGCATGAAGCAAGGTAAACTGATGTGTAGACTTGCTCAACTCAGTGGCGTGCAACTAAATGATGTACAGACTTGACTTATGCATGCAAGACAAGGCTGCACCGACTTCTTGTCGTGTGGAGTGTAAACGATGTACAGACTTTATGTTGGACCAACAAGATAATGTATAGACTTGCCTGCACAGACTTGCCTGTACAGACTTGATGCGTGAGCCACATTGACATAACATGTATTATGCAAAACATCTGCATATACTTATGCACTGAGTATGCTTATGCAGCGCCTAAGGATTGCTTAGACCTTTGACCGTATGGACACTACCGTATGGACACTAGCATGCAGCGAAATATGCATTGAGCATGAAATACCGCATGGCCTAGCACACTCATGCAATCTCCACAGAACAAATCAGACATATGCATTCATGTGATGACTCAATGTTGTTCTTAGCAAAACAATATGGTGACTCATTCATGTTGCTATCATTAAAACACCACATTATCATCAAAGCACAAGGGGCATAGCACCCCCCTCACCTTCAAGGATATACCGCGGCATACCTGGTGCAGGGGGCCCGAGATACCCAGAGCCGCCAGAACAGAGAACCCCCCATTGCCCGGCGCCCCACCATATGGCTCGGATCGAGCCCCAGCCTCGGTCGCCCCTTGCGCCCCGGTCGGATTTTCCTGCGGCCTCTCAACCTGGATCGTCTCGGCACCTGCACCACCTCCTGAAGCGCCAGCCTCGGCCACGGTCCCAGCATCCCCCACTTCGACCATGGCCCCCTCAGTTCCGGCCGAGGGGAGAGCTGGGTCGGCACCGCTGCCAGTTGCAGGAGCATCCTCGGCCCCCTCGGTCCCGACCGAAGGAGGAACCGAGCCTGCATCATCGCCGCCCGCAGGGGCAACCACAACCTCTTCGGCCCCCTCTGACTCGGCGGGTGGGAGAGCTCGCCCGGTAGGGTAGGCCCCATCACGCTCGGCGGAGGGGTGAGCCGCGGCAAGGTAACCCTCAACCGCGGGCACGACCCCGGCCTTCTTGGCTTGCTTCCTGGCCCTCACAGCGGCCCGGATCATACCCTCCACATGGTCCTTGCGCTTGGACCCTCGCGGTCTGGAGGATTCACCCTGGGCCGCTCCCTTGCCCATATCTCTGGTTCGAGAATGACCCGCTGGAGCAGCCGGCTCATCAGCAGCCGAGTCATCACCAAGCTCGATCACCTCGGCGGCCTCCTTCAGAGCTTCCCGCCTGGTGTCTGCACGAAGAAGATGACATATTCAGGAAAAAAAAGATGACCCCCACATCCGAAGGATAATCTAGTTTGTGGCACCTGAGCCCAACAGATGTAGCCGC